>JAXQQM020084819.1:0-26322 GCA_034641835.2 Pinus albicaulis
CTCGGAAAATTAATTTCATCCGAAACATCATCACGCACTGGTAACTTCTCGAAAGTTGTTTTTTCTATCAAAGATATACCTTTTTCCTATATGATTGCCTTTAAATTTTGTCTGATTTTTCTTACCTCACGCTACATCTCCTCTAGCATGTATGGTCCAAGCATCAGTTTGGTTTCCAAACTGCTCCAGTTTATGGGGTTTTGGCATTGTCTTCTGTACAATGCTTCAAAAGGACTCATCTTGAGGGATTCTTGGTATCCATTATTGTAGGAAAATTTGACTAGATGAAAATATTCTTCCCATTTTGTGGGTTATTGCATCACATACATGCGTAGCATGTCTTCTAATATTTGATTCACACTTTCAGTCTGTCCACCCGTTTGAGGATGATAGATTGTACTAAACTGGATATGTGTTCCCAACCCAGTGAACAGTGCCTTCGAAAAATCTGAAGTGAATTTTACATCTCGATCTGAGATGACGACCCTCGGAATATTGTGCAGTCTAAATATTTCCCTCATGAAAATGTTAGCAATCTGTATATTTTTGTAAGTTGACTAGACAGGTATGAAATGAGCTACCTTGCTGGGCCTATCCACCACCACCATAATTGAATCATTGTGTCTCTTGCTTCGCAGTAGACTCGTGATGAAATCAAGTGATATGACTTCCCATTTCCATTCCTGTAAAGGAATAGGCTGAAGCTATCCTGTTGGATGTTGGTGTTCCACCTTGACTTTCTGACACTCCAAACATCGGGTTAGATATTCAACAATTTTTTTACGCATTCCAGGCCAAAAATAGTCTTTTCTAATTGTTGTTAGCATCTTCTAATATCCGAGATGTCTAGCATAGGAACTCCGGTGATATTCAACCAAAATCAACTCCTTCAAGCTCATCTGATTTGGTATACATATCTTCCCTCGAAATATCAAAAGTTGTTTATCATTAATTCCATAATCTGATTTCTTTCCTTGTTTTTCTGCCTCTCTTGCTTGTTGCCATAGGAATTGATACTCAGGGTCTCTCGTTTTTGCCTCCATGATTTCCTCCTAGAACTTAAATTCTGCTTGATTAAAGTAAAGTTCATAGATGCAATGTAGTTTCCTACTTAAAGCATCAGCTACAAAGTTCTCTTTACCTTTTACATGTTGAATGTCAAAATCAAATTCACTTAGGAACGCACTCCATTTTGCTTGGTGAGAATTCAAGTCAAATTGTTTAAAGTAGCTAGTCAGACTACTATGGTCGGTTCTTAGCACAAATTTTTTTCCCAATAATTAATGCCTCCAAATTCGAAGGGAGTGTACTACCACAGTTAACTCTAAATCATAGGCAGAGTATCACTACTCATGGTCCCTTAGCTTTATGTATTCATAAGCTATAACCTTGCAATCTTGTGTCAACACCGCTCCCTTCCCTTCCTTACAAGCATCAGTGCAGACTTAAAATTCTCTGCTTGGGTCCGCCACTTTCAATACAAAAGCAGCAGTTAATAGTTATTTTAGTCCACTTAAAGGCTCGAACCTTCTTCTACAAGGAAGTAATGGGAAAGGATGTCTCATAGAAGCATTCGATGAATCATTGGTAGTAACCTGCTAGGCCCATGAAAGAATGTACGCCTGCTACATTTCTGGGAACTCTCCATTCCATAATGGTCTTTAAATTTTTGGGGTCTACCGAGATCCCTTCAGCAGATATTACATGGCCCAAATATTGGGTCTTGTCTTTGTAAAAATCACATCTGCTAAATTTGGCCTAAAGCTGATGTTCCTGTAAAATTTTCAACACCAAGCATAAATGTTCCTTGTGTTCTTCAATATTTTTAGAATAGATCAGTATATCATCAATAAATATTAAAACAAATTTATCCAAAAATGGGTGAAAGATACCATGCATTAGACTCATGAAAGTTTTTGGTGCATTGGTTAATCCAAACGATAACACCACAAATTCATAATGTTCGTATTGGGTACGGAAAGTTGTTTTGGATATGTCCTTATCCTTAATCTGTATCTGGTGATACCCAAATCTCAGGTCAATCTTCGAGAATACCATTGCTTCCTTCACCTGATCAAAAATATTGTCTATACATGGTAATGGGTATTTGTTTTTGACAGTCAGCTTATTAAGTTGTCGGTAATCCATGCACATACGCATCGTACTGTCTTTATTTTTGACGAACAACATTAGTGCTCCCTAAGGGGACACACTTGGTTGTATATACCCTTTGTCCAATAGTTCTTGTAGCTGCATTTTTAATTTTGTCAATTCAGGCACACTCATTTTGTATAGTGCTCGCAACACTGTCACTGCTCTTGGTAGTAATTCTATAGTAAAGTCGATATCTCGTTTTGGGTGTAATCCTAGAATATTTTCAGGAAACACATCCATAAAATCCTGAACAACTCGTATATTTTCCAGCATAAGGGTCTTGTCTTTAGATTTATAAAACCCCACTATAATAGCATACAGTTGACACCCTTTTCTAATGCATTTACCCAGTTGAGATGCAGTGATGGGGCACAATTGAAGGGGTTTCTTAATTCCTTGTAATTCTTGACGAGTACCATCTTTTACCTTAAAATGGATAATTTTCTCCTTGCAATCTACCAGTGACCAATGTATTTATAACCAGTCCATTCCCAATAGAATGTCATAGGAGCCCAAAGGTAGAAAATTCAAGTCAAAAATTATATGTTGACTTCCTATTTCCATATTAAAATTCGATATTTTTGCATTAACTCTCCTCTTTTCTCCAGTGGCCAGTTGTACCAACCAAGGACTTTTAAATTTCTGGCATTGCAGTTTACAATTTTCAACTATTCGAGGATTTATATAAATTAAACTGGCACTAGGATCAACCAAAATGGATACAGTTTGAGAATATAACTTATCTTCCAATTCTATCATAGTTGGCTGGAAATCTGCTGGTTGATATTCTAGTGTAGCATTGAATCTTGATCCTCGGTATGTTTTGTGCAACATCCCCTACCGTATATGCCTTTTGCAGATTGGTTGTAACTTCATTTCTCCCATGATGTGGGAAATTCTTAAAATAATGTGCCTCACCGCATCCCCAACATTGTAGCGGTGGTTTTTGGGGCTATCCATGATCTGGCTTGCTGGATGCTTCAATAGGCCTTTCATCGACTGACCATTTGGGATTTTGTTGATTTTTCCCGAATTGCCTATTTACTGAGTTTCTTGTAGCATTTTTAAATTTCCCTGATCTGCAACTTTTAAAATTTGAGGTACCCTTCTGCCCTTTCTTTGGTGCCTAACTCCTGCCAATTTCATCTTTCGCCTTGAAATTCTAATAGCACATTCGTGCTTTTCGAATCACTTCATCCATAGTCTTTGGATTCACAGATTTGATTCTCTCCTTCATGTGAGCAGGCAGATTACTTAAAAATCACTACACTTTTTCTTTTTCATCCTTCAAATATGGTGCATACCTTAACAAAGAGGTGAATTTAGTGATGAATTCATCCATAGACAGTTGACCCAACCTCAAGTCTTGAAACTCTCAATATTTTTCATCATAAAATCGCTCTGTTAGATACTTTTCCTTAAAATTTTGCTGGAACTCATCCCAAGTCACATTCTGGTCTTCAATTCCCCACACATTTTTCACCTCCTATCACCATAATGTGGTTTTTTCCCTCAATTGATAAATATCCAAGCGAGCTTTGAGCTTATTTTTGTACTCATAGACTTGAAAATATTTATTCATATTAATTATCCATGCTTCTGCTACTTCCTCGACCTCTCCATTGAAAGTAGGGGGTTTAATTTTCATGAATTCACCTTGTAATTCCACTTTCTATTTCTTCATTTCTTGTTGTTCTGAAGCATTTCCGGATTGAACTTCATTGTAGGTTCTATTTTTGTTACTTCGCTGAGTACGACTCCCTTTTGGATAATCATTAACTTGCTGTTGTTGCTCCCCTTCTTCATGAGTGTCCCTTTCTGGACTAGGCTATGCTGTAGGATGATTCTGTTTATCTGAGAGGATTTTTAGGATCCTCTCCTATTCCTGAATTAGTCTTTCATTGTCACTTCTTACTCGAATCATCTCTGTCTAGAGCTTTTGTACTATGTCTAACAATCGGGTTGTCTGACGTTGTTATTCCTCTAGCAATCTGCTAGTTTGCTAGTGTTGGTCCAGGCTCAACTGTACCCACATTTCTGGGTTAATTTCTGGATTAGAATGGGAATGGGCTTCCCCTATAGTTCTCGGTGTCTGCTGACTAGATCCTCTCCTCATTGGAACTTTTCAATAATTTCTATCACTGTGCACAGAATTAACAAAGATAAAAACACCCAAAGTTATTCAGTTGGCCCAATCTGGTCCGACGCGCAAACCACGCTTCGATACCACTTTTCACCCATACTTAAATACATACGTTATTTACTTACAATAATAATAATAAAAAATTACCATACATAATAAATTAGCTATCATACACAAAGGAATTAGTCTAGCTACTACTTACATAAGTCTTTGTGGTAGCCAGCTTATCATTTAACCTTATATTATATATATTCTCCATTTGATGCATACATAGAAGTTATCATGGTTTTCACCTTACCTTATTATTGCAATCACATTATGAAACAAACATTATATTTATTACATATCCAAACTTGATTTACGACCTCGCATTATATAAGTTGTATATCATTGTTGCGTACTATTCACAAGGGCTCTTGTACTTACGAGATTCTAAAGTTTATAATTGAATGTATTATCATTAAGACTTTTAATTATGAGGGCCTTTGATCATCCACATGTTGGGCAGTTGTCATGCATTTAAATATTTTTTGGAGGTGCACCATCCGTCGATCTGGAACCCCTAGATCGACGGTGGAGGTTTAGGTGGGAGGCTTTAGGGTAACTGCCCGAACCAAACACTGCTTGTTGAGTTCATTGTTTATCTACTTGGTTATTGCTCCGTCCTGACACCATGTTTCGTCTTGTTGTGTCCTTCTCCTGGTGGGCTATGACATGATTAACCTTGACGATGTGCATAATTTACTGCACAGCAGTTTCGAATCCACGAAAGGTAATGTTGTTGTCTCTGTGTTTAGTTTTACCTCTCAGCTTGGAAATGATTACTTGTAGCTTGATTTGGCTCAACCTTTATTCAATATTCTTGTATTGACTTTCATAGTTCATTCTAGTATTTAATCTTGTTCAGTCTAAGGTTATTTTGCTCAATTTATTCTCTCAATGTGAGGTTAATCTATTTTTAACCCTCTGGCACCTCTGGTTAAACCTTGTCCAGGGAGAGCTCGGGTCGAGGAACATTTGTCCATCTAGCGATTCTACTCCTCCTCCTTCGAGCAAGCCACAAAGTACAACCATCTCAGGTATGGCATAATGTTTTTGTTTCTTTTAAGCCCCATTTCTTTGCAATGCATTATTATGGTTTCTCTGTTCCTCTTTGGTAAAAACAATTACTCACAACACTCTCTCCACTTTCTTTTTAACATGGTTATCCGGTCTCTACGGAACGATGGGAATCCGATGGCATGATGTGTTACTTCCAGGCTTCGACAACAAGACTTCTCCAACAACCAAACAGGTAAGCCAAGCTTCGACTCCAACATTATTTTTTTAAAGTGTTTTATCCTATGGTGACAGAGGGTATCATCCCTCTATTTACACAGGTTCCGGCTAGTAGTCTTAAGTCTCCTACATGGAGGAGCTTCCGTTCCTCACAGTTCTTGAAGGGTTTTTGACATAGTTAATTTTACTTTTATGAGAGCTGAATTTTATCAATTAAGCTCCCCTTGCTATTTCACACACAGGATTTAGAGCAATAATGTATAACGTTTTTACTGAATGCGTTTTTATTTTAGAAGGGAGTTTATCCTTCAATACTCCATGCAAAACCCTAATCGGCTTACATCGTTACTATACATATCATTGTACCGTCATTATCTATTGGTATTTGTATATATATGTTTCTTGTTGGTGCTATTATTACTAGAAAACTTTTATTAACAGAGATTTATGCTCCTTTTATATTAATTCAAATCATACAAGAATAGTTTCAGAGTTTGAGGGTTACAGACCTGAGTTTTCCAGATTGGCCTATTATCTGAAAGTAGTGTTTTTGATTTAAAGTATTAATGTCTTAGTCTTTATTTACTAAGATAATGCAATAAAATATTAAGGATTCAATGGCCAGAGGACCATGATCCTTGCCCTGTTGCCATGAGACTCGACATCTAAACTTCTGAGCCTCTACATTTATTTTCATAGTTTATTTATAATGTGAAAATATAAAGTTTTCATAGGCTACAACTATAGAAATTATACAAACAATATGTATATAAATGGATTCAATCCGATCATGCGATCTACTAAAGCAAGATATTGAATCCTTCTACAAATCAATTGCGGAAAATAAACATGATCGCCAATCACAACAAGTAAAGAAAGAAGCAAATCAAACCACAACACAGATATTTTCTCAGGGAAAGCTTACAGCCCAAAACCTCTCTATCTTCCATTGTATATTCACCAAGGAATCATGAAACAATTACAATGCACTTTTCTCACAAGAGTCTCCTACACTCTAAGAACTGTCTCACACTGACCCAGACAAAAATTGACCAACACTTAGCCAATTTCCTGCCTCTAATCAACCTGCCTTACTTGCGCAATTCATGTGGAATGAAATCCCTATTCTTTAGGAAATTCAACTTTCCAATACTGCGCAATGCTCATGGGAAATCCTATGGTTGTCATACTGCATGTGGGCATCCTAGTAATGATACAACTGATAGATAACATCCCTTTAACCTTTGTCTCAACTGGGTCTCCACTAGAACTGACATGCATGCATCTATTAATAGTAAATCATCAGTTGCATGGCAGATCACTGCATGTGAATTAAATCTGATTTAATTCACTTGATCTCTCACTAGTGCAACAAACAGTTGCAACTAGTTCAACTGAATTTAACTCAATTAATTGAGTTAATTGATTTCTCATGCATTAAACTAATGCACTAACTGAAATTCGAACTCCATAACTAATAGAATCACTCTGCATGCCTCACCAACCACCCTCAACTCGAAATTCATGAGCTGACTAAGTTTATCACACTCATTTAACTATTACAAGTGATTATGAGATAAGATTACATTTTATTGTCCAATTTAATTAAGGGAAAAAATAAATTAGACACACATTTCTGGTTTACTTTTCAACACTCCCTCTCAACAAGAAAGAGATTTTCAACTACCTTGATCCTACCTCTATGGCATTCGAATTTTCTCCAGGCAAGCGCCTGCGTTAGGATATCTGCATCCTGATCTTTCGTGGGAATGTATTGAAGTAACATAATGTGCCTCTGAACACAATCTCTAATATGGTGGTACCGAATGTCTATGTGCTTGGACCTATCATGGAATACTATATTAACCAAGAGTTTAATGCAACTTTGGTTATCACAATGTATCACCATCGGATCCATCTGATAACCAAACAAACTAACCAGAATATTCCTCATTGAGATGGCCTCACATGCAGCCTGAATTGCTACCATGTACTCTGCCTCGAATGAACTGAGTGCCACAGATCGTTGCTTCCTGTTGTATTAAGAAACTGTTCTCGATCATATTCTAAATATCCCTCCTGATGTGCTCTTTATGTCTGATGGACTACCTTCCCAATTTGCATCGGTGAAGCCTTGAAGCTTCACTCCCTCTGTCCATTTTTACCATAATCCATACTCTGTAGTGCCACTGAGATATCTCAAGACACGTTTCCCCACCTTCCAAAATAGCTTGGTCGACTTCACCATAGCTTGACTTAGCTAGTTAATTGTGTAGCAAATTTATGGTTTGGTGTTCACCAAGTACATCAGTGAACCCACTAGCTTCCTGTAAACAATATCGTCCACTACTTCCCCTGAAGTAGAATCCTCCTTCCTCTAATTTCTTGGAAGAGGAATCTCCATGGGTTTACAACTCTCCATGTGAAACTTACTCAGAATCTCTTTTGCATACTTTCCTTGAGAAAAAAATAGCTCAGCATCCCGCTGCCATATCTCCAAACCAAGGAAATAGTGAAGGAGTCCCATGTCCTTCATTTCGAACTCCCTCGCAAGATCCTCCTTGCAAGAAGTTATCAACTGCACATCACCTGTCAAAATTAGATCATTAACATAAAGTATGATAATCAAGAGCTTACCATCAACCACAATCTGGTACAGGTTCGTATCCACTTCACTTTTGGTGAAGCCCAACCCGATGAAATAACTGTCAATCCTAGTGTACCAAGCACGAGGTTCTTACTTCAGCCCATACAGTGCCTCTTGAGTCTGCACACATGCAACTCATCACAAAGGTCTCAAAACCTTCTTGCTGCTCTATGTACACTTCTTCCTCAATAACACCATTGAGAAATGCAGTCTTCACATCCATATGATGTATCTGCCACCCCATCTGCGTTGAGAGTGCAAGGATAGATCTAATCGATGAGTATATCGCAATCGGTGTGAAAGTATCCTCATAGTCAATCCTCTCGACTTGTGAGAATCCCCAAGCTACAAATCTAGCCTTGTACTTCTCCACACTCCCATCCGCATTCTGCTTCACCTTATAGATCCATCTAGATCCAACCACTGATTTTCCGACTGTCCTCGGGAAAACTTCCCATGCATTGTTCTTGATGATGGAGTCATACTCCTCAACCATGGCGTCAACCTAGATTGGTTGTTGCACTACTTCCTCAAAGGAGGATGGTTCTGTCACAATACACTTTATCATAAGAGCCATGTATCCAGTAAACCTGTCTGGAGACTGTCTCTATCTCTGCAGTGAAGTAGGTGCTCTTACATGTTCTGCCACATCAAGTCTCAATCTATCAGCTTCTGTGGTGAGCCTTCTACCATTTCTCGTGGATGGCTCTGCATGAGTGTTTTTTGAAAATCCACGATCCTCCGCATGTGGCTGCTTTTCATATTGAGGTTCATTCTTTGGAACCAAGAGTTTCTCATCTGCATGCAAATCCAACTCCCTCTCAAGGGACAATCTCATGGATTTCTCCTCCTCAAATTTAATATCCCCTCTCACAACAGTCATCTTGCTATTTGGAAAATACACCCGATAGTTGTGGGGAGTATCAGTGTACCCCACAAATATCCCAATCTCTGCTGTTGGTTCGAGCTTCTTCCTGGAATATTTGGTCACATAGCAATAGATAGATGAGCCAAAAATTTTAAAATATGAAACATCGTTTACACGAAAGCTTCTCCGGTGTACTCATGCAAATTATCCAATGAGGGATTAAGGAGTTTTGTGTACAAATATCGCTCGTTGCATGCCTCCGCCCACAGATGCAACGGTAGGCCCCGATCATGCAACATCACTCATGCTGCACCCATAATTGTTCTATTCTTTCTTTTTGTGACCCCATTATGTTGTGGGTTATGAGGCACAATCAACTCTCTCTAAATTCCTTCTTTTATAAAGAAGTTATTGAATTCACTGGAGATGTACTCACTATCATTGTCACTCCTAAGAGCCTTCACATGCTTCCTTGTATCTTTCTCCACCAATGCTTTGAGCTCAAGAAATTTTTATTACATCTGATCTTTCTTTTGCATGAAGTAGATCCAAGACTTTCTAGAAAAATCATCAACAAAGATCACATAATACCTCGTTTTATTGTCAAAGCTATAGAGAATGGTCCAAAAACATATGAGTGAATCTTCAAGGATTTCCACCGCTCGATTTACCTTCTTGTGAAAAAGTTGCCCCAACATCAGTGGCATTCGCATGTGTCTATCTCGCGTTAAAGAGTACCTTGGAAGTCCCGTCACTAATTCCACAGACAGGACCTTCACTATTTACGGTTTAGATGGCCCAATCTTCATAACAACTCACCATCCAAGCTCACCACTTTTTCTGCCTTACCCATCAATGTTAGGCAATGATCTACATCAAGTTTATAGAGATTCTTCACATGAATCCCAATATTCTTGGCTTGTCCTATGGCTTTGTGTCGAAGGAATGCTTTCCCTTCACTGAAAACCACATCATAACCTCTCTCCTCCAACATTACGACTAGAACTAAATTATTTTTCAAGTCTGGTACACGCATTACATCTTTTAATAAGAATGGTTTACCTAACTCTCTTTGGAAAGTAAATGTACCAATCCCAGTAGTGCTATACCTTCCGTCGTCACCCATTTCGATATGCATCTGGAGGTCCTTCTCCTCCAAGCTACTAAAAATTTCTTTGTCTCCTGTCATGTGGAAAGATGCACCATTATCCAAGTACCACATTGATCCCATCGCACTTGACACCATGCATGTGGTGAGCAAGAAGTCCAACTCAAATTGGCAGGGCATCTTAATCACCAATTTTCTTCATCATCTGCCTTAGATGAAGATCCACCCTCTGATATTATCCCCTCGAATTCTTCTTGCACCAAATCCGATCAAAGTCATTCTTAATCTAGCAACTTCTCCTCCCATTGACAGTCCCGATAACTATGCCAACATTTGGGAAGATCTAGAAGATCTAGGCTCACTAAGTCACAAGTCATCATTCGCAATAGTAATTGACGTCCAAGCTCATCTTTGGCATTGGACAAACTTGGGTAAATATTTCGGAATAGTGTCGCATTTCTCCATTTTGATTTTCTTGAGCTTGTCCTTCAGTGCCAATTTTCTGTGGTAATTGCTACTCTGAAACAGATCTGTCAAAGCCTTCCACATTGCATATGGAGTCACTTTTCCATGGAGGCTTGAGACAATGTGGTCTCGTACTCCCTCTAATAAGATCATCCTTGCCTTTGCAACCTTCTTTTTCCAAGCATCAAGAAGAGTAGCATCTGGTGCTGCGGGATTGGGAATGTCATTATCAATGAATTCTTTCAACCTGTTGTCCTTTAGAACTGCATCCATCCTATCACTCCAATATAATGCCTCTTCGAAAAGTGCATACTCTAATTTCAAGCCATTGAAATCCATCTTGATCCTGATTCACCTTTCGCACCAAGAATAATTTTTCAAATTTGAATGCTATTCAGTCACAAACTCAATTTATTCTCCATTATAGTGATTTCCTGTGCTTTGATACCATGTAGAAATTATACAAACAATATGTATATCAGTGGATTCAATCCGATCACGCGATCTACTAAAACAAGAGACTAAATCCTTTTACAAATCAATTGCGGAAAATAACCATGATCACCAATCACAGCAAGTAAAGAAAGAAGCAAATCAAACCACAACATAGATATTTTCATGGGGAAAGCTTACAGCTCAAAACCCCTCTATCTTGTATTGTATATTCACCAAGGAATCATGAAATAATTAAAATTCACTCTTCTCACAAGAGTCTCCTGCACTCTCACAACTGTCTCACACTGATCCAGAAAAAAATTGACCAACACTTAGCCAATTTCCTGCCTCTAATCAGCCTACCTTGCTTGCGCAATTAATGTGGAATGCAATCCCTATTCTTTAGGAAATTCAGCCTTCCAAAACTGCTCAATGCTCATGGGAAATCCTATGGTTGTCTTACTAGATGCAGGAAGACTACTAATGATACAACTGATAGTTAACATCCCTTTAACCTTTGTCTCAACTAGGTCTCCACTGGAACTAACATGCATGCAACTATTAATATTAAATCATTAGTTGCATGGCAGAACACTACATGTGAATTAAGTCTGATTTAATTCACTTGATTTCTTACTTGTGAAACAAACAGTTACAACTAGTTCAACTGACTTTAACTCAATTAATTGAGTTAACTGATTTCTCATGGCTTAAACTAATGCACTAACTACAATTCGAACTCCATAACTAATAGATTCACTCTGCATGCCTCACCAACCACCCTCAACTTGAAATTCATGAGCTATTTGAGTTTATCACACTCAGTTAACTATTACAAGTGATTATGAGATAAGATTACATTTTATTGTCCAATTTAATTAAGGGAAAAATTAAATTAGACACACATTTCTTGTTGACTTTTCAACAACAACTTTGCTTAATCACCTTTACTTTTATTTTTCTCTCAACCATCTACCTGTAAAAAATTACTGTACTCTCATACTCAATACTTTGTCTGAGTGATTCACTGAGACTTATCAATGTATGGACATCTTTTATGTTAGCTGTAACAATGTATTTATTTCTCTATATTACACCTTTTGTTTGTTCCTATTATATTTTCTATCTACACAGAGTTTAAGTTTTTTACCAGATATAGTTTAATATTTTTCCTTCTACTTAGCCATGTTATAACATTTAGTTATTACTTAAGCTAAATTTCTAGGTTTGTTTTTTCATTGTAAAGTATTGAGAAACATATTTATTTCTATATAACAGAAACAATGTAAAATACCAGTACAGTGAATTAAGATACACTTTCTTTCCCATCACTTCGAACTTAACCAATAAGATTAAATACTTATCTCGGTATTAGCGGTCAATTGGTGGTACCACCCAATCATGAGAGAAGCAATCACGTCCTCTTCTCTCCCAGTGCTCCATACCAGAGTCTAAGATAACAAATAGTTTGTCAGAAATTAGGCCTCAGGACCTGTGTCCAGCCTACACTTCTTTCGGGTTACAAAGCTCCACTGGTAATCCACCAGCTCTCGAGAAGTATTTTCCTTCACAACATGTTGTTGTAAACCCTTTTCTTTTTTCATGAACATAACCCCTTCCCATTCTCAGTATTTTCTTTTTATCCTCTTGGGGAATGTAACTGTAAGAAAAAACTGTTGCTTCTTCCTTTTACTCTTGAATCTTGGAATTCTTTTACCAATCAGTTAATTAATTACTCAATGTAATTTTATTCATGAAATAGAATTCAAATCTTTTCTTACTAACTAATGACCATATTCGTTAATTTATTTTTGCTTAAGAAATTCAAATGTTTTTATAAAATTCTTTAGACATAACATTAAAATAAAATGGGGTGTCACAAAAACTTATACCTAAAACTTAAGGTATATCAAGATACAAATGCTCTTTGCAAATAATTTTCAACATTGTTTAAAAATGGAAGTAAAGCCAACTTTTTTTTTTGTGCAAAAATACAACCCAAAAAGGAAAAGTGTTATTATGAAATAACCTTTGTTTTTTTTCGGGGTAAATTTTCAACTTTTTTTTTTAAATGCAAGTAAAAACCAAATGCTTTTGTGCAAAAAACACCCTGAAAACTAAAAGTGTTGATGTTGGAATAACACCGTCAATTTTTTATGTGCAAAAAAAAAAAGAAACATAATTTAAAGAAAAAATAAAAATTAACCAAAAAGATCAACCATTTTTTTTTTCGAAGTTATAAAAAATACCACATAATTTTAAAAAATGATAAAATAAAATAAATAAAATAGAAAATTTTAAAAATTAAAATAAAAAATAAAAAATAATTAAAATTGAAAAATTGAATTTTTTTTTTTAATAATAAATAAAATATAAAAAAATTAAAATAATAACAAATTAAATTAATTTTTTTTTAGTAAAATAATAAAAAAGTATATTAAAAAAAAAACATAATTGAAAAAAACCAAAACAAAATTTTATATTTTATGAAAATTTATTTTTATTTTATTTTTAATTTAATTTTTGTATTTAAATTTAATTTAAAATTTAAGATTTATTTGTTTAAAAAAATTAATTTAATATTTTATTTATTTATTATTATTTTTTAAATTCTTAATTTTTTTATAACTTTTTTAATATTTTAATTTAAAAAATAATTTTTATTTTTTATTTTAAGTTTGCAAAATGTTGTAATATATATATATATATATATTAAATTAACAATTTTCGACAGTTTATTGCTCTTAGAATCCACTGCAATAGAGGTGCCACTTGACTTAGATAAGTGCTCGATTGGTCCCAGGATCGAGTCGGCTACTTCTTTTTTCTGCGGGATCTCTTGCGATTTGGGCCGCTCCATCACTGGCGTTTTGGTATCATTTGCATGACTTCTTCGGATTGTTAAAATATATAACTATCCCTTGCATGCATTTTTAGACAATCAGTTAAGTAAATTAGTTGAGTTGAGTGATAGATAAATTTATTGACTGAGTTAATTGAGAGTTGATCAAGTTGAGTTATGTGAGAGTGTGTGTATGTCAATTTACGCTAAATACCCTTCACCGAGTTCATTGTATTCGTTGTGATTTAGAGTGATTGAAGATTAATTGAAGAACCACAGCTCATTGTTTCGTGTGTGAAATACTTGTGTTATTTGTGTGTTTGAATCCTCTGCCTATCCAACAGATTGGTATCAGAGCTGAGGAAGGATTAGAAGATCCATGGGTGAGCAGAGCCAGAGAAGGCAGCCAAGAGCAGAAAGCCGACAATTTTTTTTTCAAATTTTGCAAATGCAGAGGTCCGCATGTTTTCAATGCAGCAAAAGCGGAGGTCCGCAAATTTTCCTCTCAAAAACTAAAGAATTTCGTGAAACTTTACAATTTGTAAGAAATCAGGGTTTATCCGTGGTTTATTCGTGTCGGAGAGTGCGGCATCTAGTTTTGTGTTTAAATGCCGACAACCATGAGCAAGTCAATGCACGGTTATTCAAATGGAATACGTATCAAGGAGTATGCATTAATTTTTGTTTTTTTTTTTTAAAGCAAAGTTTTTCAAACGAAGTATGTATCATATTTGCAAAGGGGTACCGTAAGCTTTTCTAAGGAGATTTTTTTTTCAAAGAGGTTTGACATTGTTTTAAAAGTATTTAAGGGAGCTTTTCGTATTACGAAGGTTAAAGGATATTTTACAAGGTTCTTCCTAAAGCACATGAAGAGGAAATTTGAGAACAAATTTTAAAAAGGGATTTTTTCATTGAAAATATTATAATAAGATTTTTTATAAAGGGGTTTATTATACAAGATTTTTTTATAAAAATGTTTTTTATGAAAGAATTTTTGTTTATAAAACCTAGGGTTTTAAGGTTATTTAAGGAGCTTTGCAAAGTTTTTCATAAAAAAAGAGAAATTTAGGGTTTTGTCAGAGAAGATTCTTTTTGAATCAAGATGGCCACATTAAGTTTTCAGCCACAACTTGCTTCTTTCAATGGGAAATATTATGATGTGTGGGCTATTAAAATTGAGACCATGCTAAAAGCGCATGATGTATGGGATTATGTCAAGTTTGGGTTTGCAGAACCTCAGAACGACGCAGAATAACGAGCCCTCAGTAATGCAGACAGGGAAAAATGGAAGAAAGACAAGAGGAAGAATGCATAAGCGTTGCTTCTTATCCAGCATGGAGTGGATCGAGAAGTGTTCCAGGAGATAATGATAACTTCTTTAGCAAAGGAAGCATGGGAAACTTTGGCGACAAGCTATCAAGGTATGGCCAAAGTCAATATTGTTAAATTGCAGAATACTAGGAAAGATTTTGAAAGGCTGCAGATGAAGGAGACAGAGGACATTGATTCCTTCATGAATAGGGTCATGTCTATCGTCAATCAGTTAAAAATCTATGGTGAAGATATTAAAGGTCAAACAATGATTGAGAAGGTTCTTAGATCTTTGTCTACCAAGTTTGATGTTGTGATAGCAACCATAGAAGAAGCCAAGGATTTGGCAACACTGACAGTTGATGAGTCAATGTGATCCCTTCTATCGCATGAGGCAATGATAGACATAAATAATGATTCCACTTTAGAAGTTGCCTTCAAAAGTCAAGTCTATATTTCAAGAGGTCGAGGCAAAGGTCGATGGAGAGGCAGAGGACAAGGAGGTAGCTATGGTGGTCAAAGAGATGGCCGAGAAGAGCATGGGCATCAAAGTGGAAGTGGCAACATCAGAAGCTTTCACAATAATCAAAGGTTTGACAAATTAAAGGTGAAATGTTATTATTGCAATAAATTTGGTCATTATTCTCATGATTGTAGGAAGAAGATAGTTGATCAAGGAAATTAGAGAGCTAATGTTAGTACAAAGAATACTAACTCCATGTTCCTAACGTGCAACACCATGCATGAACCGTCTGATAAGATCTGGCTATTAGACAATGGTTACAGTAACCACATGAGAGGCAACAAAAATTTGGTTGCAAATTTAGATGTATATGTGAAGACAGAGGTAAAGTTGGGGACTGAAAAGACTGTGGATGTAGATGGCAAAGGAGTGGTCAACATTGCGACCAAGCAAGGGGAGCCAAAGACCACATCAGAGGTATACTATGTCCCTGGACTCAAACACAATTTGATAAGTGTTGGTCAATTGTCGCAGAAAGGATACAAAGTTATCTTTCAGCGGCAACAGTGTGTTATTTACGACAAATCCCCAAGCAAGAAGTTGATAGCAAAGGTGCAGATGACGAAGAACAAAATCTTTCCTCTAATTATGAACTACAATGATTAGGTTAGTTCTTTTACAACTGCATGTTCTAATGATTATTGGTTATGGAACTTTTGGTTTGGACACTTCCACTTTTCCGTTTTAAGATTGTTGCAGCAGAAACAGATGGTCAGAGGTTTACCTCCCATCAAAGAACTTGCTAGCACTTGTAAGTGTTGCATCTTGGCAAAGAAAAACCGTGAAAGTTTTTCGAAAGGAGTTTCATACAAAGCAAAGAAACCACTTGATTTGGTGCATACAGAATTGTGTGGACCTATGAGGACACAGTCGATTGGTGGAAGTTGTTACTTCCTCACTTTTATTAATGACTATAGTAGGAAGACTTGGGTTTACTTCTTGAAGTAGAAGTCTAAAACTTTTGCAAAGTTCAAAGAGTTCAAAGCCTTAGTGGAGAACCAAAGTGATCGACAAATCAAGGTATTGAGATTAGATCGTGGTGGAGAATATGATTCGAAGGCATTCCATGAGTCTTGCAAGCAACATGGAATCAAAAGACAGTTTACAATCAGATACACACCGCAACAGAATGGTGTAGCAAAGAGAAATAATAGAACAATCATGAACATGAAAAGGAGCATGTTGAAAGCAAGACACTTGTCTAATGAGTATTGGGAAGAAGCATTTGCATGCGTTGTTTATGTGATAAATAGATCTCCTACAAAGAGTGTGATTAACAGAGTACCAGAAGACGCATGGTCGAGTATGTGATGCAGTGTATCTCATTTCAGATTTTTTGGATGTGTAGCCTATGCACACGTGCCTAAGAAAATAAGAGGAAAATTAGATGATCAAAGTGAAAAATGCATATTTACTGGTTATAGTGAGCAGTCAAAAGCTTACAAATTGTATAACCTTGTCACCAAGAAGACAATCATTAGCAGAGATGTTTTGTTCAAAGAACTAGAGTCATGGAATGGGATTGTAGACACACCAACCGATGCACAAGAACATTGATGGAAGAGGATGATGTAGAAAAAAATGAGCAGCAAGAATCAAGAGAGCAGACACCAAACAGGGTCACACCAGCAAGGACTCCAATATTTTTCAGAGAAACATGGATCTTCAAGCATATCAACAAACCAGAATTCTCCAAGTAGCTAATCAGATAATGAATCATGTAATGGTAAGAAAAATATGAGAAGTTTAAAAGATATTTATGATGATTTGGATGTTATTTCAAGTTTTACATTGTTGGCATTCCAATCTTCTTTGTTAGAAGAAGAAATCAGAGATGAAAATTGGGTTCAAGCCATGGATGAAGAGATGAATTCAATTGAAAAGAATGATACATGGGATTTGGTTGATTAAACAAACGATAAAAACCTCATTGGTGTGAAGTGGGTGTACAAGAAAAAGGTGAATGAGAAAGGTGAGATTGAAAAATTTAAAGCAAGACTTGTAGCAAAAGGATTCTCGCAGCAACTGGGAATAGACTCTGGGGAAACATTTTCTCCAGTAGCTAGATTGGATACTGTAAGAGTAGTTCTAGCGAAAACAGCTCAGAACAAGTGGAAAGTATATCATATGGATGTCAAATCAGCCTTCTTGACTGGAATTCTAGAAGAAGAAATTTATGTGCAACAGCCTCCAGGATATGAAGTTGAAGGTAAAGAAGATAAAGTTTAAAGGGTGAAGAAAACGTTCTATGGACTAAAGAAAACACCTAGAGCATGGTATAACAGAATCGATAATTACATGATTAAGAATGGATTTTGCAGAAGCAGCATTGAGCCTACCTTATAGACAAAGGTAAATGAGCATGGAAAGATTTTGATGGTTTGCTTATATGTTGATGATATGATTTTTACAGGTGATCTTGAGTTAGATGAATTTAAAGCAGCCATGATGAAAAAATTTGAGATGACAGATCTTGGTATCATGAAATACTTTCTTGGCATTGAAGTTAAGCAATTTGAAAACTAAATTTTTATTTGCCAAAATAACTATGCTAGATATTTGTTGAAAATATTCAGGATGGATAATTGCAAACCTGTACCTACACTAGTTGCAACAGGTACAAAGTTAAGTAAGGATGATGAAGGAGCAGATGTCAATCCAACTTTATTCAAAATATTGGTTGGCAGCCTCATGTATCTCACAGCGACAAGACCAGAAATTATGCAAGGAGTGAGTTTGATTTCCAAATTTATGGAGACTCCAAAAGGCACACATTGGAGTGTTGGAAAAAGAATTCTGAGATACATAGCATGAACTAAAGATTATGGCATAATGTATGCAAGTACAGAAAATAAAGAATTGATTGGATACACAGATAGTGATTTTGCAGGAATTTTGGATGATCGGAAGAGTACATCCGGTTATGTGTTTCATCTTGGTTTAGGTGTGATAGAATGGGCATCTAAGAAGAAGCCTATAGTGACACTATCGTCAGCAGAAGCAGAATATGTAGCAGCAACATCAGCAGCATGTCAAGCAGTATGGTTAAGAAGAGTATTGGATGGACTCAAGCAGCAACAACAAGGATCAACATCGATATACTATGACAACACTTCAGCGATTGCACTATCCAAGAATAGTGTGTTTCATCAAAAGAGCAAGAATATTGATACTAGATATCACTTTATTCAAGAACTTGTGAGAAATGGAGTTCACTTGAAGCCTTGTAAATGTAGTTATCAGTTGGCTGATATATTTACAAAGCCATTAGCAGTAGATTTGTTTGAGTTTCACAAAAGAAACTTGGGTGTTGTAAGCCTAACTGAGACATAGACCAGTAGTCATGTTTGAGTTGTCATGAGTTAATGTTTTAGTTTAGCGGTCGTAATTAAGGGGGAGTGTTAAAATATATAATTACCTCCCACATGCATTATTAGACAATCAGTTAAGTAAATTAGTCGAGTTGAGTGATAGATAAATCTAGTGAGTGAGTTAATTGAGAGTTGATCAAGTTGAGTTATGCGAGAGTGTGTGTATGTCAATTTAGGTTAAATACCCTTCACCAGGTTCATTGTATTCATTGTGATTTAGAGTGATTGAATATTAATTAAATTGTGGCAGCTTATTGTTTTGTGTGTGAAATACTTGTGTTATTTGTGTGTTTGAATCCTTTGCCTATCCAACACGGATAGGGTCTTGTGAAACCTTAGGGCCATTTCGGTGAAAAGAAAATTCCCAGCAGACAAAAATAGCAATGGGACAATATAAGCCACACATTACTCGAAGTTAAATACATCAGATATTGGTAACCATTGATATGTGCTAAAAATAGAAGGTTTACCTTTGGGAATAATACAAGTAGGAGAAATCTCGACACTGTAATTTGAAAAAGAGACCGGCTTGGAAGACTTGTTTTCATTTTTCTGTTTTATATGTCCTTTGAAATTAGACCACAAAGTTCCCAACTTACATACCATTTCGCTTGCGTTAGCTCCCATGGCAGAGTCGAAGCAACTAGAATTGCACATGGCACCCATGATACAAAAGAATTTGAAGCTTTCTATAACCACAAATGAACGAATGCGCAAATTAACAAACCAAACAAAAACTCATAATATAAGAATACGAAATATTGCTTGAAATATTAATATATTGATTAGAAGAAGTTAATATTGTAGTAGATAATTTTTGGGTGTTAGGCCCATTGCTGGCAAAATCAATAAAATATGGTGGATATAAAAAAACGTTGCGAAAGGAAGTTCCTCACGTTTCCGAAGAAATTCCAACAACCTTTGTGTTAACGTTCATGTGGATGCGCTTGAAACGTACCCGTTACGTTGCATGGTGTGTGTATATATATATATATATATATATATATATATGGTGTATATATATATATTCTTTCATTCATTCATTGGTTAGTTGGATTTCATTTTCATTTTAATGGATTTTTAAGATTTGTTCATCGCAACGATCGACCAAACCTAGTGCTTCAAGAAACCCCACGTGAACTTTCCAATAGAGCCCATTTTGTACCAGGAGAAGTCGAACTCTGTGCTCTAGTCATCTACATCAAATGGCTCTGTTCCTCTGAAAGCAACTACCACCAGCTTAGCGTTACTGGTTTATCACACAAAATAAAAGCTTGGGTAGTTTTTTTTTGCCAAGTAATCTGTGCATGGAGAGAAAAAAATTCAATATTACATTCCTACCTTGGAATTTAAATGACAAAGATTCAATTATTAGAAATAAAGGATGAAACTCAACCCATCTCATGTAATTATATCCTTACAATTCCAACAATCTAGGAATTCCAAAACTCAACCCATAAAACGGTTTAGCGAGAAGATTTATGGAATGTTCACTTAATCTTATGGTGTGGATAATGAAATTATGCACATTAATTACCTTCCATAGTCTTGCATAAAGAGAAAGAGCAGAGAGTCGATTGCAAAATAAAACGGTTAGCAAGAAGATTTATGGAATGTTCACTTAATCTCATGGTATGGATAATGAAATTATGCACATTAATTACCTTCCATAGTTTTGCATATGTTATTTTTAATTCAAAGTATTAGTGAGATTTATAATTCCTCCTATATGTAATATGAAGAGATGCTGGTAAAGTGAAGCTGGTAGGTAACATTATATTTATAAAACATGTAATTAAAAAAATATATAAATAGACAGACAAACCCTAATTTTTATGAAATATTTAAAAAAAAATTATTTATGTTTTTTATTTCCTAAAACTCATAGGTATGTATTAGTATTAGGTATGTATTAATATTTTAATGTAGATATTATGAATTATAAATAAATTATTTTAATATCAATTTTTTTTACATTTTATAAAACTTGTTAAAATAATTAATTATTTATTTATTTAAAATAAATATTGATTTATTTTTAGGTCAAAATTTACCAAGAGCCAAAAGAAATCAAATATCTTCAAATACAATTTTTTCTCAAATTTTACATACACTAAAAAATTTACATCTACTACCATAAATCCAAATTTAAAATTAATCTATACTAGTAATTACAAACAAATATCTTATTGCTCTATCTTTTTTATGATCTTACTAAAAAAAAAGTTTGACTTATCCCCGTCATTGAAGCAATTCAAAACATTGTAGGACTCTTGATATTGTCGATCTAGCGGTTTATTTACAATTTTAAAAATATGTATACTCATGTAAAGTGACTGTAACAGCTGGATTGAATCCTTAAACTATTGATTATGCATTTAATTTTAAATGATATTAACAAGTAAAGTTAATCTAGTAATGAACATGATTTTATTTCTTTTATTTGAATAAAGAATTATTTATGGAATGTTTTCCATAAAAAATTGATGATAAAGTATTCCAAGATTTCAGAGTAGGTAGGCAAAATTTTATTTCTTTTTTTTTAATACAAGAAGTATTTATGGAATGTTTGTAGAAATTATATACAAGATGCATGTATATATCCAAATTCTCCTGATCTAACAATATTTATCTTCTTGCTAAATACCGAATCCTTCCATTGTTAATCTTTTGCGGAAATTTAAAAACTCAATTGCAAACACATGAAGCAATAAAAATAATCGCACATAACACAGTTGTTTAATGGGAAAGCCTGAAGCTGAAAACCCCAACTATCATATATTATGTATCATGGAGATCATGTAACAATCTCATACAAAGCTTAGTACATCAAGTTCTCAGTACAATCAATCGTCACACACACTAACGAAGAAATGCACCGTCAATACCTTTGATTTCTTGCCATATTCTTTGCCTCCTTTAACGTAATCCTGTTGGAAAACCATGAATGAATTCGAATTACCCTTTCCTTGACTGCGCAATCCTCATTGGAAACTCCAATGTGTGTGTCGTGCAATCAATGCATCACTATAGTCACAACAGATAGTCCATCTTGCCCTTTCACCTATCTCTCCACTGGGTCTCCACTGGAACTAACATGCACTGTAGTTAACTACTGTATTGTTTAGTTGATTAATGAGTTATTATTTGTGAATTAATTAACTAATTAATTCACTCCACTCTCACTAGTGTATCATTCAGTTAGACTAGATACAACTAGCTCAACCGAGTTGAACTCCAATAACTGAGTTAAACTGAATAACAACTCCATGAACTACTCTTCCAACTTTGTCATAACTTTTCCACTTTACCATGCACCGTAGTTACCGTCGTATTTGTTCATTGATTAATGAGTTATTATTTGTGAATTAATTAACTAATTAATTCACTCCACTCTCACTAGTGTATCATTCAAATAGACTAGATACAACTAACTCAACTGAGTTTAACTCCATTAACTGAGTTAAACTGAATAACAACTCCATGAACTACTCTTCCAACTTTGTCATAACTTTGCCACTTCAGTTATAACTCAGTCCTCCATGCATGAACCACCAGTAAACCCTAGGAATTGCGTAATTCCTTCAACCCACTTATTTGCCAAATCTGTATACTGAATTAAAGTGCTCCAAGAGAATAAGTTGATATTTAGAGTCTGATTATTATTAAGGGCTAATAATAATCGACACTTATATTTTTAGATCAATGATCTATAAATAGAATTTGCCCAATATTCTAAAAATATAATTTCAACTATTTTTCCAACTTGACCAACCATCCACAAATAGCATCCTGCAACTTCTGAAATATGATCACCATGTCTAAAAATAGACATAGTATAAAAATAGACTTACACCTAAAAATAGCTTGCGGACCCACTTAGTGAAGGTGACTGATTTTCACTAAGCTTCATCATCTTTTTGAATCGCAACAATGTTTTCCATAAAAAACTGATGATAAAGAATTCCAAGATTCCTGAGTAGTTAGGCAGAAGAACACTGATGATAAAGTATTCCAAGATTCCAGAGTAGTTGGGCAAAATTTTATTTCTTTTCTTTGAATAATGAATTATTTATGAAATTTTTTCCATAAAAAACTGATGATAAAGTATTCTAAGATTCTAGAGTAGTTAGGAAAAAGAACTTAAAGAAAATTACCTTTTCCTCTGAGGATAAATGGGAGATCCCAGTGAGGAAAAGGGAATCTGTGAATTTAGAGGAGAGTCAAGAGGCTTGATGGTGAGAGTAAATCCAAAGTTGGTTGGAACCAATGGAAAATCTGCAACATGAATCTGGAAAAGAAGACTAGACTCATGGTCTTGAGGCCTATTACAGAAAACACTACTATCTAAGTCCTACTCTGGTGCGAAGCACGAGGGGAGTTGAGGACGTAATTGCCTCTCTCAAGGTTGGGAGACTATCATCAATAGATTAAAGTGAGATAAGTAACTTAACAAGGTGTTAAGAAAGATTTTGAATCTTACTGTGTTTTTTTAGGTGTTAAGAAATAATGTGAATCTTACTGTGATTTCTAGTTATATAAATAGCTATTTATGTAACTGATGAAATTGAAAAAAATAGGAACTATAACAATATGATTCTTTCTTTAAAAAAATTACATAAAGGTATTTAGCAGGAAAAAGGGAATACATGTATATATAAATATATATTTATTTACTAATATAGCTTATTAAGACAATTTTTTTTCTTTACTTCCTTTTAACTGTATTAATAAGGTAAATCATAACTGTGTTGGTGTAGAAATTCCAAGAAAGTAAATAGAACAAATATATGTTAAATTCATAATTGTATTTCATAGGAGACCATTAGTATATCTAGAGTAGGGACCCTGGACTGAACAGTTTGTCTCCTCTCTGCTTCAAACTCTATACTCAAACTAGGGATATAGAGAGTAACCCAGAATTATGATGGTCCAGACATCAACCCTTTTTTTTTGTAAATGAGACTAATTCTATTAAAAGAGCATATAGTACAAGCTGGAGTTACAGTCAAGAGAGGCTATATAACTGGGATGTCGGAAATGATAAAATATTAACTTCGGTCCCGTTAAGTAACCAAGAGAGTAAAAAAGAGGAACATAAAGAGAAACATGGGAGTTATAAGAGACAGACACAAGAAACTACCCAGAATGGGTTGAATCCTCAATAAAACAATTTTTTCCTTTTTTTTTTCTAACTTTAACCCAACCGTCATGGGGTGGGTGGGCTAAAACCACTTGAATATTGTTGCTGGCTGAAGGAGGAGTCTCCTTATCCAAGTCAGAGGAGGAGGACTCCTGAGTTCGTTTCTGAGCACTCGAAGAAACATTAGGCCCCTAGGGTTTGCTGAGGGCATTTCCTTCTCCTGCTTTGCTGCATCCTCATCTGCTTCAATCTCATCCTCATCCAAGCTGAAGGACTCAATGTCATCCATGGGAGGCAGAACAGAGGGTTTCCAGCTTTTAGAGTTTTATTTGCGATTGCTTCTTTTCTTTTGGGCGAGGACCGTGGTACAGGAGTTCTGAATATGCCCTGTTTGATGGCAGTGATGATATCGGAAAGTTGTGTTCTCATAATCCAAGGTTTGTGTCCATATGAAATCACAAACTTTGATATTGATTTGATCAGGAAGACCTTTACTAATGTCAATTTCGGCACATATTCTGCCATAGGTGTATATGTCCGTCTCCCCCTTAGAGGGATCCGTTGCCAGAAAGCGTCCCAGAGAGTTTCAAATTCCTTGAAACACATATAAGTGCCATAAATGTGTAGGTATATTTAGAAGCCTAACCTAGATAGGAAGCTTGGTAATTACTACCGTAGAAGGGTTGAAGTCTGGGAACCAGGGGGTGAGGAATAGCCCTGCTTTACCCCAAAATCATGGACCACCAGTTAAGGCTTTTTGATAATATTCATTGAAAGAAAACAAGACTATGAAGAAGCCCTTAGAGCAGAAAATAACCTTGTTGTTATTGGTCCAAGTGGAGTGAATCCATTGGTAGAGATCTACTGTGCGGGGCCATAATCCATTGAATCGGAAAATAATGGCCAATTCGGCATAGATTTGAAACTGGTTTTCAAGTGTCAGATGAGAGATTTATAAAGAGGGAACATCCTCCAATTTGTCAACCATAAAAGGTTTGGGAGCCTCTGATGGTTGAGCAGCTTTCTTGGGAGGTTGTGCATGAACAACATCCTTGTACGAGAAAGCTTGGGCGGAAGATGGCTGCTTGACTCCCCCTCCTCTTAGATGAAGGGTAAGAACCACAATAGCATATTTTTCAATATTTATAAATGAGAGCGAGAGTGAGTCCTCTAGTTTTTTACCTCCATAGAGAAGTCGCTGAAAGGAAGAGGGGATCCCCAGCCTGAGTTCAAGGGCCTGCGAAAGGTTCTTCACTAGATCCGAAGAACCTAGAGAAGCATGGTTTTTCCAGAGAGAAGAGAGATATGAATCTAAAAATATGAGAATGAAATATCTGGGAATCTATGGCTACCAGATCTCTTCTGTGAGGCCAGAGTGGTAAGCCCTGATGACTTGCTACTAAGCATGGCTGCCTCCTCACATTTTCCATTTCCTTTTGTGCAGTGACTTCCTTAGCGTCTAAACCCCGGGGTCATGCGGTGGAGCGGAGAGCCATTCAGGGTCGCGGAGTAGCAGCTGGAGCCTTTCTCTCTAGTGAGAGGCAAGCAGAGGATCGCAACAATCTTCAGCTTCACCTCGGGGTAGAGATCCCTCCCGATCCATCCAGCAGGGACCTCGCCGACTTGTAAATCCTCGTGCGCCTTTGCCCTATATATAGTTGAAAATGATGTGCCTATTTTGGGTATTAGAAAACCTGAAAAAATTTGGATCCTCACCACCATATCTCCATCGTCGTGGCTATATTTGTTGGACACTTGTTAAGATAGAGGCACTCCTGGGCTATGGTCGCCAAGAGCCTCAGGGCTGGTCGCTAAGAGCCTCCACTGATTTGTAATGGGTGGCTGACTTGTTATGCTATGCAAGCACCTCCCACTTAGTTAAACAAATTAAGATCTTGCTTATAATTGATAGTGTGGAATTGAATACTTGAATCAGGTGTATGTGTTTTAAACTATTTTAAGTCTTTACGTGTGAGGAATAGAACATTTTTTCTTTTCTAATAATAAGCATGTAAAACAAGCATAAATTGTAGA
>JAXQQM020070247.1:0-112260 GCA_034641835.2 Pinus albicaulis
GTGGAAAGACTACAGTACAATCTGCAGAGATCCAATCATCTTGATGTAAGTAAGGATATTCTTAAAACAATATTACTGAAAGGGGTGAGGGATGATTTTTTAGACATGCTAAACATGCTTGGTAAAGGGGATATATCTAAAGAATCATATGATTAAATTGTTGACCTCTGTAAAAGATGTTCAAGAGGAGCTACAAGGAACAAGTCAAACAACAGAGATGCCACATATTCAAGAGTTCAAAAATTAGCCAGTGGAGGAGCAACAAGAGCTAAAATAGGTAATTTACTTGAAGAATTTAAAACTGAAATGTTAAGTTCTTTTGCTTCACAGATTGACACCTTGCAGGTTAAAAAGAAACAGGCCGAAGCAGAAGCAACTTTCGTTGTCTTTTTCCCCAAATGCAAAGATAAACACCCACTAAGGGAATGCTCATTGGACAATATACCAATTTGCACCCTTTGTGAGAAAGATCATGAAACAGAACAATGCCCTTCTCTACCAGGAATAAAGGTAGCATTGCAACCAACTGAAGAAGAAGCTAAAGCATTCTATCTGCTGACACAGAGAAGACAATGGCAACCATGAGGACAAGGTATGAACCCTAATATGCCATTTACATCCTCTCATCATTGGAACGATTATCCTTCTTTAAGTCAGAAAAATTACCCTCCCTTCAACCAAATGCAATACCCATCCTTTAATCAAATGAATTACCCACCCATGAAATAAACAAACCCTCCGTTTGTAGATCCTGGAATGTGGACTCCTTGGCCTCCATAAAAACCATCTTATTTTAATCATTGGAATTCAAATTAGAGGGGCCAACAACTCCCATTTCCAAATCAATTTCCTCAATTTGAACAACCACTTCCTCTACCATCAAGTGCACCACCAAATAATAAAATGAGACCCCATCTACCTATACAACCAAATCCTAACCCCAATAATAAAGTTGTGCAAGTTATTGATATTCAGAACCAGCCTACTTTTCCTGTTTTCCTTGTACAATGTAATGATATTCATTTAATATCTGAGAAAATAGTTGAACCCATCATTGATGATGTGACCTCTTCCGATTCTGATAAAGAAGAAACTGAGAAACATGATTCACATAAAGAGATACAACCACCCTCTAATAAGGGTGCTGAAATAGCAGAACCACCATTCCCTGAGCGTTTAGTTTTAACTAAAACACCTGAGCCACCGAATTTTAATATTTTAGGGGAATTGCAGAATTTGTATGTTAAAATTCCACTTTTACAGGCACTAAGAGATGTACCAATTTATGCCAGAACCATGAGAGATATTTTTGTTAAGAAACCTGGTAGGAAAGATAAAGATTCCCTTACAGTTCATGTTATGGGTGATCTATCTGCATTAATGTCTGGTAAAACTCCTCCAGTTAAATATGGTGATCCTGACCATCCTATTGTGACAGTCCAAATTGGTAAAACAATAATCCCTCAAGTTCTGGTAGATTTAGGTGCTGCTATAAACATTATGACTCTCGAAACTTCACAATTCTTACAGCTAAAGAAGACAATCAGAGATACACCAACCATTCTAGAGTTAGCTGACCGTTCTACAATCAAACCAGAAGGAGTTTTTGAAGACTTAGTTATCTCGGTTGAGTCCTGGAATTACCCAGCTGACTTTGTGGTGTTACAAAATAAAACAAATTTGGGGGGACATCCTCTAATTCTAGGAAGGCCTTGGCTAGCCACAACCGATGCCTTTATCAGCTGCAGATCTAGTTCAATGACAATTTCCAATGGATATGAAACTAAATAGCTTACTCTCTACCCTCATGCTACACCCATGATTAACAATGAGAATTCTATGTGAATAGATTATGATGATAATACTATTCAACCTATTGTGACTATCGGACAAGCTCTAAACATTAAAGATACCACTGAGGATGAAGTAATTAATAATTTCATTTATGAACCCTCCTATGTGGCTGCTAAAGCACATAATCAACTGGCTGCACTTTTGGAAACAAATACCCAGGAAAATCTTAAATCCGAAGATCTACCTCAAACATAAACCACCATCTCTTTTAAAAGTATAACAATAGAAATCAAACCTGGCAAAACACTGAATATAAATCCTTATCTGACAGTTGCTGAAACACAACAGTTAATGAAGTTACTACTTGAAAATAAGCGAGCATTCGCATGGGACTATACAGATATGAAGGGGATCTCTCCTGAATTATGTACCCATCGGATCTATATTAAGGAAGGTTGTCGACCAGTCTGTCAACCCCAAAAATGAATGAACCCTAATTTAAGAGAAATTGTTAAAAAAGAACTTCAGAAATTTCTTAATGCGGGATTTATATACCCTATATCTGATAGTGAATGGGTTTCCCCATTGGTAATAGTTCCTAAGAAAAACGAGAAATGGAGAGTGTGTGTAGATTATAGAGACTTAAATAAAGCCACTCAAAAGGATCACTTTCCTTTACCATTCATTGATCAGGTGTTGGATAGTTTGTCAGGGAAGAAATTCTTCTCCTTTTTAGATGGATTTAGTGGGTATAATCAAATCAGAATTGCACCTCAAGACCAAGATAAGACCACTTTTACTAGCCCTTGGGGAACTTTTGCCTATAGAGTTCTTCCATTTGGACTATGTAATGCACCAACAACTTTTCAAAGGGCTGTTATAGGAATCTTTTCTGATATGTTGAATGACTCCATGGAAATATTTATGGATGACTTTACCCCTTATGGTGTGTCTTTCGAATATGCATTACAGAATTTTGAGAAAGTACTCAAACGTTGTATACAAGCTCACCTCTCCTTAAGCACTGAAAAATGTCATATGATGATGAGTGAAGGAGTAGTTCTTGGAAATTTTATCTCATCTCAAGGAATTCAGGTAGATCCATCCAAAATACAAGTCATTCAGAATCTTCCTATTCCTAAAACACAAACTGATGTCAGAAGTTTTCTAGGACATGCTGGATATTATAGGATATTTATTAAAAAAAATTCCAAAATAGCTTCTCCTTTATTTGTGTTACTTATGAAAAATGTTGAACTTAAGTGGACTAATCTTTGCCAGGAAGCATTTGTAGAACTCAAGCATTAGTTATCCATAGCTCCTATTTTGAGAGGACCTGATTGGGCACTTCCCTTTCATATATCTTTTGATGCTTCAGATACTGCAATTGGAGTTGTCTTGGGAGAAGAGGAAAACCATATTCCTTATGCCATCTACTTTATCAGTAAGAATATGACCCTTGCTGAGCTTAATTATACAGTTACCGAAAAGGAATTTTTAGCAGTAATTTATGCCATTAATAAATTTCGACATTACATTACTGGTTATTCTACTTTTGTCCATACTGATCACTCATCTATTAATTTTTTAATGAATAAGCCTATCACGAATGCTCGAGTTACCAGATGGTTATTGTTACTGTGCAAGAGTTTGATATTACAATTGTAGATCGACCAGATAAAGAAAATGTTGTTGCTGATTTCCTTTCACGGTTAAAAACTGATAATAATATTCCAGTAGATGATTCCTTTCCTCATGAGTATTTATTTGCAGTATCTACTCACTCACCTTGGTACGCAGACATTGCCAATTATCTGGTTGCAGGAAAGTTACCATCACACTTGTCACATCAAGAGAAGAGAAAAATCATTCAGCAAAGTGCTTGGTATAGCTACATAAGCGGGTGTCCTTTCTACACAGGACTTGATCATGAAATCCGGAGATGCATTAGAGAGGATGAGGTGTATGATATACTAAAAGCTTGTCATGATGGCCCTTGCAGAGGGCATTTTGCTGATAAAAGAACATCACATAAAATTCTAAGAATGGGTTATTGTTGGCCCTCATTGTTTAAGGATGCAAAGAAATATGTGCGGGCTTGTGATAGCTGTCGGAGAATGGGTCAAGCTAATCATGGAGATGAAATGCCATTGAAACCCCGGGTAATACTTGAACCATTTGAAAGATGGGCCTTAGATTTTATAGGACCCATTAATCCTCCATCCAACCAAAGAATTTATATATTAGTCTAAACAGATTATACGACTAAATGGGTGGAGGCCAAAGCACTTCTTAGAGCTAATGAAGAAGTTGTCCTAGCTTTCCTATTTGAAGAAATATTTGTTAGATTTGGAATCCCTAGAGAGATAATTACAGATGGGGGACCTCCTTTCAATTCTCATGGTTTCAAATCCACCCTTTAGAAATATCATATTCATCATAGAATGACTACACCATACCACCCCCAAGCTAATGGGAAGGTGGAAAGTACAAATAAAGTAATAGAAGCCATTCTAACCAAAACAGTGAAGGATAACTGGAAGGATTGGTCTCAAAATCTTCCTGAAGCATTATGGGCTTACAAAACTACCTGGAGAAATACTACAGGATTTTCTCCCTATGAATTGGTTTATGGTAAAAGTGTTGTTTTTCCTGTGGAATTTGAAATTAAAACTTTAAGGACTGCTTTAGATATTAACCTTGATTTGACTAATGTGCAGACAGCTAGGTTGCAGCAGCTTCTTGAACTGGATGAAAAAATATTGTATGCCATTCATCAGACAACTATGATCCAACAACAAAGAGCAAAGTGGCATGATAAAATCATCAAGTACAAGAAGTTCCAAAAAGGTAATTGGGCCTTATTGTATCATTCTCGGTTTGAAAAATTTCAAGGGAAGCTACGTACAAGATGGTTGGGACCCTATGAAGTAGATGTTGTTTTTCCCAATGGAACAGTAAGGCTTTTAACAATTGATGACTCTAAAACACCACTACTAGTAAATGGTCATCAGCTTTGTTTGTACTAGTGCCCTAGTTCTAAAGAAGATTTTAAGGCCACTTGCATAGCAGATGCACATTATCTTTTTCTAGGGGAGTCTTCTGCTCCTCACTGCATTTAATTGTTTTCTGCACTATATTTTTAGTATTAGATTAGATTTCTTAAAACTAATAATCCCTTTCAAGGGTTGGCACGTTACAATTGATTATTTTGTAGATTCTTGATTAAGGAAGGACTTACCAAGGAAGGACAATTTCACCACAAGAAGATCCAAGCTTCAATTTGAGAAGCTTTGCTTCCCTCATTTAAATTCATTTCCCCATCTCCCAGTAACATTTCATCATTCATTCCCTTCATTCCTTTTTCCTTTTCATATCATTTTTCCTATTTTTCCCATTTTACCCATTGCTAAAACACCATTTTCTAGCAAATATCTTCCTTATTTTTCACTGCTGAAATACCCTTTCTCAGCAAATATTTCCCCTATTTTCCCACTGCTAAATCATCACTTCTTAGCAACATTTTCCCTATTTTTCCATTGCCGAAACACCACTTTCAGCAGTATTTCATTCATTTTTCCGTTGCTGAAACACCATTCCTTTCTCTAAAAACATGACTATGCAACTCTTTCAGTCCTCCATTTTCACTTTTCATACTCCTTGTGTGAATATTGTCCATTCATTGCCTCTTTCTTATGATCAAGCAGACTCTAATATGATCTCCCTTATGTTTCAAAGAATTCTAAATTTCTTCCATGATTATTGAGCTATTATAAACAAGCACTATATTTTTCGAATTACAAAGAAAAAGTAAATATAAGGTATGTGAATTTTATGTAATACAATTAAACGATAGTTTAAAGAGAAGATTTTGTTCATCATGACTATAATCTTTGCACACTCAAAAACATCATTTCACCATAGATGGGGGGGAATTGAGAAATTACATGCCATCATTTCATAGCATGTCAATTACCATCACTCTTCATACCCATTACTTCGCCCTTTCATCGATACTCCATGTTCTTAGTCGCAACGTTTACTCTGTTCGAAGTCCAGTAATTCTTCTCTTTGCCTCTGCATTTTACCCAAGCTAGTAACTATGGGAGCATCGGCTATTAGACATGAGCCTGGCTCAATAGCTCTGCTTGAATTTTTTCTAGACGCTTATCAGATTTTCCAATAGGTAGGTTGGGTGGGATATTTTGAAAGACTTCAAGAGTTCAACCCACAACAGGTCTTGGAATTTGCACAAAATCTTCAGGAGGACCATTCTACTGTCCAGGGAGTCCGAAATCTGGTTTCAGAGGGAGATATAGCACAAGTCTCAGGTTTTCCAATCACTGGTGCTCGGTGGTTTAGTCAGAAGCACATCATTTTAAATGCACAACATGACTTCCTTCTCCCAGGGGAACACGTTGAGATTAAAGGCTGTGGCGTGGGACTTCACTCATTGCCTCCTCTGTGGCCGAAGGTTGTTGAATTTGTCAAACATTATTTAACTTGCAAAGGTCGCTATCAGGTAGTCTATCAGCACGACTTTGTCTTAATGAGTCACTTACGACATGGTAGACTAGTAAACATTCCTTACTATTCACTTGGATGTATTAGAAATATGTCATATTATTGTAGAAGGGTAAAATTTCCACTCCTCTCCCTCACCCATCATCGCCTTTGTCAGCTATTGATTCAGAGGGGTTTTTCCCAACAAAACTCTCCTCTAAAAAATTTACCTTCACCTCCTCAGCAAGTTGTTGAAATTCTCCAAGAAGCTGCTGAAAACCCCCAAGAAATCCCTGAAAGTTCCTACGAGCAGCAATTGGAGAATATCCATGACCCTCCATCGATTCCATCCTCAGAACCTGCTAATCCAGTTAACCTGTCCTCAAGCCCACCTCACTTAGCAGAGTCATCTCATCCTACCATCCACATTCCCAGTGATGACTCTCAGGCTGAAACACCACCATCTTCCCCTATTCGTAAAAGAAAAAGGTGAATTACAACCACCTCTGTATCAAAAAGACAAACAAGGGTTGAATCTAAAGCAGCCACCTCCTCCGATAGCCCTTCTCCTAGGGAAAATTCTTCTCATAAAAAGAAAAAGAAAACTACTGCTTTTTCTGCTTTCCTACCTAGGAGACGAATGAAGACATCTATTAAATCAGAAACCATTCCCATTACCCCTGATTCCACAGCCATTTTGCTAAAACTCCATTCATCACCACCCTTCCAAACCCCAGAATCATTACCCGTCTCATCCTGTGGCATTGAAACACAAGAACCAGATGCCCAGGGTAATATGACATCATTTTCTACAGAACCAGTAGCTACTCCACAAGAACTAGCTACTCAGTCAGTAACTGCTCCACAAGAACCAGCTACTCACTCAGTAGCAGAAACACAAGAACCAGCTGCTGATGTGCAAAAGTTAGACATCCAAGAGGCTACTACAAAGGAACCAGCTCTAGCTATAACAAAAGAACCAGCTACAGTTGAAAAACATCAATCAACTTCAAAGAAAGCAACTGATACATAGGGCCCAGTCACCATGGCCTCCCTTTTACAGGAAAATGAATTTTTAAATTCATAATTAGAAGCTTACAAGAGAGAATTGGTAATGGCAAGGGAAGCCTTTGACAAGGAGCTAAATTTTTATACCTTGGCCGATACAACATCCATGGTAGATAAACATACAGAGAACGATCCATATAAAGAATATATGTTCCATCAATGTGGAAACATATATTAACAAGAAGGATATAAGATAGTTCAAGTTCCAATGCCTGGAGCATCCACATCGTCTGCAGTCAAAGACGAATGCCCTACTATTACAAAAGAACCAGTAGGGCCTTCAAAAATTTTGGAAAAATAAATCAAGGTACAAGTATCTTGCCCTACAGTAACTGATTCTGCTACTCAGACTATGCCTCAGCCCACCACTTACAATTCCAGAACACAAACTGAACCATGGAAAGAGATAGAAATAATGAATAAGTGGAGGAAACAGTATGCTATTGCCCAAGATAAAACTTTACAGCAGCATAAATTGGTTTGGAAAAATCATATCTATTCTAATTGGGAGAACTGGGAGCAGACACTCCAGGAATTCATAGTTTACAAGAAAGAGAATTAAGAACTAAAAGCCAAACTGCTCCTAATGTTTCAACTAGTACAAAATTATTAGCCACCAGGAAACCATCTCTGAACTATTCTTTGTTTCTTTCAAAACGTCTTGTTTATTTTTAGTTGAAAGTAGTCAAAGATGGAAGACCTCACGAGGTGCTTACAGCTAAATAGTTTGTCAAAACATTTGTAGAAGCTTCCACTAGTGATCAGAACCTATTATGTGAGTTGTACCTTCACAATGAAGCTATGCCTGAAAATAGACAGATCAATATCAACCCTCTTGTTGGCAATATTCAGATTAGGGCATTTGATTCCTTTCTTGCTAATAAAATTACATGGAAAATTGCTTTCCTTGCAACCAAGCACACTGAATATAACCGCCTTCAATGGATAAGGCTAGAACCTCAGAACCATACCATTTTTGTGGTAGAATATCACCAGTTTTTGTAGAAGCCAGGAATGATTGAACATATACAACAATTGCAGGCTTCAGTACTTCATGATTGTCACCAATTCATCAGGGCCAAAGAAACTGCTACTCTAAGAGAAAACAACATGTTGTGGCAACAATCCTCTAAGGAGAGACAAGAGTATAATCCTTTTAGCCCTACTAACCTTGAAACTGCATTGTCTAGAGTACCTAATTACATCAGATGTGTTCAGCAATGTGCTGAAAATTGGATAGGGTACCATTTTCACTTTCCTATTTTATGGATGCCAACAGAACAATATCATGCTCATTACAGGTTGGCTAATAGGGATGAAGCAGTAGCATGGAAGAGATTGCAAAATGTCCAGGGATTCAAATCTTTAATAGATAGTACCTTCCATAGCTATTGCCTAAGTAATTTGCATGCTAAAAGCCAGTATCCAGACTCAGACTCAGACTAAAGTTGCCTGAGGACATGGAACCCTTTCATTTGGGGGGGATGTTAGGACCCCACAATGTACCATTTTGACCATATATTTTGTTGCCATTCTACTCTTTTTCAATCCATATTTAAAGCTTACATTATCACTTTCATCCATTTTTCCTAAAGGTATATAATATTCTTCTCTTTACTATATGTTTAATTTGTTTTGCATATAATTCTACATTACTTTTATATTTAATCATTAATCAAAGATATATAGTGGATGAGACAGTTTAAAGCCCACAGATAATCTATTATGAATATTTGAATATTGTGTTGCTGAAACAGTCAACATGGTACGCAAATCCCATTGCTAAAGCAACCCGTGATTTGCAATTTTTAAGCAGCATTTCAAGTATGACGACAATGAGAAAAGATAAGTAAAGGAAGCTGTTACATGGGCCATTTTGAGGCCAGTACCATCGTAACCATTGTAACAACATTTTTCTATGGAAGAACAGAAAGACCCTGTTTCATAACAGAAGATCAGATTGGGTTAAAAATAGAATTTCTATGATGTAAAACAATTGTAATAGATGTCTCCTCTTTCAAAAGAGGAGACATCAGCATTAGAGGGGAAGTTAGAGACTACGGGGGGTTCATTTCTAAACAGAGAAGGAGCTTGACTCTTTTGTAATATGTTTCTTTCGATAGATGAATAAAAGTTCGTTTTGAGTAATTCAATTTAATTCCTTCTTTTGGGGAATCTTGTGAGAAGGAAAGGGCCTGCCTTCTTCACAAGATTCACCCATTTGTTCCTGTAGTTTGTTAACTATTTATTTTATTCATGCCTTGATTAAACCTTGTTTTCTGAAGTTATTTGTGCAGTATTGAAATTTTGTTGTTTATTGCTAAAGCTCTATTTTCATTACTTACTGCATTGATTTCATACAATTCATTCTTGAGAAGTTGTGAGTTATTTTATTTAGCAATCTTGTTTATGGAATGTGTGTGTGAAGGCTTGGTAATCAGAAAGCAAGTGCTGAAGATTCCTACTTGGCGAATAGGGTCCTATTCTCTGTTATAGTATAATTGATCTTCCTTTCTGTAGATTGATCTCCTTTCATTATATTTTTAATGTAATCCAGGATTTTTCTAATGAAAGTCTGCAATAGAAGGATTGTCTTTGCTATAACTCAAGTAGACTTCAGTTTTGTTAAAGCAAGGTGTGATTAGTGTGATGAGTACTACAACATTTCTTTTCTTTTGAGATTGAGTATATATAGTGTGTGATTGCCTTTGAAATAAACAGACTTCCCTAGGTTGAAAATTTATGTAGCACTTGAATTGTTTAAACAATTAAAGTGACCAACAATGAGCATTGAAGTTGCGATAGCCAAAATCCGACGAGGGTTAAATCTGCGATTTGTGATATACCCTGGAAACTGCAATAAAGCGATAAGTTTGCGATCTGTGATGTGGTGAGTTTTGCGATGCACGATAAATCAGTAAAGGTAAGCTTAAGTTTTTAATGTTAAAAGCGCATATATGAAGGATTACTTTGGGTTTTGACGTGAGATCCCACAAAGCCTATTATTGATGATATTCCCATGTGATCATGACTCATTTCTTTTAACTTCAAGTATTGAAATATAAGGTTGGATTGAAGGGAGCTTCCGTGTAATAAATATTATGATGATTTCGTGTGTAAATGGGTTTATAAAGGGTCTTAGAGATATTATGAACCTATCCAAATGTGAAAAATTTAGAATGTATACTCTTTTTAGAGTTTGATCCCGAGGTAAGAGAAAGCTTAACCATTTAGCCTGCATTATTTGGTATCAGAGCAGAAGGAGATTTTGTGTGCAGTAGAATGAAGGAAAAATAGATTTCAGTTTCAGTAGAGTAATGGAGGAGGTGGCAATAGTTGTATGTTGAAAGAGATTGTATTGAATGGATGCATGAAGAAATAGTGATGAAGATGTGCACCAAAGACTATGATGAATTTAAGATCTATAGAATCTGAGTAAAAAAGAAGGCGACCCATTCAAATGTTGAAGAAGGGAGAGACAAGATCGTGACAAGATCTTGCAGGTATATTTTTGTGATAACTCTCGTTTTTAGGATCATGTTTGCAGATTTAATGTTGCAAGTGAAGGAGGAATATCTCAGCAAAAGAACACAAATAGGAGTTGTAAAAGAAGATCCAGTTGCGTTCTTGAAGGCAAAGTAAAGTGGATAATCTGAAGGAAAGTGGCAAAGAACCTAAATGTTCCAGCTGAAGGTTGGACAAAGAGGAAAAGAGTGTTCTTAGAAGGAAGTGGAATTGCAAAAGCCAAGGAGCAAAGGATTTTCTCAATAGAGGTTCTAGAGATAGAGAACCAGTGTTACCAAAATATCGAGCTCAAAGGAGAGAAGGCTTGGTGAGGTACTTACAACATGTATGGAGACTTGCAGCCTGAGAAAGAGAGGCTTAGTGCAGTTCACAAGTGAACATATGAAGTTCAAAAAGGAGGGGAAGTCAATTATCATTGAAGGTCATTATGGGGGTTCAGAGGAAATCCACAAAAAAAGGAAATATGCCAAGGAAAAGGGCACATAGATGATGAGTCAAGAAGAGTTTGACACAGAGAAAGATGAAATAAATTTATGTCTTGAGTTATTGATGGAAATGTTACAGATGAATAAGGAAGACCAGAGGTATTGTTGGACTATGAAAAGGAAATTAAAATGGAATAGATTGCGGGTGAAGTGGGAGCATAGATTGAATGCTCAATTGAAGGAAGAGTTACTCAGAATAAGTGAGTATGTGGAGAAAGTTTTGGTATCATGTAAACTAGAACATGGCCCATTAATTTTTGAAAGTAATGAAGATATAGAGGAAAATCCTACATAGGATCTCAATCATATGAAGGATTCAGAGCAGCAAGAAAACCTGATGGATGAAGCATCAAGTGAGACCACAAGGTCTTATGTTTTTAAAATTGATAATTTGTGCACGATTACAGGTATTGCAGAAGATGGGGCAAGGATAGCTCATGAAGAGGGCTTACATAAAGACAGTAAAGAGAAATATGTTGAAAAAGGAGTTGAGGCAGATTTGTCTCAAGACAAAGAGAAGACAGTCATAGAATTGAAGGTAGAAGAAGGACATTCACCTAAGCTTGTAATGCAAGAGAAAGGGCATCTATTAAACACAACTGTAGTGAATTATGAAGGTATTAGACAACTATTTAATACTGAAGCCAAAGAAGAGAAACTACTAAATATTGATATAGAAGATTTTGTAGATGGTAAATAGTTACTGAAGGCTATTAATCTGGAAGATAGCCAGAGTAAAGAAGGACTGCTGATAGTTGTTGCAGACAATGAAGGTAGTGAAGATTGTGTAGATCTTTTGGGAGAAATTATACTTGAGATGGAAGATTTGTGGCATGCGTTAAGTATTTTGCAGAAGAGGCTAGAAAACTGAAGAATAAGTGTTCAAACTGTAAAATAAAAGATGAATGAGAATAAAGAGATTGTCGTGGATGACAAATATGGAAAAGAAGTTGTCAAAAATGTTGGCATACAGAGAAAACATGGTGAAACATTTATGCTTAATGAATTGGTTGATTCTGGAGTACTGGATAGCAGAGAAGAAAAGGTGGATGAGTATGCAGTCGCGAAGGTGATATGCAATTTACTTCTAGAAAGTAAATCTGAAGATATGAAGCAACAAATGGAAATTGCAGAGGAAGAAGTTTATTATTGTGAACCAGAGCAGGGAGACATCCTTGGAACAAATGATATGGAGGAGAGACTAGCTAATAGTATCATGAACTCTTTGGAGAATTTAAATCAGTATACTGATGTGCTAACAAAAGAGTTAGAGGAAAACTCAGAGTAGCATACTGAGATGTTTCCACAAAGGGACAAGGCAACGAGGCCTTAAATTTGTAATTCTGATAATGGGTTTATGATTTCAGGTTTTGATGAAGATAATGTTGCAAAGACAAAAATTATTTTGCACAGGGAAATAGTCAAATGAAGGAGGAAGAAGAAGATTCCAAGATAGTACTTGACCCATGGAGCGAAGAAATTAAGTTATTGGAAAGTAAATTTGCAGATAAAGAGCAGAAATTGGATATTGCAGAGGGAGATATCTTCAAGGATATTCAGGAAGTTTGGGTGGCTGTAATAGCAATATCTACAACAGTATTTGGAGAAATGTCGAGAGCAATAGAAAAATATGAAGCAAAAAAATATAAAGAAGGTAATCAACAATTTGAAGATAAATGGACAGAGTGCAGCAACAGATGGCAGAGTGAGTACCAGTCAGAAGATAATATGGACATGGAGACTGAGAATAATAAGGTTTATGATGAAAGCCTCTCAGAAGAGGACATCAGCAAGAAAGCAAAGCTGCAACAGCAAGGAAAAGACAACAACATACTGTGAAATCATAGCCAATTGGGAAATGCAGCATGAAGTGTGGAAACCTGGAGAACAAAAAAAAACAATAACAACAACAACCAAACAACACAAAGGAAGAGAGGCAACAAAAGACAAACTACAGAACAAGGTTTGGGATCCAGGAGGAATTCCATCAGCATTGAAGACACATGATCTGGATATCATGATTGTTTTCTACCTTGGGAGTCTGATGCAGGATCATCAAGGTTCCAAATTTTGTACATTTTGTAGAATCTAAGGGGTCTTATATTTTCAAGGGAGTTGGTTCCCTAAGTCTTTAATTAATGTAATTTTAAATGTTTTGAGTGGATTTTATGTGAGACATTTAGAATAGGATTTAATTAAATATTGTGAGGCATATTTGTAAATGTTCTCGAATGTAGGAAAACATGAGTGATTAGTGAGGATTGATAGATTCTGAAATATTGTAAATCTTAGATTAGAAATTGGTTTCATGATTTTGTGGAACTAGAGAGAATCCTTAGGAATTAGTTGAGTAAAAAGTGGATTTAGAGGATTTCTAGGATTTAGTTGAGCAAATTATGGATTTGAACCAGAATTGGTTGCAGAATCCTTTTGTATATATTTGAGGCATTAGGAGACGATATTTTTAGATAGGTAATATTCAGTATGAATAGAGGATATTTGATTGTAATCCTACGGGCAGAGAGAGGGATGAGAGAAGGCCATTTTTAAAGAAAATCAAGCCAAGAGGTGGTTTACTACTGTAAATATTTGTTTGTGAATATAAAACTCAATTTTGATTTTATGTGGGATGTAGTGAGTTGATATAATTCCTTATATGTTAATGAATTATGCAATTGTGTGTGTAATTAGAGTATTTCGCCTAAAACAGGTGTTGTAGGTGAGTCTCAAAAGGATTAGATTAAGAACACCATGCAAATGCATTGCATCAATCGGGATAGTTTTTGGATACAAATAAATAACCAAAATAAAGCTTAAGAGGGAATTAACACCTAGAAGAAGAAGTGAAGTTGCAGTGATTAATTTTGAGAGTCTCTATGTTATGAGATTCGAGTCAAGAGGAGAAAGTCGATTACATTTTCCTTAAGGAAGCAAATCACAATTTTCCCTAAAATTCCAAAGAAAGCATGAAGATTGAAGATGTACGGTGGAGATCAAATCACAGAATTGAAGTGAGAGAAATGGACGGTTAGGATCATATCATAGAGATGAAGCGAGAATTGACGTTCAAGATCATATCACAAAGATAAGGTGGGAGATCAGATGAGGAGCCACGTGGCAGCTGGAGATCTCATTACATATCACATTCGGTGGAAGGAGTTTGTTTTTGCAATGAGCATTGAAGTTGTGATAGCTGAAATGTGATGAGGGTTAAATTTGTGATTTGCAATATACCCTGGAAACTGCAATAAATCGATAAGTTTGCGATCTGTGATGTGGTGAGGTTTGTGATGCACGATAAATCGGTAAAGGTAAGTTTAAGAGTTTAATGTTAAAAGCACACATATGAAGGATTACTTTTGGTTTTGACCGGAGATCCCACAAAGCCTATTATTGATGATATTCCTGTGTGATCGAGATTATTTTCTTTTAAATTCAAGTATTGAAATATAAGGTTGGATTGAATGGTGCATCCACGTAATAAATATTATGATGATTTCCACGTGAAATGGGTTTATAAAGGGTGTTAGAGATATTATGAACCTATCCGAATGTGACATATTTGGAATGTATACTCTTTTTAGAGTTTGTTCCCAGGGTAAGAGCGGGCTTAGAAATTTAGCCCCGCATCACTTTCATTGATGCCTTGATTGAAGACAATTTTAGGCCATCTACCTACTCTCATTTGCTTAATTATTTATGGATATCTTATGAAACACACCATAGAAATTCCTTCTATGGGGGCTGCCCTATTTCACTCAACATTATCTCATAATAAATTGAACTTTTTTATTTTGAATTTGCTCATGATCAAGCATTTTTGGATTTTCTCAATTTGTTTCCATTTTGAAACAGGGGTGCTGCTAGCCCAAAATTCACACCCATAGAGCATCATTGGATGAACTAGGAGCCCAAAAAGAAATTTAGTCATTTTCCAATTGCATAGCTCAGCCTCTCTAAATCTATTTTGAAGAGCATATAATGCTTTCCGCCTTCCTAATATTATCTTCTTTCTACAACTCCCAATTAAGCTTGTTATTGAAATCAATCCGGAGGTACTTGTACTATTTTACTGCTTCAAGAGTATCTCCTTCAAAGAATAACATATGTTGACTTTACTTCCTTTTCTATAGAAAATCATAATTTTTGTCTTGTCACTATTGACTTGCACCCCCACTACTCTACAAAAATGCTCAAGATCATACAGGTGCATCTATAATCCATGGTACAATTTACAAATCAACACAAGTTCATCCACATAAAAAGAAGTATTATCACAAATTCCCCGTAACACACCATCTCCACCTTATAGATTTAGCCACTCTCCAAGTTTGTCAAGATATAAACAAAAAAGAGTAGGGGATAAATGACATCCTTGTTTAACTCCAATTTCCCTTCTAAATCTTTCTGAAATGTCTATTGAAGCTCTAATTTTGAATTTCACCTCTTCATAGAACCTATGGACAATGACTCTATAATGAAAAGGAATTTAAAGTTCTTCTAGTCTATGCCACAAATTATCTTTAGGGACCGTTTCAAATGACTTTCTGAAGTCAACCAAGAAATAAGATACTTTTTCTCTACCCCCCCAAACCTTTTCAGTAATGTGTCTCAGAGTGATACCATGATCCATCATAGAATGTTTAGGCATGATACCTTTTTTCCCTTTTACTATTTTTTTTTTACTTATACCCACTTATGTTAAGTCGCTATATTAATAGTGTAGTCCCTTATTATGTTAGTGTAGCCCCCCTTATTTTTATTTTTGTACCCATGTAACCCCCATATTGTTATTATTGTGCCCTTACATTATTATTGTTAGGTCGGCTAGGATTACATTGTGGCCCCATGGACTCCTATATATAGAAAGGAGGTTTTTTCATTTGTATCATCCAAGAATTGTTCATTCATGTAATATATTGGAGGTTTCCCCCTCGAAGTGGCTTATTTATAAGGCATTGATATCTCTTTTCTTCTGTTTTTGGAGCTGGTTTCACAACATTTGGTATCAAAGCTTTGAGACTCTAGGGTTTCGCTGTTTCAAACAGGTCATCGTGGCATTTTCGCGGTAAAATTTTTTCTACGAAGGTTCAGAATCCGAAATTTTTAGAGTGCGAACCCAAAATCCTGAGGAATATCTTCGCAAAATTTCAGAGCTTGGTTTGCAATATTTTTGAATATATGATCTGTGCAAGTTAGGTCATTTAGGAGGCTCCTGAATTTATCCTAAACAAGTCATCGTGGTATTTTCGTAATAATTTTTTTCTACGAAGGTTCAGAAGCTGAAATTTTTAGAGTACGAAGCCAAAATCCTGATGAACAATGTCACAAAATTTCAGATATTGGTTCGCAATATTTTCGGAGATATGATCTGTGGAAGTTAGATCTTTTTGCAGGATCCTGAATTTCACTTAAAAAGGTCATCGCAAAAGTTTCACTATAAATTTGTTTCTACAAAGGTTCTGAAGCTGAAATCCTAAGGAACAGCCTCGCAAAATTTCATAGCTTGGTTCGCAATATTGTTGGATATATGATCTATGGAATTTAGGTCTCTTTCAGGCTCCTGAATTTCATCTCAAAGAGGTGATTGTGAGAAAATCTTCATAACTCTCTCTCTGAGCATTGGATTGGAATGCTATAAAAAGTGACTGAAAGTACATGGAATGAAGTTTCCTATCTATAAATTTAAGAGCCAAAGGAGCAAACAGTGACACGTGGCAAGTCGTAAAAGTTCGCTCTATTGAACTAGTTCATAATTAGGTCATTGTGGGAGATTCAACATAACTTTTCTTGAAGAACCAAAATCAAGTCAGACCTGTGGCATTTGAAAGAAGCTACATAGGACTACTACAGGGCCGAATTTCAGATATTGAGGATCTGCATGTATATAGATAAGTCAATTTCAATATCGAGCTCCTCAAAAGCAAGTAAAAGGTGTGTATTTGGTTTTTAAAATTGCATAACATTTTTTTGAAAAAGAAGTTTGAAGTGATTCCAAGGAATATTTTAGAATTTTTATCATTATTGCGTTCTATAATGCCTCCAATAAATAATTTTGTACATATTAAGCCCTCAAAAATCTATACTATGAGGCATGAAGAGGAATAATTGCAGTATGAGATATCAAAATTATAGTACCAAGTGCAAAAAATTTTGATCTTACGAAGAGAAACTGAGGATGACATAGTTGGCTTAAAATCATAAATGGAGGCTAAGTTGGATGGTTTGAAGGATCAAATAATAGCTAATATGGATAATAAATTAGTTGAAGATCACATCTAGCATCAACAACAATTTCTCCAACTCTCAAAGTATAACCTAACTTTGGTGCAGAATATAATGAAACAACAGGAAGATCAACATCACATCGAAAGAAGTTCTGAAGTAGTCACAGAAACAAGAAATCGACAAGTACGATCAATTTCAAAGTATCTCATCAAGTGGAAGAACTTTCCTATAGAATATTTCACATGGGAGGATGAGAATTTTATACAGAAGCATCAAGAAATAATCAAGCGTTGAGGACAACACTTGTTTGAAGGAGAGGGGCATGTTAAGTCCCTATATTAATAGTGTAGTCCCTTATTATGTTAGTGTAGCCCCCCTTATTGTTATTGTTGTACCCCTGTAACACCCATATTGTTATTATTGTGCCCTTACATTATTATTGTTAGGTCGGCTAGGATTACATTGTGGCCCCACTAGGATTACATTGTGGCCCCATGGACTCCTATATATAGAAAGGAGGTTTTTTCATTTGTATCATCCAATAATTTTTCATTCATGTAATGTATTAGAGGTTTCCCCCTCGAAGTGGATTATTTATAAGGCGTTGATATCTCTTTTCTTCTATTTTTTGAGCTAGGTGTAGGCTTGTTATTACACTTTGAGTGGTGGGTGCTATAGTGTTACTTCTATTTGTTATTTTTAGGGTTCATCTATAAAGGTCATGTTTTCCTCTTGAGGTCATGTAGTTCGAGTCAGCTCAACTAAGTTTTTCCCTTTCCTCCCTTAGTAGGTTATGTTATAACTCAAACTTCTGAGCCATCTTGAACTTCGTGGGTTTCTTTGGTGCTTGGAATTTTATCTCCACTTTGTTTTTAGGGGCTCTGTAGTTTTTCATGACCTAACCATTCATAGCCTTGTTTCCCTCCTTGGAAGGCCTCGACCAAGAATTAGTAGTTTAGGGTGGAAATTGGAGGTGTCCTTGATTAGTTTTTCCATTTTCAAGTCCACATGCAACGTCAAAGGGTCAAGGCTTGATGTGACACAATTTATTACCATAAGCACAATCATTCACCAAATCATATTCAAGTAGAGAGTTGGGAAACTAGGTATTATGAGCTCACCCCCCAATTTTTACAAGAGGAAATAGGAAAAGAAAAATAAGAGCTATCTATTGAATGAAAAATGCTGACTGATACTGAGGTTTTGGTAGAGGCATTTGAGTGGGTCTTAGATACAGGGAACAACAAGGGCCACTATACCCAATAAATATATATACTATAGACATTTACTAGAACTTGAAATTTATGCTTGGAAATGTTTTAGTTGATATAAATGAACTCAATGAGTCCATCCTCTTGAATTTAGTCAATATATAGTTGTTGGGTGCCGTAACTGTGATTCAATTCATCAACACTTAATTGTAAAACCAGGGCTACACGAGATTTGATATGTATCACATGTAATGCCAAATATTATGGATTTAATCCTGTAAGTTCTACTTCTATCCATGAAATTAAATCATTCAAATTCTGAAATAACAAATTACAAGAAAGCCTTTTAATAATTTACTTGCACTTGTAGACAAAATGACACCCCTCCACTCTGGAAATTGCATTCTCACTCAGAAAATAACAACCAAAGACTTTGCTAAAAATATGTATTCTTAATATAAATAAATCATTCCACTCAATAACTCGATTGCAAAAATTCAAAAGATTCGAAAAATAATTCTATTCCTATACTTTGGTTCCTGCACTAGGAAGACAGAGTAAGTTCATTTATGTGTTATGAAAATTCTGTTCCTGTACTAGAATTTCCCTGCTCATGTACTAGAACGATGCTATTATTGCACTCGAAAATATTTTACTCCTTAGTCAACAAAATAAATGTTGTGATATCAATCACAAAATCAAGAGGTGCAAAAAGGAATACTTCCACCCAAGTAAAGATAAAAATTCCAAATCATCACATTCTCCTTCAAATACAGATTGTGGCTTTGAAATGTAAATTGTGAGAAAAAATGGAAAGTCCATCAAATCTTAGTGTGCATACCAAAATCCTGCATTCAAATAAAAGATCACCTTATAAAGATATATTTTATCTATATCCCCTCTGAAAAACTCAACACTCTGTCCAAAGTATATTCATGTGTTTGTAGGAGAATTCAACTGAGACAAAAATATTTACTTCGTGATCTTCAAATCTAAACAATACTAATTTTTTATTCTTATACTCAAAGATTCCAATAAACGAGTAATTAACAAATCAAGGAATATGCTTCAAATCCGATAGTTTCCACGGGAGGATTAGTATCCTTACACAGTTGCATTATGGATTTATTAGACTGAGGGGTTCTTCCTCGCTTGCTACAAATGAATAATCCTTAAAACAAAATCTATACTAGCCATCAATTAAGATAAAAATAAATAAACCATGCAAACCCTAATCTTCAACTGGAAAGTGATTCAAAAGGAAAAGCTTCTCAGACCAAAAAAAATTATTTCTATGATTTAAAGAAGTAACACAAGAAAATGATTTAATGACTTCAAAGGAAACACACTCAAGCACACACAAAAAAAGCCTCAGATTTTAGAACACTTCGGCAAGGAAAAGGAAACACACAAGATATCTGTCAATCACACACACTCATCATTCATAATAAATCTTCACACCAAATGTTTCTTGTACCTAACATACAACACAATAAATCTAGGAGAATGAGTTGGGTTAGCTGCACCCTAGCCAACCAACTCTTTTCCCTTTTAAGGAAAAAACTTAGCTTATGCGAGAAAAATTATCATTACATGAAATAGACATGAAATATGCATGAATCTAGAATAGCGTCCTTTTATTAAAAAGATAGAAAGTCTCCATTAATACATATTACAAAGTAACAAATCCAACCCCCAGAGGGTTTGTGGTTATACAAGTTTTCAAAATACAAAAGCCAAAATTTTCATAATATCGCTACCCTACACTATGACTGAACTCCAACTTATACAAGTTACATCGGAACTCAGATGCATCGAACAAATAAAAAAGATGCAATTGTCGATAACCGAACCCCATCTTTGGAAACCTTAGAATGCTCCAAACCTTTACCGGAAAATCATAATCTGTCTTCAACGGTAGGAATGTTTTGCTTAATTTGACAACTATAGTTAACTCAGAGCTAGTCTTCTTCGTATCAACCGGTCATCCATATCTGGTGCAGGAACCAAAGTGAGTGTAGGAATATCGGGATCTTGTACCAAAACCACCTTGACTTTGAAGTAATGATCATATATTTCCAAGCCATAAGGTAATGTAGATTATAATTTACATGGAAAAATATAAACGTATATAACCTTTTAACTAAGATAATCATACATATCCATTTTCCCAAAAAATCATTAAAATGAACCAAAAATGAATGTAGAGAGGCCTTATCAAGGTTGTGAAATAGTGGTTAGGGTAAGGTAATTTGGGGTAAAAATAGGAAAATGCAAACGAACAAAATCCTCCCAACCTCATCTTGTTGTGTGTCCTCACACAACCACTAACCTCTGCAAAAACAAAAAAGTGAAAATCCTCCTCCTTATTTCTAAATTTGAATATTAATCCCCAACCCTTCTGCTTTCACTTTCTTCACTTGAACTTTCCTTATGCAATTGACCAAATTCTAAACATGAAATCTTAGGTGGGCCACATGAAATTTCCACTTCCTTACTTGTATCTTCAACTCAGACACTATTACTGATACTTCTCCATTCTTGTTCTTTAACACTACGTTCCAATCTTATATACACTGGGCTCATAACTGAAGTACCCAATGCTGCTACAACTGCCAAAAGGGAGAGGTTGTCCTTTACTGAAATATTTTCCATAGGAATTTCCCATGGATGGTGTTAGGACTCCACTATGTAGCATTTTTACTATATACTTTGACACCATCTTATCTTTATAACCATGATTCCATTATCATTTTTCATTTACTTTATCCCAAGGTATATAAAATCCTCTTCTTTATTATATGTTTAATCTGTTTACATATAATTCCATAATACTCTTATATTTTATCATTAATCGAAGTGGATTGTCGCTAACATAAGTCTAAAAGATCGCAGATAAGTTATATGTCATGGCCGAATAATCGTCGCTGTCAAATACCAAACTTCGCTATTGAAACAAATGACTCAAGTACAAACAGCTTGACTCCTCAAGGTTTAAACAGCCAGCAAGCACGCAAAAATTCCGTCATTCGTAATTTGCGATTCTGGAAGAGTATTTTGTGGAACAATGGCAACAGCATGAAGACGTGGTTACATGGATTATTCTGAAGATAGCATTCTTGTTGTATCTGTTGTAACAATATATTTTTATGGAAGAACAGAATAGTCCTGTTTTAAGAAAGAAGAACAGAATTGGGATAAACACAGATTTGCTCTCATGTAATTGTAAGAGATGTCTCCTCTTTAAAAAGAGGAGACATCATCATTAGAGAGGAGTTCGAGTTTGAAAGCTACAAGAGAACATTGTGTGTGAGAGACTGGAGCTAGACTCCATATGTAATGTATCATTTCTTTTGACAGATGAATAAAATCTTCTTTTGAGCGCTCCAATTTAATTCTTTCCCTGGGGAATCTTGTGAGAGGGAAAGGGCCCGCCTTCCTCACAAGATTCACCCTTCTGTCCCTGTAGTTTGTGTAATTTCTTTATTCCATTTGCACTTTACTTTAATTCTGTTGCTGAGACACCAGTTACACAGTTCTGTAGTTATTGAATATTCTGTTTCCTTAACGCTGCATGTGTTCGGTACATTCATTCTTAAGAAGTTGAGAAATCTATTTCTGTTATATGTTTGAATGTATAATACTGGGAAGCAGGTGTTGAAGGTTCCTGTGCAAGGGAATAGGGTCCTGCTCCCACTAATTGCCTTTCTTTTCCCGCAGTGTGATTAGAAACAGGAGACAAGTGCTGAAGGTTCCTGTTCATGGGAATAGGGTCTTGGTCTCTTGAGTTATCTTTGCTACAGAGTGATTAGTGTCAGGCAACAGGTGCTGAAGTTCCTAATTAAGGAATAGGGTCCTGTTCCTGATATGGTTGATTGGTTTCCTTTCCTGCAGATTGATTTTCCCTCTATTTGAATTCTAAACTGCAACATAGGAATTACCTCTGCTATAGCATAATTGACTTCAGCTTTGATTAAACAAAGTGTGAATAATTAGATTTGTATGATTGATAATTGTGTGGCTTTTACTACAACATTGTTCTTGCTTTTGAAATTGAGCATATCCAGTGCGTGATTGTCTTTGGAATAAAAAGACTTCCTCGGGTTGACAATTTATGTGGAGCTTGAATTGTGAAAACAATTAAAGCGACCAACATTTTGGCGCCGTTGCCGGGGAAGGAAATTATAGATTTCAAAAGCATTAATATTTTCTTTTTAAATGTGCATATTGTATGAGAGGACGCGGAAACCAGAAGAAAACTAACCCCACAGGTGGCAAAGGCAAAGGAAGGGGAGGAAGAAAGACTTTCATTGACGAGATTGTATCAAAGGCTGAATCATCACAGAGATTAAGTTCTCGAAGACCAAAACTTCATCACTCCCCTCAATCAGATTACAAAACAGAGGAAGTTGTGGGTCCTAAAAATATAGAGGAGCCAGTGATTAAAGAACCAGTAGTCAGTGCTGGAGAGTCAGAAGAAAGTGTTAGTAAATCAGCAGAGCACATTGAGGAAATAATAGAGAGTGTTGGACGACCAGTGGAAAACATTGAAGAGCCAGTAGAAGATCTTGACGATCGAGCAAGTGCAGTAGGAGAGCCAACAATGGAAGGAAACAACGACGATTTCTTTGGTGGAGGACGTGTAGATCCTGAAGGAGAAGGAAGGGATGAAAATTCCCTCTCTACCTTGGGATTTCCTATCAGTGATCTCCCTACAGGAACAACTCCTATGAAAAACATTCCATTGTCTGCTTTACCTAAATTTCATGGTTTATCCTCTGAAGATCCGGATGAATTTCTTTTTGAATTTGATATATTATGCAGAATTTATGATTATGTTACTAATGCTCAAAAGTTGAAACTGTTTCCAGCCACCTTGAAAGGAAATGCTTTAAGATGGTTCATGAGCCTTGGAAGTCAGGTAATCACAACATGGGAGCAGATGAAACAGAAATTTCTGATTAAATATCAAGACTACTACCGGACGAGAGAAAAGAAGGATGAACTATTCAATATGGCACAAAAGCCGGACGAGAATATGGAGGACTATGTAGAAAGGCTGCAGTACAATATACAGAGATCTGATCATCCGAATATAAGTAAGGAAATTCGCAAAACAATATTACTTAGAGGTTTAAGGGATGATTGTTTAGATATGTTAAACATGCTTGGCAAAGGAGATATATCTAAGGAATCATATGATGAGATTGTTGAACTTTATAAGAGGTGTTCAAGGGGAGCTGCAAGGAACAGAGTAAGTAATAGAGATTCCACCTATTCAAGAGTGCAGAAATCAGCCAGTGGAGGAGCAACAAGAGCTGAAATAGGTAATTTACTTGAAGAATTTAAAATTGAGATGTTAAGTTCTTTTGCTTCACAAATTGACACTTTGCAGGTTAAGAAGAAGCAGGCTGAAGCAGAAGCAACTCTGGCTGTCTTTTGCCCGAAGTGCAGAGACAAACATCCACTAAGGGAATGCCCAATGGATAAAATACCAATTTGCACCCTTTGTGAGAAAGATCATGAAACAAAACAATGTCCATCTCTACCAGGAATAAAGGCAGCATTGCAGCCAATGGAAGAAGTAGCGGAAGCAGTCTACCTGCTAACTCAAAGAAGACAATGGCAACCAAAAGGACAAGGTATGAACTCTAGTATGCCATTTAATCGTTGGAACAATTATTCTGCTTTCGGTCAAACAAATTACCCTCCCTTCAATCAAATGCAATACCCACCCTTTAATCAAATGAATTTCCCACCCATGCAGCAATAAAACCCTCCCTTTATTGATCCTTCAATGTGGACTCCTTGGCCTCCACAGCAGCCATCTTCTTTTAACCCTTGGAATTCAAATTGGAGAAGCCAACAACTCCCGTATCCAAATCAATTGCCTCAATTCCAACAACCACTTCCTCTGCCATCAAATGCTTCGCCAAATAACCAAATGAGACCCCAGCTACCTGTGCAACCAAATCCTAACCCCAATAATAAAGTTGTGCAAGTCATTGATATTCAGAATCAATCTATATTTCCTACTATGCAATGTAATGATATTCATTTAAGATCTGGGAAAATAGTAGAGCCTATTATTGATGACATAACTTCTTCTGATTCTGATAAAGATGAAACTGAGAAACATAAGAAAGCACAACCACCTTCTAACAAAAATGTTGAAATAATAGAACCACCATTCCCCGAGCGTTTGGTTTTAACTAGAACGCCTGAAACACCTGCTTTTAATCTTTTAGGGGAATTGCAAAATTTGTATGTTAAAATTCCACTTTTACAAGCATTAAGAGATGTACCAATTTATGCCAGAACAATAAGGGATATTTGTGTTAAAAAACCTGGTAGGAAAACTAAAGACCCCCTTACAGTACATGTGATGGGTGACTTGTCTGCATTAATGTCCGGAAAAGCCCCTCCTGTGAAATATGGTGATCCCGGCCATCCTACGGTGACAGTTCAGATTGGTAAAACAATGATTCCCCAAGTTCTGGTAGATTTAGGTGCTGTAATTAACATAATGACTCTTGAAAATTCACAATTGTTACAGCTGAATAACACAATCAGAGATACACCCACCATTCTAGAGTTGGCTGATCATTCTACAATTAAACCTGAAGGAGTTGTTGAGGATCTACTTATTTCAGTTGAATCCTGGAAATACCCAGCTAATTTTGTTGTATTGCAGACTAAAACAAAGCTGGGGGGACATCCCTTAATTCTAGGAAGGCCATGGCTGGCTACAGCTGATGCTTTTATCAGTTGTAGATCTGGTTCAATGACAATTTCTAATGGTTATGAAACAAAACAGCTTACTCTTTATCCTCATGCCACACCAATAATTAATAATGAAGATTCTATGTGGATGGATTATGATGATAATGCTGTTCAGCCTATTCTAACTATTGGACAAGCTTTAACTCTTAAAGACAATACAGAGGATGAGGTAATTAATAATTTTATTTGTGAACCTTCTTCTGTAATTGCTGAAACACACAATCAATTGACTACAATTTTTGAAACAGATACCCAAGAAAAGATTGAATCTGAAGACTTATCTCAGACATTAACCACCATCTCAGCTAAAAGCATAACAATTGAAATTGAACCTGGCAAGACATTAAACATAAATCCTGATCTAACAGTTGATGAAACACAGTAGTTAATGAAGTTATTGCATGAATATAAGGAAGCATTTGCATGGGATTACACGGATATGAAAGGTATTTCTTCTGAATTATGTACTCATCGAATTTACATTAAAGAGGGATGTTGGCCTGTTTGTCAACCCCAAAGACGAATGAATCCTAATTTACGAGAAATTGTTAAAGAATAACTTCATAAATTGCTTAATGCAGGATTTATATATCCTATATCTGACAGTGAATGGGTTTCCCCATTGGTAATTGTCCCTAAGAAAAATGGGAAATGGAGAGTATGTGTTGACTACAGAGCCTTGAACAAAGCTACTCAAAAGGATCACTTTCCTTTACCTTTCATTGATCAGGTGTTGGATAGTCTGGCAGAGAAGAAATTCTTTTCTTTTCTAGATGGATTTAGTGGGTATAATCAGATTAGAATTTCACCCCAAGACCAAGACAAGACTACTTTCACTAGCCCTTGGGGAACTTTTGCTTATAGAGTTCTTCCATTTGGGCTATGTAATGCACCAGCAACTTTTCAAAGAGCTGTTATAGGAATATTTTCTGATATGCTGAATGATTCTCTGGAAATATTTATGGATGATTTTACTCCTTATGGTGTGTCGTTTGAAGATGCATTACAAAACCTTGAGAAGGTACTTAAACGATGTATACAAGCTCACCTCTCCCTAAGTACTGAAAAATGCCATATGATGATGAGTGAAGGAGTGGTGCTTGGACATTTTATTTCATCTCAGGGTATTCAGGTAGATCCATCTAAAATATTGGTCATTCAGAATCTTTTTGTTCCTAAAACACAAACTGATGTGAGAAGTTTTCTAGGACATGCTGGATACTACAGAAGATTTATTAAAGATTTTTCTAAGATAGCTTCTCCATTATTTGTGTTGCTTATGAAAAATGTTGAATTTAAGTGGACTAATTCTTGTCAAAAAGCTTTTGAAGAACTCAAGCATCAGTTGTCTATTGCTCCTATTTTGAGGGGGCCTGATTGGGCCCTCCCTTTTCATATATCTTCTGATGCTTCAGACACTGCAATTGGAGCTGTCTTGGGACAAGAGGTGAATCATCTTCCTTATGCTATCTACTTCATTAGTAAGAATATGACCCCTGCTGAGCTTAATTACACAGTTACCGAAAAGGAATTTCTTGCAGTAATTTATGCCATTAATAAATTTCGACACTATATCACTGGTTATTCTACTTTTGTGCACACTGATCACTCAGCTATCAATTATTTAATGAACAAATCTGTTACAAATTCTAGAGTTACCAGATGGCTATTATTACTGCAGGAATTTGATATCACAATTGTAGATTGGCCTGGTAAAGAAAATGTGGTGGCTGATTTCCTTTCACGGTTAAAAACTGACAATGATATTCCAGTAGATGATTCTTTTCCTGATGAGTATTTGTTTGCAGTTTCTGCTCACTCTCCATGGTATGCAGATATTGCTAATTATTTGATTGCAGGAAAATTACCATCACACCTGTCATACAGAGAAAAGAGAAGAATTGTTCAACAAAGTGCCAGGTATAGCTGGATAAGTGGGTGTCTTTTCTACACAGGGCTTGATCAGGAAATCCGAAGATGCATTAGGGAAGATGAAGTGTATGACATACTGAAGGCTTGTCATGATGGCCCTTGTGGAGGGAATTTTGCTGATAAGAGAACAACACACAAAATTCTGAGGATGGGTTACTATTGGCCCTCATTATTTAAGGATGCAAAGAAATATGTAAGGGCTTGTGACAGCTGCCAGAGAATGGGTCAACCCAATCATAGAGACCAAATGCCATTAAACCCCCAGGTAGTTTCTGAACCATTTGAAAGATGGGCCTTGGATTTCATAGGACCCATTAATCCTCCATCCAATCAAAGAACTTATATATTAGTCTGTACAGACTATATGACTAAATGGGTGGAGGCTAAAGCACTTATTAGAGCCAATGAAGAGGCTGTCCTAGCTTTCTTATTTGAAGAGATCTTTACTAGATTTGGAATTCCTAGAGTGCTAGTTACAGATGGAGGACCTCCATTCAATTCTCATGGTTTTAAGTCTACCCTTCAGAAATATCATATTCAACATAGAATGACTACACCATACCACCCCCAGGCCAATGGGCAGGTGGAAAGCACAAACAAAGTATTAGAAGCCATTCTAACTAAAACAGTGAAGGACAACCGAAAGGATTGGTCTCAAAGGCTGCCTGAAGCATTATGTGCTTACAGAACTACTTGGAGAAACACTACAGGTTTCTCTCCCTATGAATTTGTCTATGGTAAAAATGTTGTTTTTCCTGTGGAATTTGAAATCAAAACTCTAAGAACTGCTTTAGCTGTTAATCTTGATTTGACTGATGTGCAGACAGCTAGGTTGCAGTAGCTTCTTGAGTTAGATGAAAAAAGATTAGATGCCATTCACCAAACAACCATGATTCAACAACAGAGAATGAAGTGGCATGACAAAATTATCAAACACAAGCAGTTCCAAAAAGGTAACTGGGCCTTGTTGTATGACTCTCGGTTTGAAAATTTTCAGGGTAAGCTACGTACACGCTGGCTTGGACCATATGAGGTAGATGATGTTTTTCCTAATGGAACGGTAAGACTTTTAACAATCGATGATTCTAAAACACCTCTACTAGTCAATGGTCATAGGCTCCGTCTATACCAGCGCCCTGTTTCTAAAGAGGATTTCAAGACTGCTTGCATGACTGATATTCATTATCTTTTTCTAGGGGAGTCTTCTGCTCCTCACAGCATTTAATTTTTTGCACTGTTTTTTTAGTATTAGATTAGATTAGATTTAAGACTAACAATCCCTGTCAAGGGTTGGCATATTACAATTCAATTTTGCAGATTCTGGAAAAGCTCATTAAGGAGGACAGATCCATCATGAGAAGATCTGAAGCTTCAATCACAGAAGCTTGTTCCCTTTATTTCAACCCATTTCCTAGCAAATCCCTTCACCCCATTTCTACATTATTGCCCTTTCTCCCATTTTTTCCACTTCTACCATTCCTGAAAAATCATCCTTCAGCTAGTATTTCCTATCCCTTACTACTGGAATTATCCCTTATCAAACATTTCCCCCACTTGTTTCAAACCCAAGTCATTTATCCCATTGTCCTGATTTTTTCCGTTGCTGAAACACCAGTTTCAGCAACGCGTCATTCATTTTTCCGTTGTTGAAACACCAGTTTCAGCAACCTGTCATTTATCTTTTTCATCATTAAAACATCATTTCTTTCCGCTGCTTTACAAGATTTTTAGTTCTCCACTTCTACGCTTCAGATCCCTTGGGTGAAAATTATTCAAGTACTGAGCAGATCCTGTTCCACTCCTGTTCTAAATTTCAGAGAAATCTACGGACTCTTCCATGTATATTAAGCCATTTTGAAGCACTCTACACTTCGAATTATTAAACCAAAGGTAAAAATGTAAGGTATGTGGTTTTAATGTAATGCAGTTAAATTATATATTAAAGAGAGGATCTTGCTCATAATGGTTGCAATCTCCACACGCCCAATCATCATTGCACCATACGTAGGGGGGGGGGATTTCGAAAACTGAATAATCATTTCACATTAACCAATCCTCTGTCATTCTTCATATCCACTTCCGCCGTCATTGAGACTTCGCATCCTCTGTTGCAACAATTAGCTTGACCAAAGCTTGTGTTTCTGTCTTCTATGCCTCTGCATATAACTCAAGCTAGCAGCCATGGGAGGGTCGGCTATCAGACATGAGCCCGGTTCGATAAATATTCTTCAAATGTTCCCGGAAGCCTATCAAATTTTCCAATAAGCAGGATGGACAGCATACTTTGAACGGTTAGGAGAATTTGATCAGGAGCAGGTTTTAGAGTTTGCACAAAATCTTCAGGGGAATTTCTCAGTGGTCCAAGGCGTCCGCATTTCAGTTACAGAGGAGGACATAGTTCAAGTTTCAGGTTTTTCGGCTATTGGGACTCGCTGGTTCAGTAGGAAGCAAGTGATTTTAAATGCACAGCAAGATTTACTTCGTCCAGATGAACCAGTTGAACTTAAAGGCCGCGGTGTAAGTCTGCATTCACTTCCTCGACCGTGGCCAACAGTAGCAGAATTCATCAAACACTACTTGACATGCGAAGGGCGTTACCAGGTAGTCTACCAGCACGACTTCGTTTTGATGAATCATTTAAGGAATGGTCGATTAGTTAATATTCCCTATTATCTGCTTGGTTGTATCAAAAACATGTCTTATTATTGCAGACGGGCTAAATTCCCATTGTTATCCCTCACCCATCATCGTTTATGCCAATTGTTAATTCAGAGGGGTTTTGCTCAGCAAAACCCCCCTCTGAATAATCCACTCCTTCTTCTCCAGCAGGCTGAAATTCCTCAGCAGGCCCAAATCCCCCAACAAGTTGAAAGCTCCCAAGAAACTCCTGAGATTCCTTATGAAGGGCAACTGGATGATATCCCAGACTCCCCAGTAATTCCATCCTCAGAGCCAGTTGACCCAACCCGAAGTTCATCCCACTTAGGAGAGTCAACCATCCCCACTATTTCTATCCCTAGCGATGACTCTCTAACACCCCCATCCCCACCTACTCATAAAAGGAAGAAAAGAACCCCAACAGTCTCTGTCTCAAAACGTCAAACAAGGGCCAAATTCCAAATTTTTACTTCCTCCGAAAGCCCCTCCCCCAGAAAAGAATCTTCCCCTGCGAAGAAAAGGAAAGACAGTGATTTTTATGCTTTCCTACCAAAAAGGAAAATGAAAATGACTGTTGAAACAGGAGTTACTCCCATTTCCCCTTACCCCGCCACTATTCTGTTAAAACTCCAATCTTCACCCCCATTTCAAATCCCCCAACCCGTCTCGTCCGGTGGCACTACCACACAAGAACCAGTGCCCCGGGATAATACGACATTGTTTATGGCTCAAACAGTGACTGTCACACAAGAACCAGTCACTTACCCAGAGGCTGAAACACAAGAACCAGCCACTATGGTACAAAAATCATACACCAATCATGATGATACAGGGAGACCAGCCGTAGCTGCTCCACAAGAACCAGCTACGGCTGTGCATCAGCAGTCAACCCCAGCAGAATCAACCAACATACAGGATTCATATACTGTGGCATCTTTATTGGAAGAAAATCAGTTTTTGAAGTCTGAGCTAGAAGCCTATAAGAATGAATTAGTCATGGCATGAGAAGCCTTCGATAGAGAACTGAATCTCTATATGCTAGCACACACAGCATCATCACAAAATAGGGAGCCATGCAGGGAATACATGTGCCATGAGTGTGGCAATATTTACCAGCGGGCAGGCTACAAACTAGTCAAAATTCAAGTATCTGAGGCATCTACATCAGCTGCAATAAAAGAAGAGTGCCCTACTGCTCCACAAGAACCAGTAGGGCTCCCAAAAAGTGTAGAAAAAGAAACTAAACCTCAGATATCTCGCCCTGTGCTTGTTAGTGCAGCCACTCAGACAGAAACACAACCACAGATATCTTGTCCTGAGCTAGTCAGCTCAGCCACTCAGACAGTACCACAACCACAGGTATCTTACCATGAGTCAGTCAATGCAGCCACTCAAACAATGTCCCAACCCAGTACTTCTAATGCCAGCACACAAACCCTGCCATGGAATCAATTAGAACTGATGAACAAATGGAAGAAGCAATATGCTGAAGAACAATATACAATATTACAGCAGCACAAGTTAGCATGGCAAAATCACATGTATGCCAACTGGGATAGTTGGGAACAGACGTTGCAACAGCTCAGGGATTCCAAGAAGGAAGTCAAGGAATCAAAGGAAAAGATGGCCTTGATGTTTTCATTAGTGTAGAAGTTGATGGCTACCCGCAAACCCTCTGTAAATTACTCTCTCTTCCTTTCTGAACGATTAGTTTATTTTTAATTAAAAGCAATAAAGGATGGCAGACCTCATGAATTTCTTACTTCAGAAAAATTTGTTGAGACTTTTGCTGAGGCCCCTAAAAGTGACCAGCATTTGCTGTGCGAACTTTACCTCCATAATGAGGCCATTCCCGACAATAGAAGAGTCAATCTCATTCCAATTGCAGGTGATATACAAATAAGGGCATTTGTTTCATTTTTGGCCAATCAACTCACTTGGCAAACTGCGTTTATTGCAAGCAGTAATAATGAGGAGAATAGGCTCCTTTGGATTAGACCAGAACCTTTAAGTCCAGCCATGTTTATAGCACAATATCACCAATTCTTACAGAAGCCAGGAATGCATAGGTACATGCAACAACTACAGGCTTCAACACTTTTGAAGTGTCAACAGCAAATCAGAGTAAAAGGGACTGCTGCATTGAAGGCCAACACTATGTTTTGGCAGCAGTCATGTAAAGAAAGACAAGATTATCACCCTTTTAACCCTGACAATCTCCAAGCTGCACTTTCCAGGGTACCTACTTATATCAGATGCATTCGACATTGTGGAGAAAACTGGATTGGCTACCATTTTCATTTTCCAATTTTATGGCTGCCTTCAGAGAAATATCAGTGTCATTACCAATTGGCTGACAGAGATGAAGCTTTAGCATGGCAGCAGTTGCAGAACAATAGAGGATTCCGAGCTCCTACAGATGCCACCTTCTCCAGCTACTGCTTCAGCAATTTGCATGCACAGAATCAGTACTCAGACTCTGACTCAGACTAGGGGTTGCCTGAGGACATGCAACATTTTCAGCTGGGGGGGATGCTAGGACTCCACTATGTAGCATTTTTACTATATACTTTGACACCATCTTATCTTTATAACCATGATTCCATTATCATTTTTCATTTAATTTATCCCAAGGTATATAAAATCCTCTTCTTTATTATATGTTTAATCTGTTTACATATAATTCCATAATACTCTTATATTTTATCATTAATCGAAGTGGATTGTTGCTAACATAAGTCTAAAAGATCGCAGATAAGTTATATGCTGTGCTAGAACAATCGGCCGTTGCTGAAACAGTCAAACTTTGTTGCTGAAACAACCGACTCCGTTGCTGAAACAGTTGACTCCGTTGTTGAAACAGCCAGCAAGCACGCAAATTCCGTCATTCGTAATTTGCGATTCTGGAAGAGTATTTTGTGGAACAATGGCAACAGCATGAAGACGTGGTTACACGGATTATTCTGAAGATAACATTCTTGTTGTATCTGTTGTAACAATATCTTTTTACGGAAGAACAGAATAGTCCTGTTTTAAGAAAGAAGAACAGAATTGGGATAAACGTAGACTTGCTCTCATGTAATTGTAAGAGATGTCTCCTCTTTAAAAAGAGGAGACATCATCATTAGAAGAGAGTTCGAGTTTTAAAGCTACAGGAGAACATTATATTTAAGAGACTGGAGCTAGACTCCATCTGTAATGTATCATTTCTTTTGACAGATGAATAAAATCTTCTTTTGAGTGCTCCAATTTAATTCTTTCCCTGGGGAATCTTGTGAGAGGGAAAGGGCCCGCCTTCCTCACAAGATTCACCCTTCTGTCCCTGTAGCTTGTTTAATTTCTTTATCTTTATTTTGCACTTTGCTAGATACATTCTTGAGACACCGATCACACGATTCACATGGATTGAAATTGAATGTACTTATCCTTAGCATTTGCATGTGTTCAGTACATTCATTCCTAAGAAGTTGAGAAATCTATTTCTGTTATATGTTTGAATGTATAATACTGAGAAGCAGGTGCTGAAGGTTCCTGTGAAAGGGAATAGGGTCCTACTCCTACTAATTACCTTTCTCTTCCTGCAGTGTGATTAGAAACAGGAGACAAGTGCTGAAGGTTCCTGTTCATGGGAATAGAGTCTTGGTCTCTTGAGTTATCCTTGCTACAGAGTGATTAGTGTCAGGCAACAGGTGCTAAAGTTCCTAATTAAGGAATAGGGTCCTGTTCCTATTATGGTTGATTGGTTTCCTTTCTTGCAGATTGATTTTCCTTCTATTTGAATTCCTAAAAAAAGAAGTTTACCCAGCATAGGAATTACCTCTTGCTATAGCATAATTGACTTCAGCTTTGTTAAAGCAGGGTGTGAATAGTTAGACTTGTATGATTGATAATTGTGTGGCTTTTACTACAACATTGTTCTTGCTTTTGAAATTGAGCATATCCAGTGCGTGATTGTCTTTGGAATAAAAAGACTTCCTCGGGTTGACAATTTATGTGGAGCTTGAATTGTGAAAACAATTAAAGCGACCAACAGATGGTTTTTAGGAGAGGAAAAATATTTTGGAGAACATTCAGAGTCTTTAATAACCTCGAACTCTGATGTAGTAGTTGGTGTAGATGTATTTTTTTCTTGAGGAAGCATGATGAACCTTCATCAATCCTCATGTAATCTTTCAGGATGGTCCTAGAATTTCTACCTTATCCTTCTCATTCTTTTTCACCTTCTGCTTCATGGATTGGGGTTTTGTGGTATTAGATTTCTTATCCTTGTCAGCCCTTGAGAGTTGTTGTTTCCCTTTTCGATGCTGGGTATCCTTGGAATTAGTAGCCCCTTTATGTTCCTTCTCTTGCTGGGTCTTTCCATGAGCAATTTTCACAGTGCTCTTACTTTAGTATGATTTTAAGAACCCTTTCCAAGTACTTCCCTTGTTCTCTAATTATTTATTAACCAAAATTTGGATCAACCCATAGTGACAGAGTTTAAAACCTATTTGATCCTTTTGGCTCTTCTGTACACTCTTACACATCTTAACTAAAAATTCTAACAAAAACTAAGGAAAGTTAATTAACTTTCTGGATTCAAAGTCCATGAGTAGTTGGAGATGGTATATGTAGGTTAAATAATACCTCCCCTCGCAGGTAATAAAATTTTGTAGGATATATAGCAGGTGTCGCCACTTGTCGATCATTTCACTTCTCTGCACACATATCTTCCAATCAATTGTGCAATCAGTCTCTGTCAGTATTTTGTGTCATGCACCTTTCTATATCTCACCTTTCTTGAACCATTTTTCCCCTATTGCTAGTAGCTCGGTAACCTTTGAGATAGATTTCTCTATTACTTCAAATTGTAAAGGATCTACATTGGTCATTTTTCCTTTGAAACTTTGTGCAAAGTCTTGAGCGATGGCAGAATTGTAGCCATCAAATTTGTATAGAAAGGAAATAAAAATGACTTCCTGCAACATAGGTAAACTTCCTTCATAATTCATCATTCCCTCAATCTCCTTGAAATACCAAGGCTCGATTTGAACCGGTGCCATGACATCCAAAATATTATCACTACCTACAGTCCCCCAACTTGCTCAAAAATTCAAAGGAGAATTTCAGAGAAATTCCTCACAACATACAACTTTGGTTCTTAGGAAGTGTAAGAATAACTATTTTTGATGCTATATGATTGATGTATCAAATGTTAATTCAAATTTCATGAATTCGGTTCCCCAATTCACAGACTAACACCATCCCACCCCAACTTACATCATCAATTAGAGTAATTGTCGCTCTAACAATACCAAATTCGGTTAGGAGGGTGATAAATTTAGCATAATGTTTAAGACATGTGAGTAATGGTGATTGGGAGTAGCGGCTATAATGGTTATTATTTCAAGGAATGGATCGAAAAATCACACATGGTGGAGATAAGATCAATTAAATGATGGTGAAAAATTAGATGTAAATAACAAGGAGTGAAACGACCTTCATGCATGCAATCGGTCCTCATCATGAAATTTATTGGGAATGGTAGTCGCTTGTTATAATAAGGCTGTCTAGGGCTACATTAATTCCTTTTCAAGCTAAAACAATAATGTCATTTATACATATATAGATACAAAGGTCATTGTTTTTACATACAGGCATCATAATTCTTTAAAGAAACAAAGAATGTGAAGTCAATTTACAACCAATTCCAGTGTTTTAAAAATATCATATTAAAAATTCCCGCACTGCAACAAGCTTCATGTATTGAAACAAGGCTTCACGTACTAGAATACTAGGATTATTGTACTGGAACACTGGGATTCTTGCACTATGATTCATGTACTACAAGAGAGGGTTACTCTACTTGAAATAAAAAAATTCCTATTATAGAGTTACCAATCAAATTGTCTCTTTTTAAAGCCAGGCTGGATTGCATACAAATTGATTACAAAGTTTAAGGAGTTCTTCATCGCCAGGTTCATGTGCTATCATTTTTCTAGATATGAACAGATAAGGCTTTCAAGAATTATTGGATCCTGAAAAAAATATATGAATGAAAAAAAATGGGACATGGGTATTTTGTTAGGTCCCTATATTACTAGTGTATTCCATTATTGTTGTTAGTGTAGCCCCTTTATTGTTATTGTTGTACCCCTGTAACCCCCATATTGTTATTATTGTTCCCTTAAATTATTATTGTTAGGTCAGCTAGGATTATATTGTGACCCCATGGACTCCTATATATAGAAAGGAGGTTTTTTCATTTGTATCATCCAAGAATTGTTCATTTATGTAATGTAAAGGATATTTCCCCCTCGAAGTGGCTGATTTCTAAGGTGTTGATATATGTTTTCTTCTATTTTTGGAGCTGGTTTCATAACATTTGGTATCAGAGCTTTGGATTCTAGGGGTTTCGCTACTTCAAATAGGTCATCGTGGAATTTTTCTATAACTTTTTTTATACAAGGGTTCAAACACTAAAAAAAAAAATCCATTTCGACGAAATATTGATAAACTCTGTGTAAAAATTTCAGATTTTGGTTCGTAATATTTTCGGAGATATGATCCATCAAAGTTAGGGTTTTTGTAGGCTCCCAAATTTCATCTAAAAGAGGTGACCTTGGGAAAATAATCATAAATATCTCTCTAAGTATCGGATTTGAATTCTATAAAAAATGGCTGAAATCACAAGGACTGTAGTTTCCTATGTATAAATTTCAGAGCCGAAGGAGGAAATAATGACACGTGGCATGCCATACAAGTTCTCTCTACTGAACCAGTCCATAATTAGGGCATCGTGGGAGGTTGGGAATAACTTTTCCTTGAAGAATCAAAATAAGGTAAGAATTGTGGCATTCAAAAGAAGATTGAAAGGGGTACTACAGGACCAAATTTAAGATATCAAAGATCCAAAATCACAAAGATAATTCAGTTTCAATATCGAGCTCATCAAAAGCAAGAACAAGGTGTGTATTTTGTTTTCAAATTGCAGAAGTCTTGTTTGAAAAATCAATTTGAAGTGATTCAAAGGGCATATTGAAGAATACATATCAGCATTGGGTTATAAAATGCCCCATAAAAATAGTTCAACACCCATTAAGCCCTTAGAATACTCTACTGTGAATCATGAAGAGGAAGAAGTGAAACATGATATATCAAAATTACAAGAGAAAGTGCACCAAATTTCGCTCTCACAAAGAGAAAGAAAAATGAAATGGAAGTTTTGAAGAATGGTGTGGAAGCTAAGATGGATGGTTTGAAGAAGGGCATGGGAGCTAATATGGATGATTTGAAGAAATACACGGAAGCTAAGATGGATGATTTGGAGAATGGCATGGAAGAAATAGAAAAAAAAATGAAAGACAACATGGAAGACATGAAGAATGATCTAAAAGTAGACATGGGAGGTTGGAAGGAATGTTTGACAAAGTTGATACAAGAAATTATTCCTAATGGCAGAAATATAGTAGAGGAAACTCATGATGAGAACAAAATAAATGTTAATCATGATTTCATAAAATCTAATGTTGGATTGAAGACCCACCATATTTCAAAGATAGATATGAGGATGTTTGATGGCAATGATCTCGTAACATAGATACTACATATGGAGCAATATTTTGATCTCAATAATGTGAAAAACACACAAAAGGTATGCCTTGAAACTTTATATTTATAAACTTTGTATTTAGAACAAAATACATTTGTATGGTATCGATGGCTTTGCTCCGGTAAAAAAATGGTCTCTTGTTCAATTTTTATGGAGGAAATGATAGAACATTATGAGGATACAAAGACCAACACCTTCTTTAGCTAATTAATAAATCTCAAACAAAAGGGTTCAGTGATGGAGAACATTGAGGACTTCCAAAAATTAAATATGAGGGCAGCACATATTCTAGAGGAACACATCATTGATGTATTCATAGGGACTTTAAAGGATAACATCCAACATGAGGTTCTACTTTGGGAAACTGAATCATTGGAGAAGGCATTTAGGTTGGCAAGAAAAATTGAATGTAAAATTATGGCGACAAGGAAGCCTATCACTCACATCTTTAAAGATGAAAGTGTTGCTACTCCTAGAATTCCACAACCTACAAGGTTGACACCACAAAAAATGGAAGAAAAAAGAGAAAAAGGGCTTTGCTATAGTTTTGATAGCAAATACATTAAAGGTCATAAGTGTGCTAAGAAGAAATTATTTTACATATATTGTGAAGAGAAGGAAGAAAATGAACAAGAAACGTCAAAATAAGAGGATATACACCAAGAACCAACCCTAGAGAAAGAAGAAATGAGTCTGACCATATCATGTAATGCATTGGTAGGAATTACCAATCCTTAAACTCTCAATATAGAAGGATATATCAAGAAGAAAAAGGTAATAGTGTTGATTGACTCAAGTAGCACCCATAATTTTACTCATTGTAAGGTAGCCAAGGAATTGAATTGCTTCCTATACCTAGCACCAGAATGTCAAGTGATGGTTGCAAATGAAGGAACTATAAATTACTCTGGAAAATACCATCATATCAAGCTAACCATGCGGAAATATGTATTTAATATTCCAATGTTTTCCATTCCAATGGAAGGTGCTGATGTTGTACTAGGAGTACAATAGTTACAATATTTGGGGATGGTAGTTTTTAATTTTCAAGAACTTTTCTTGAATTTTTTTTTGGAAGGAAAGGAAGTTGAATGACGGGGTATCACATGGAAGCTGGGGAATATAATAAGCTTGAATGTCATGACAAAGCTTCTGAAGAAAGAACAATGAGGTGATATTTCACAATTATGCTCACTAGAAGTTCCAACATCAAAATCATCTATTTCTCCAAATCTCCTAAAAGTGTTGGACAATCATTCCAAGGTGTTTGAAACTCTCAAAGGACTCCCACCTATTTGTGATCATGATCATGCTATATATTTGATTCCACGAAGTGTTCCTCCAAACATAAGGCCTTACAGATATCCTTATATCCAAAAGAGTGAAAGTGAACATATGATTGCAAAAATGTTAGAGGCTAGTATAATTCAACCAAGTCAAAGTTCTTTCTCTGCTCCAATAGTATTGGTGCACAAGAAGGATGGATCATGGCGCATGTGTCTAGATTATAGAGAGCTAGATAAATTTCCCATTCCTATGATTGATTAATTATTTAATGAATTACATGGAGTAATTTATTTTACCAAGTTGGATCTTCATTCAGGATATCATCAAATTAGAATGAAGACTAAAGATATTCCTAAAACAAAATTTTGAACTCATGAGACTCATTATGAATTTTTGGTCATGCCTTTTGGCCTTACCAATGCACCTTCTACATTTCAAGGGTTGATGAATTCTATTTTCAAACCCTTCCTTAGAAAATTTGGGTTAGTATTTTTCGATGATATACTAATCTACAACAAGTCTTCGAAGGATCATGTTCAACATGTTGACAGGGTGCTCAAAATATTGGAGGAGAAACAATTATATGCAAAAACCTCAAAATTTTTCTTTGGAGTACAAGAGCTGGAATATCTAGGTCATATTGTATCTCACGAGGGTGTTAAGGTAGACCATAACAAAATTAAATCCATTAACTAATGGAAATTCCCCACAACCATAAAACAATTGCGAGGATTTTTCGGGTTAACAAGGTATTATTGCAAGTTTGTTAAGAATTATGGGAGAATAGCAACACCTCTAACAACATTATTGAAGGAAGATGCATTTTCATGGACTCCTGAAGAAAATAAGGCCTTTTAACATCTTAAAGAGGCAATGTGCCTAGCACCGGTCTTAGCTATGCCAAAATTTACAAAAACCTTTATTGTGGAATGTGATGCCTCAGGAAATAGAATTGGTCCTGTTTTAATGCAAGAAGGAAGACCCATTTATTTTGAAAGTCGTCCAATAAAAGGAAAGTATTTACAGAAAGCTATTTATGAGAAAGAAATGTTGGAAAGATTACATGCACCAAATAAAAGGCGACCTTACCTAATGGGAAGATACTTTAAGGTAAAAACTAATCATGATAGTCTTAAATAATTTTTGGAACAAAGAGTATCTTCAGAAGTGAAACAAAAATGGGTCACAAATATGTTGGGTTATGATTTTGAAATCATATACAAAAAATGGAAGCTAAATGTTTTTGCAGATGCACACATAAGAAAGGATGAAGAAGTGGAAGAATTGTTTTGTTCCATTTCTATTATCCAACCAGATTGGATAACCGAAGCAAGGGATGAATGGAAGAAGGATGAAGAATTGTGGACACTCATTCAAAATTTGAAGCAAGATCATAGTACATCTGATAAATTTAGTTGGAAAAATGATTTCTTATGGTACAAAGATCGCTTATATCTTTGTAATAATTCCCAACTAAAACAAAATATTCTTTTGGAATTGCACACTTCTCCCTTAGAAGGACACTTAGGGATTTTAAAAACTTACCACAGGGTGAAGAAATAATTTTTTTGGGATGGCCTTAAATCTGATACTCAAAAGTTTGTAGTAGAATGTTTGGTTTTCTAGCAAAATAAATTTGAGACCATTAACACCCCGGGTCTTATACAACCTTTATCCATTCCAAGTCAGCATTTGGAGGAGATTTCAATGGATTTTATCACAGGTTTACCTAAGTCCTAAGGAAATATTGTCATAATTGTGGTAGTTGATAGAGTTACCAAGCATGCACACTTTTTTGCATTATCTCATCCATTTAAAGCAAGTAGAGTTTCTACTACATTTATGGAAACAATTCAACAGCTACATGGAAACCCAAATATTATTGTAAGCGACAAAGATCACATTTTTACTGGAAATTTTTGGACAAATTATTTTCTTGTTTGGGTATTCAACTAGCTCATAGCTCATCTTATCACCCTCAATCTGATGGGCAAACTGAGATAGTGAACAAATTTTTGGAAGGATATCTTCGTTGTTTTGTATTTGATACACAAACACAATGGGTCAAGTGGTTACCTCTAGTTGAATGATGGTATAACACTTCCTTTCACATTGCAGCAAAAATGACCCCATTTATGGCACTTTATGGATATCATCCACCATCCTTCACATCATCTTTAAGAGAAAATGATAAGGTTCAAGCAGTGAAAGATCACATTGAGCATCAACAACAAGTTCTCCAACTCTTAAAGCATAATCTAAATTTGGCACAAAATTGAATGAAACAACATGCAGATCAACATCGCAATGAGAGAAGTTTTGATGTAGGAGACTGGGTATTTTTACGGCTACAACCATACAAACAAATTTCCCTCAAGCAAGCTAAGAAGGATAATAAATTATCGCCAAAAAACTATGGTACTTACAAGGTGCTGCAAAAGATTGGTACTATGGCATACAAATTGGAGCTTCCTGATTCTTCTCGAGTGAATCCAGTTTTCCATGTTTCATGCTTAAATAATGTTATAGATGATAAAATTCCAGTTCAAACAATATTTCCAGAACTTTATGAGGAAGGAAAAATCATATTGGAACCTGAATCAGTCACAGAAACAAGAACTCAACAACTACGAAATTGATCAATTTCAGAGTATCTCATCAAGTGGAAGAACTTACCCACTAAAGATTCTACATTGGAGGATGAGAACTTTATACATAAGCATCCAAAACTACTCAAGCATTGATGACAACAATTTTTTGAAGGAGAGGGGCATGTTAGGTCCCTATATTACTAGTGTAGTCCCTTATTGTTGTTAGTGTAGCCCCCTTATTGTTATTGTTGTACCCCTGTAACCCCCATATTGTTATTATTGTTCCCTTACATTATTATTATTAAGTCACCTAGGATTATATTGTGACCCCATGGACACCTATATAAATAGGAGGTTTTGTCATTTGTATCATCCAGTAATTTTTCATTTATGCAATGTAAAGGATGTTTCCCCCTCGAAGCGGTTGATTTCTAAGGCATCGATGTCTCTTTTCTTCTAGTTTTGGAGCTGGTTTCATAACATATTTATAAAGAAAAGGAAGGAAAATCACAAGGAACACTTAGAATAAGGTAAATTGATTTAGGGGATATAGGAAAAGGTAATAAGGGAAATCATTTTAAGGGGTGAGAGGGAAGAATAGAAATCGAGACATGAAATTTTTTGAATAATAGGAGGGAAATTCAATATTGGAAAAAAAAATAGAGGGAAGATTGAGAAAAGGGACAAGAAGAAGGAAAAAATATTTACATTAGGTAGTAAATGTCTCCATCAAATAATGTTGTATCTTGGATACATTAACTACAACGAGATTCTTGTGTTACTTGCATATAATTTGTCATGCCATTTTCCATGAAATTGGTAAGGTCTTAGTTTCTTCCAATTTTTATGCTACCACAAGAAGTCCTCGTGGAAACCTGCTTCTTCTCAGTGAAAATTAACCATCTACCATAATCAAGTAACATCCAATTTTATTTCAAAAATTGATCTTTCTTCCAACAAGATGGTTTTCAAGCATACCCTTAAATTATTGCACCAACAAGATGATTTTCATAGTCATGTGTCTTATTTTATTTTATTTTATTTTTTATTTTTTTAGATTTATTAAATTTTGATTTTTTTTCTTTTTAATTTCTTTATTACAAAAAGAGTTAATCAAAACTCACAATAGGCTCTTATCACCATCTACCATCTTCAAATCCGACTATTGTTGTACTTTTTGTATACAATCCTCCTTAGTGGTGGGCTTTGAAATATGTTTTGAGTATATGTCCATTCACCAAGAAAATAACTTCCCATCCACAAATGGTATTAATTTCTACTGCCCCACTCTCGAAGAATTTAACTACTTAATATGGCCCCATCCAGCGTGTACAAATTTTCCCCTTAAAATTTTTGAACTTTGAATCATAAAGAAGTACCTAGTTACTTGGCTGGAATTGATTCTTTTTTATTAACCTATCATGCAATTTGCTACATTGTTGGTGCATCAATGTAGTGTGTTGAAAAAAATATCTTCTAATTTTACCAAGTTCATTCAATTGCAAAATACATTTTTGTTGTGTTTCCGAGAGATCCAAACCTAGCTAGACTGTAGTTCTAAAGGTTTTAATCAGGAATTCGATTGGCAATAACACCTGCTTCCCTTACACAAGCTCATAAGGAGTATGACCCATGCTATTACTCCATGTAGTTATGTAAGCCCATAATTATTCTGGTAATCTATTTTCCCAATATTTTGTGTGAAGATTCATTGTTTTGGTAAGAATGGACTCGATTACTTTGTTGGTAGATTCTACTTGGCCATTTTCCTGCAGGTGGTACAGTGTTGATTTCATGTGTTGAATCTTGTATTAATGTATAATTCCTTTCACGGGATTAGAAACAAAATGAGGTCCATTTTCAGTAACAATTTCCCTTGGAACACCAATTTGAGTAAAAATTTCATTAAATAAAAAATCAACAACAATTATTTCAATAACAAAAGGAAAAACTCTAGCTTCTACCCATTTTGCTACAAAATATGTGCAAATCAAGATATGGATTTTAAAAAAATATGTTCGGGTTATAGGTCTCACAAAATCAATGGCATGTTTTTCAAATCGTTCTAGCATGTTTTGAGGACACAAAGGCATCTCGCCGGCTTGACCAGTTTAGCCCATTTGTTGACAACTGTCACAACACTTACCATACTTTTTGGCATCCCTAAACAGGGAAGGCCAAAGGTAGTCAATGCAGAGAATTTTATATGTTGTTCTTTTGTTGGAAAAATGGCCCCCTCAAGGGTCATCATGGGCATATTTTAAAATATTAAAAACTTCCTCTTTTCTCACACATCTATGGATAATAAGGTCATGTCCTATGTAGAAGTGGTCTCCTTGGATCAAAGAATATGAAGAATTTTTTGAATTATCTCTCACCTCTCTCGAGTGGATAGGTGAGGTGGTGCTTTTCTTGTGGCAAGATAATTAGCTGTATCAACAAACCATGGAGAATTTATTGAAAAAACAAAAATGTGTTCATCAGGAAATGAGTCATATACAGAAATTACTTGGCTAGTATTATCTAATTTGTAAATATAATTAGCTACTACATTTGATTTTTCTGGCCTATCGATTCTATTAATATCGAATGCTTGTAGTAAAATAAACCACCTAGCTATCCTATCACTATCAAAGGTTTATTCATTAAATATTTTATGGAAAAATAATCTGTATGTATAAATACTTCATAACCTGTAATATAGTGTTTGAATTTATTAATAACAAAAAATACAATTGGAAACTCTTTCTAAGTTATGGTATAGTTTAATTCATCATAAGTTAAGTTTTTACAAATGAAGTAAATAACACAGGATTTTTGATTTTATCCTTCTTCTAACCCTGCACCAATGGCAGTGTCTGAGGAATTAGAGGAAATATGAAATGGATGGGACAAATTAGGTCCCCACAAGATTGCTACTTGTACTAATTTTTACTTCAAATTCTCAAAAGCTCGTTGGCAAGCCTAAGTCCAGGAGAAATTACTATCCTTAGCTAATAATTTAAAAGGAGGTGTAACTATCCTAAAAAAAATTTCAATGAATCTTCAGTAATAACCTGCATGTCCAAGGAATCTTCTCATTTTCCTTTGTGTTTTAGGTGTAGGAAGATGTAAAATAACTTATATTTTGGCTAAATCTACCTAGATACTCTTATCAGAAATAAGATGGCCAAGGACCACCCCTGATTTTCACATCAGTCTACTTTTCTTATCACTCAAAGACAGGCAATATTCTTGACACCAATTGATTACTTTCTTTAAAATTTGAAGGGCTTCCAGAAAAGAATCACGAAATACTAAAAAATCATCCATATAAACTTCTACATAGTCAAGGTTAGCAAAAATAACCAATACTACGCTCTGAAAGGTAGTTGGAGAATTACAAAGTCCAAAAGGAAGTACTTTATAAGCGAATTTTCCCCATGGACAAGTGAAGGTAGTCTTGTCTTGATCCTCAGGTGAGATTTGTATTTGGTTGCAGCCACTGAAGCCATCTAAAAATGAAAAGTACTTTTTACCAGCAAGGGTATCCAACACTTGATCAATGAAGGGAAGGTGAAATTAATCCTTGAGAATGGATTTTTTTAATTCACTATAATCAATAAAAATACACCATCTCCCATCCTTCTTTGGGACTATCACCAATGGACAGACCAAGTGACTATCAGATATAAGATAGATAAAACTGACATCTAAGAGAATTTGTGATTCTTCTTTAACAAATTTTCTCAGTGCATGATTAATTCCCCTTTTGGGTTGTCAAACAGGTTCGAAACCTTTCTGAATATAAATATGATGAGTACAAGTTTCAAAAGGAATGTCGTTCATGTCTTCATAAATCCATGCCAAGGCATCAAGATGGTCTCATAACAAGATCACAAGCAACTATTTCTGGGATGGGTCCAGGTTTGAACTAATGTGTAAATATTTTCCTAGACTAATCTCAACAAGATTGGTATCAGAACCGAGAGCACTTGTGATGGCTACTAGGCTTTGTAGTGATGAAGGTAAGGACCGGGGATCACAGTTTTCCTAGAAACCTGGAATAAATATTTGATGAAATGATTCAAATTTTTTTATATTGTCTAGGTTGTTTAGGAAATCTTGGATCACACCCTCCTCAGTCGACTCTATATATTGATGGATCAAATAAAGAGACCAATTCTCCTCATAAATACTATCATACTCCAACCACAAGGTATCTCGAAGCTTATTAATAGATTTGGCAGGTCGGCACAAGGTGACATTTTTCCTAGCATCTCCATGGGAAACATACATATCACCTTAGCAACATCCTATAAAGGAATATTTTGTGGCAAGCCATGGTCGTCCCAAGATAAAAGGGTGCCCCCCAATAGGATTCTTTGATTGTAACACAATAAAATCTACGAGGTACTCCCATGAATCAATCATGACAACTGCATCATCTAACACACCCTCTGGCTTAATTTTAGATCTTTCAGCAAGTTTAAGCACAGTGGGGTATGAAGAATGTGAGTTAGCCAAAGTTGTTCCATGGTTTTCTTATTCATAACATTGATGGTCGCTCGAAGTTCTATCAACACATTGGGAACAATTACATTACCAGTCTAAATAGAGAAAACTGGGTTTCCTGGATCAATATATTTTTCCAATTGAGCACATCCTTTCATCAACTCAATTCATCTTCCAAAAAAGTAGATAGTGCAAGGTTCAACTCTCTTCCTCCGTGTCTTTTTAAGACAAAGTTCCTTAAAAATATCGGTACATATAGGAATCTATTTTATGGCCTGCAACAGAGGGACCTTTATACAAAGATTCCTTACCTCAGAAGCTGGGTTATACTTAGGAATGGGGTCATATTTCTCCATGACCAGTATCTTTGGAAAGGGAGTTTGGTTTGAAGAAGAAGGTAAATGTTTTGAGTGTGTGGGAATAGGTGGAATGGTGACATCATTGTTTGAAAGATTATGGTTTCCTCCTCAATTTTCTCCTCAATGATCATCGTAGGTTGTTTTTGTTTTTGTTTTTCAAAATTTATTACCCTTCCCAATCTCAGCTGGTGGTCTTTTACCCCAAATGTAATGGTATGATAAATAGGTGAAGAGAGTGATCTAATAGAAAGGATCATTTGTTCCTCTTTATTATTTGGGTTAGGCACTGGTTTTGTAGGAAATTGAGGTGGTTGAAAAGGTTGTGGTAATGGAAATGGTGGCATAGACCGAGCCTGTTGAGAAAAGGCTATTAGTAATGTGAGTTGTGTCATGGGATAAGGTGCATATGATGTAGGATATGAATGTGTAGGAATGGGATACGAATAATGAGAATGTGGTGGTCCCCTCCATCCCTGTTTCCAGGGAGGAGATTTTGCATACAAAAAACGATGCCCATGCTACCAAGACTGAGGGTAACCTATATTTTAATAGGAATAATGTGGTGCATTATAACCAGAAAAATATGGTACAGGTTTAGGAATCATACCAGTACCTACCTGTGGTCATGATTTATATGCTCCCATAGCATGTAATGGCTCAAGTTCTAAATTCTCTCCTCCAAATGCTACTTTTAATCATGGTATGGATGGACATTCTTCGGTAGGGTGCTTCCTTGCACATCTTTCACAATTATTAGCACTCTTAAAATTTGCAGGACATTCACATAAAAAATGATATTTTCTACACTTTGGACAATAAATGGATAATGTTTCTTGCTCTTTTACTAGTTTCTGCTGAAATTATAAGGAATCTATATGTTTATTATCAGTATTCATAATTTCATCTTTCATAGTATCCATTTTATTTTCCAAACCAATAATCATAGAATTTGTAGATCTAAATCTACTATTTCTATAATTGCCCATGATTCCCTTACTAGATCTAGATTGATTTCATGAGAACTTCCCGCACAAGTCATAAATTTGATCAAAAGTATTTTGAGCAATATCTCCTTGTCCTAAAAAATTCAAATTATTTCTAGAATAATCTATAATCCCTAGTAGAAATGAAGTTCTAATAATGCTTAGATCAAATTTATGCTTTGACCTTTGAAGGATATATAAAAACCTCTCCAACTAATATTCTAAGGTCTCATCAACTTCACCTTTTGTAATAGTGTAAATATTATCTTGCATTTCTCTTGTCTTGAAATATTCCTAATATTTGTTTAAAAACACCCTCTTCATTTGTTTCCAAGAATATATAGTATTCCCTCCTAGTCCCATGAATCGGTGTAAAGTTGAATCCTTGAGAGTTTCAGGAAAAAGTTTTATCTTCTAGGGATATGAAGAATAATTGTAACTTCTACACAGTATATCAAATTTAAATAAAAAATAATTTGGATATTCATGCACTTTACCACGAAAATGAGGAAGAATGGATGGTGGTATATTCTTCATTTGGAACATTGTATGTAGATCCACAATAAGAAACCCAAAAGTAGACCACTCCATTAGCTGGTTCTCACCAGTCCCTTCAACATGGTCTTTCTGACATGCCATTTTCCTCCCTTTCAACATGCCACTTCCCATAGAATCTGAAGTTTGACTATGGTTCAAATTTGTATTTTTGCCTCAAATAGTCTCCTTCTTCCCTCCCACTAGTTTTGAAATTCCCACACTACAATCTCTAGAGTCGAGGTGAATGGTACCTGTGTGGTGGGTTTGTGTCTGTTTGGAATTTCTTCCTATAATAGAAGGCCCATCCTGAGAAAAAAATTCCAACTTATCACTGTTTCTTCTGCCCTTCTTGGGCTTTGGACCCCTACTTCTCCTTTTCATTCATTTTAAAAAAGAAATCAACCAGAAATAATAATAAAAAACTTGAGAAAAAAAATTACAGGAATAAATCAAATCAAATGTTGCAGCTGAAAGAAAAAATATGAATACAACATAGAAACCAATTCCAAATAAATTCTTTCAAACAATAAAAGCACATTGCACTTGAAAAAATAAAGCAAACATACCCATACCAAAAAATAAAGAAAAGGAAAAACTTTATCAAAATTCTTTCAATGCCTCCTCGTCAACGGTGCGAAAATGTTAGGTGCCAGAATTGCAATTCAATTCCTCAACACTTAATTGCAAAACTATGACTACATGAGCTTTGAGGTGTAGCACATGTAATGACAACTATGTTGTATTTAATCCAGAAAGTCCTATTTCTATGGCCACAGTTGAATCATTCAAATTCTGAAAGATCAAATTACAGTAAATCCTTTTAATTATTTACTTGCACTTCAGACAAAATGACACCACTCCACTCTGGAAACTAGATTCTCATTGAGAAAATAACAAATCGATTGCAAAACTTCAAAAGATTCGAAAAAAAGTCTATTCTTGTAGTTTGGTTCCTGCACTAGGAAGACAGAGTAAGTTCATTTGTGTTATGAAAATCTTGTTCTTGTACGAGAATGACCATTTTCATGTACTGGAACTATTATATTCTTGCACTCGACAATATTTTACTCCTTAGTCAACAAAAAAATGTTGTGATATCAAGCACAAAATCGAGAGGTGCAAAAAGGAAAACTTCAACTCAATTAAAGATAAAATTCCAAGTCATCACATGGTCCAAATATAAATTGTGGCTCTAAAATATAAATTGTGAGAACAAATGGAAAGTCTAATATCAAATCTTAGTGTGAATACCAAACCCTTGCGTTCAAATAAAAGGTCACCTTATAAAGATATACTTTACTTATATCCCCTCTGAAACATCAAACACTGTGTCCAACGTATATTCTTATGTTTGTAAGAGAACTCAACTCAGAAAAAATAATCACTTTGTGATCTTTAAATCTGAACAACAATAATTTTCAATTCTTGTACTCAGAGATTCCAATAAACAAGTAATTAACAAAGCAAGGAATATGATTCAAATATGATAGTTTCCACATGAGGATTAGTATCTATACACAATTTCAATATGTATTGATTAGAGTGAGGGGTTCTTCCCCACTTTCTACTAATGAATAATCCTTTAAATGAAATCTATATTGACCATTAAGCAAGATCAAAATAGATAAACCTTACAAACCGTAGTCTTCAACTAGAAAGTGATTCAAAAGGGAAATCTTCTTAGAACAAAAAAAATGCTTGTTGTGCTTTAAATAAATAACACAAGAAAATGATTTAATGAAATAAAAGGAAACACTCTTAAGCACACACAAGAAAAACCTCAGATTTGAGAACACTTTAGCAAGGAAAACGAAACATGCAAGAGCTTTCTCAGTCACGTGCACTTACCATTCATAAGCAACCTTCAGACCAATCATTTCCTGTACCTAACACACAACACAATAAAGCTAGGATAGCGGGCTGGGTTGGGTGTACCCTAGGCAACTAACTTATTTCCCTTAAAAGGAAAACAATTAGCTTACATGAGTAAAATTATCATTACAATAAATGGGCATGAAATATGCATGAATATAAAATTGCCTCCTTTTATTAAAACAATACAAAGCCTATACTGATACACATTATAAAGTAAGAGATCCAACACCCAAAGGGTTTGTGGCGATACAAGTTCTCTAAATAAAAAATCCAAAATTCTCACAGTGTCGCTACCCTACACTATGATTGAACTCTAACTTATGCAAGTTACATCGACTCTCGGTTGTATCAAACAAATAAAAAATATGTATTTGTTGGTAACTGATCCTCATCTTTGGAAACCTTCGAGTGCTCCAAAATTTTACAAGAAAATTAGAATGAGTCTTTAACGGTAGGTGTGCACTATTCCTATGACAAATATAATAAACTCAAATATAATCTTCTTCAAATTGACTGATCATCCATACTTGGTGCAGGAACCGAAGTGAGTGAAGGAATGTCGAGATCCTCTACCACAACCACTTTGACTTCGAATTAATGATCATATATTTCCAAGACACAAGGTAATGTAAATGATAAGTTACATGTAAAAATATAAACATATTTAACCTTTTAATTAAGATAATCATACATATCCATTTTCCTAAAAATTCATTTAAAGGAACCAAAAATGCATGTAGAGAGGCCTTGTCCAGACTATGAAATAATGGTTAGGGTAAGGTAATTTGGGGTAAAAATAGTAAAATTCCAATGACCAATAGTAGCATTACATGATATCTATGGATCAATGACTCGGGAGTTTAGAGAATCAATTGGGAATTCCTCGTAATATTAGTTGTTCCCAAGGTAGTGACAAGGATCCCATTCCAGTTGAAGACACCAATTTTGATAAGTTTGGATGATTTCCTTATAGATGCTCTTTTTTTGTACTTCTATGATTAAGTGTTATTTATTTTTTATTAAAAATGTCCCTAGAGGCCCAGTAAATTGGTTTAACAATTTTGTTTAGTGGGCTTCAATTAGAAAACTCTCCTATGGATTTACGAAACAATTGAATTTATATACCTGGTCTCGTTACACTAGAAAAAACTTTAGATGACATGCATGTATATCTCTAATTTGAAGAAACAGAAAATTTTACTTTACAAAAAAATATATATATGTCATACATGCAAATTATGAGAAGAAAACGTAGGTTGGAAGTACAATTTTACATGCCACAACCACTCAAGTTAATTCAATTGATAAAATTTCAAAAACCCCTATAAAATAATACATAACAATAATTAGTTATAAGTATGAAAATTTAGAAAAGAATCTTCATAAATTCTAACATGTTATTTATAAGAATAAAACATATTCTAAGAGTATAACTTTACATCCACAACCATTCATATTAACTTAATTGATAACATAAAGAAAATCCATATAAGTCAATAGATAACAATAATTAGTTATATTTTATATTTCTAGAGCAATTGAGAAATAATAAATTCACATGGTACTAGGTTATCCAACTAAAAAGGGAAACATAAGGAAGTCATTTCCACATCCTATAAATATGCCATGCTTGAAAAGCATAACTAGTTGTAATTTTTAACATGTCATTTATGAAAAAAACCTTGAGTTGAGAGTATAGTTTTACATCCCACAACCATTCAAGTCAATTCAATTGATTAAAAAAAAAACTTATAAATTAATAGATGGAAATATTTAACTATAAGTATGACTAGTTTGAAAAAACAATTTATAAATTATAACACGTTATTTATGAGAATAAAACTTAGGTTGAGTGTATAAATTTACCTCCCAAAACCACTCAAATTAACCCAATTTATAAAATAAAGAAAAAGCACATAAATTAATAAATAAAAATAATTAATCATATGGTATATTTCTAGATCACTAGAGAAATAAAAGATTCACATAGTACCAGGTTATCCAACCAAAGAGGCCAAAGTAGGGAAGTCATTTTCATATCCAACCACATTATAATATGCACAACTTTTTTGTTTTTGCTTTGGAAAACCCATTCATATATATATATATATATATATATATATATATATATATATATATATATATAAAGAGAGAGAGAGAGAGAGAGAGAGAGAGAGAGAGAGAGAGGCGCACATACACACACACATGTGGACTTTAGGATAGATGTTTATAGAAACTACTTCAGTGTTTTTAATGATGAAACTTGTACAAATCATATACCAAGAAAAAGGGATAGATAATTGAGATTCATAGTTCAAAATACTCTTCTTGCAATTTTTCTCTCATATCACCAAGTTTTCATCGAAATGACAATTCTCAATAAAAATAAGGAATAAAACCCCCAATAATTATGTTAAAAAATAAAATGTAGAGCTCTTTTTCCTTTGGTATTACCAAGTTAGAGGAAAATAATTTCGATTTCTTCAAACCAAATTTGAAATTTTAAAGCACTAATAAAAACACAAAGAGATCCACTCAAATACAAATTTAAAAGGTTGCTTCCTTCAATTTTGTTTCTAAAAATTATGGAAATTCCATAGGACAATGTATGAGAATGTATTTCAATGATACTGCGATTGCAAGTGCTTCAATTCAAATCTACAAACATTTGAATAATAAAAAATATGATCTCTATTTTCACACAAATTAGATTATGCTTCATTTTAATTAAAAATGCATCAATGTAAATTTGCAAAAGGAAAATTTAGTCATTCATTAATAGATGAATGGATGTGACAAAAGTGACCTCAAGTTTCTAATGTTCCATATGTTATGAAGGTTTTTTGAGACAAACTTCCTTTAATATGTTGGAAATAACAAGGCCATATTTGCACCTTCAAACCTTAAAACATGTATTAGAATTAACAATTATTCAAAGATGCTTATGTAGAAAAAATACAACTCGACCATTGGAGCCAAGAGGTTATGGGGAGAATAAGATGGAACACATATATTTGTTTCTACATCCATGTTATTATATGATTCGTAGAACAGTAGAGTATGCACTAATAGTGGAATCTCTCTTGATTTCTCATTCTCTTGAGATCCCTTTACAAATTATGAAATTAGAGAGAACAAAAAGGCACACAATATCTTACCAAATTTAGTTTCAATATCATGGAAAGGAATTAAGTCGTCCCAAGGTGTTATGCGAATAATATTGGAGTTTTGTTATGAGCCTTATGCCTTAAAAATAATAAGAAACCAATAGTTATAGTTCTCTTTGAGGTAGAAACCTCTTTTTACAATGAATACAATGTGCAAGAGAAGATTTGTTGATCCTAAGACTAGGTATCCTCAATGTGTGTGTGTAAAAGAGTCAAAGCGTCCAATTATGATAAAATGGGATCTTGCTAGGTTCTATCCTAAATAAGAATATATCAATAAAAATGTAATCACTCAATATATGGGGATTAATAAGGGTTTTTAGGATTATATGCGCCATATATAGGGTTGAACATACCCTTACCCTCAGAAATAAGTGACTTCCTTAACACTTGAATATCTATAGGTATTTTTGCATGAACAACTCATTTTCCCATGTTGCTTATTCCACTAGTTGGTTCTTCCATTTGATGAAGTACTCAATAATTTATTGATTTCTCAGTTGCTTAATCCTTATTTCTAAGATTTTTTCTGGTTCTAGTATTATTTTCCTTTTTTCATCTATCTCTCTTAGAATAGTTTGGACTGAGATCTTCTCCTCGATTAGTTTGGATAAATGGATTTACACATGAACATGGATACAACTACAATTTGTAAGACATACTCCCAACCCTCTACAACATTTTATAGGGGCCATAATATGTCGGTGTTAATTTATTTTCCTTCTCTTTTTGTTTGAGGGATACATGTTTATATGGTTTTAGTTTAAAAAATACTCAATCCCCCACTTCAAATTCCATTTCACTGTGATGTTGATATACTTGTTCTTTCATCCTATTTTGAGCCATAACTAAGTTTTCCTTCAATAATTTGAGAACCTCTTATTGGTGCCTTATGTGGTTATGTATTTCTTGAGTCTTTATAGTCCATTTTCAAGGATGTTTTGATGGACAAAAGATGATATCCATAAAGTGATAGAAATTGTGACATTTTTTTATGAATTTAAGGATGTGTTGTACCACCATTTTGTTAATTGTAGCCATTCGATCCATTGTGTTTATTTATCAGATGCAAAAAAACGTAAGTATCCTTCTAAAAATTTATTCACAATCTCAATTTTAGCAACAAGTTGAGGATGGTAATATGAGTCGTGAGCCAATTGAGTACCCAAACAGGAAAATAATTCATTCCAAAAATTCCTACTAAAATTTAGATCTAACAATCACTTACAATAATCCTTTGTATTCCATATAGCTTTTGGGCAGGTTCCATGAATGATTCTACCACCATACTTGATTTGGGTAATATTATAATAAAATCCACTAAAACGTTTTCCAAACACTAGCCTGGTAAGGCTAATGGTTAAAGGAGCTGTTGAACCTCAGAATTATCCTCTCTCTGACATCCTTTTTCACCCTTTTTCCTTACTTTCTCATATGTTCATTCACTCCAATCAATGACAAATGTCATGTTTTATCTTAAGGAATGCATTTAAATGATTTCTATTTTATATTTTGATTTTCTTGCTATTCGAATGGATTTTTGTAATTAGGATACATAACACAGCTTGTTCTGCAACTAATTGTTGGTTCCACAGCTAATTTTGTGGTTTGACAGGTTCCAAGGAGCAATGAGAGAAACGAGCCACATGAGCATCTCCAAAATAATTCACACATGGATTTTGTCCTATCTACTTGATAGAAATCAACAAAAGGATGCTTGAGATCGTGGTCAAAGTCCAGACAAAGGACATAAGCTGAGAGTAGAAGAACTCTTGATTTTATCTGATGTAGCAAACCAAGAGTTAACTAGTTAAAATATAATTCTATGTTTCGGTTAAGATAGCTACCTGTAGGCGAAATTAGCTCATCACAGCTATGTTTTGTCTTATTTAAATATCAGTTATGCAGAAACCGAAAGGAAATTGTAATTTATGAAACAATGTGTATTGTTTTAAACTCTGTTCTTTTCATAATACAAGGATCGTGTTTATGGTTCCAGTACGTGCTTAATGTGTATATAATCAGCTAGAATCTTGACCGAATCTGTTGCAGAGGGCCCCTACACAGGAGGAGGTTTTTCGTTAATTGTTTTAGTTTAATTCTTTACTCTATTTTGTCAATTTCACGAGTATATTAATGGTGTGTTGTTATTTTATTTCGGTCTCATAGAATTAAGTTATTAATGTTTTCTTAGCATCAATGATAGAATAACTGTGTAATCTTTGTTTTCCTAAAACATCTCAAGAAGGTGGATTTATCTATTTTCCAATTGGATTAATTTTGAGGCAATAAAGCTCATAGTTTTTAGGTTCCTTTCATGTTCTATCATTTAATTTCCTAGATCAAATTCCCAATTTATTGTATAATTGGATGTTCCTAAAGATAAGGCCAAGGAGGTAACTTATCATACTTCACAATTGGGTGCTCAAATGTCTAACATATGCAATCATTGAGCTTTTATTTTTATGCTCTTACATTGTTTTCTAGATTAAGATCCTTAGTCAATTGTATAATTGGGTGTTCCTTAAGATCAAGCCAAGAAGGTGACTTGTCATACTTCACAATTCAGTGCTCGGATGTCTAACCTATGCAATTATTGAGTTTTTCGCTTTGTATAATTTAAATTTCTTTCCTTGACTTAAATTTTCAAAACTAAAGTATAATCGGTTGCTTGTACATCATTTCAAGAGGGTGATTCTATCATACATCCATATTGAATGCAGGAGTGATTGAACATACATTAGTTTTTTTCATTCGAATTTTCTTTCTTCTAGAGTAGCATTGCAATTTCAAATTTCAGTTATAAGATTCATATCCATGGAATAGGACTAATGTTAAATTATAAGTCATTAGGATAGATACTTTGTTTTCAGATCAGATTCTAACCATTCAATAGATTTTGATTCATTTCTATACAAATTAGTTTAACTTAAGAACACTTCCTTTTCTTCCTTCTTTTAAAATTCGTTTTACACATTTAAATTTCACTAGATTCATTTGATTCCTTTCATAGTTCTAAATTAAAATTTAGACACAAAGAACAAAAACCCCCAAAAAAACATAAAAATGCATACAACGAAGTAAGAAGAAGGTTAACTAAGCACATATAGTGCACCACACTTCATCAGTTTACAAACCTCGGATGATAATTTTTGTAAGAAATTTAAGACATTAAATTGACCAAAAATTTTGGTGCTCTTTCCGGGGAAGTGTAATTAGGTAGCCTCATTTCTTACATATAAAAAAATGATATGCGTAGGGAAAGAGATTCTAGGGTAGATTCATAGCTAGATGCAGGAGTTTAATTCCTACAACACCACTCACTCCAGCTAGACCACGTAGTGATACACCACCATCTCAAACTCATGTTCCATACTTCACTAGACATAGAATTCCTGAAGTATTAATGTCAGAGATCCAATTAGGAGGATCTCCTACTTCATCCACTAAGGCAGTCTTAGAGGAAGAAGACCCTAGATTTCCAATAGAAGGAGTAACCTTTTTCACATCTACAGGGGAACATATTTTAGCTGAAGAGTTAGAAATTCCTAGTGGATAAGAAGAAGAAGAACCTTTCTTCAACATACCATTAATAGGGGAACTAAAGGAAGAGAAATTAACCTTGCAAATTGAACCTTATATTAGCTCTGAAGAATCTATAATGGAAAAAAGAGGAGACGAAGGAGAAGAAGAAGGAGAAGTTATAAATGGAGAAAATCTACTGTTTGGAGGAGGAGTTGGAGGACGAGGTAGAGGAAATGTAGGAGGAGGTAGAAGAAATGAAGAAAATATAAGAAATAGGGAAATTGATAGCTCTTTTGGATTTCCTATAATTGATGGAGATACAAATGCCACAATGAAAAATATATCACCTTCTGTCCTCCCAAATTTTCGTGGATTAAAAAGTGAAGATCCTGAAACCTTTTTGTTTGAATTTGAAGTTTTCTGTGGATCTTATGATTATTTACAAGACTCTCAAAAAATTAAGTTGTTTCCTTCATCATTGAAAGGAGCAGCTTTAAAATGGTTCATTTGTTTAATCACTCAATCTATTAGAACATGGAATGACATGAAGAAATCATTTTTAGAAAGATATTTGGATTATTGCATACCCATTAATCACAAGGATGAATTATTAAAAATGATGCAAAAAGAGGATGAGAATCTAGATTATTTAATTGAAAGATTCAATTATAAAATAAAAATAACAAAAATGGATAATTTATATCAAGATATTTTAAAAGATCTGTTATTAAAAGCCATTAGAGATGAGTGGATAGACATCCTCAACATGATGGGGAAGGGAGATATTTCTCAACTCCCATTACCTGACATTGTTGAATTATGTATTCATCTCTCAAAGGGAAAAACAAAAACTGGGAAAAGTCCAAGAGATCCTTCTCTTCCTAGAGTGAATAGATCTGCAACTCGAACAGTAATTAGGGAAGAAATTGGAAATATGCTTGATGAATTTAAAACAAATATCTTAGGCAGTCTTAGTGTGTTGGAAATACTGAGAGGGGGGGGGGTGAATCAGTATTTCTTTCAATTAGAGCATTAGTTAATCTTCATTTATTATCAGTGTTTGTACAATGATGGAAGAAAATAAGAGGAACACATATGCACATAGTTTTTAAGGTGGAAACCCACTCCAGGACAAAAACCACCTAATGTTTTTCTAATAATTCTTTTCAACTCAAATTGAAAATAAAGCTTCAACTTCCTAGAATCTAGAAAAGCATTCTTCTCCAGCTCCCACTAGATGGATGCTCTAACGCCCGAGATTCTTTAGTATTCAACTGAACAGATGCCCCAACACCCAATGAGCTACAACTCACCCTAGCACCACCCTACCGCCCTATAGAAGAATAAAAAATGAATGGACTCCCGTACCAGGGAAAATGGTCCACTTTACAATGATATAGAATGATGTAGAAGAAGAAGATATACTAAACCATAACCCCAACTTTGACGCAAACACCTAATGACGATCCTAGATCTCCCAATGCTGCCTCTTCAACCCTTGGTAGATAGATACTAGTACAATTTTTACAATAATGTATTTACAATGATTAGGTACAATGATACGCTTACAATGATTGTATGCAGTGCTGCCCACCTGAAGACTTCATATGATGAAATTCTTAATACTGTTATGCACCTTGGATGTTGCTCTTGTCATGCTACCCTATGATACACCTTGATTTTCTTTTCTACCATAGAAATTTTGGTCCTTTGCAACCCTTGACAACACATGATCTAGATTTTTTTTTCCTTCTAGGAGCTCGATATTGAATCTGGTGTATCTCTGTTATTTTAGATCTTCAATATCTGATTTTTGGTCCTGTAGTATTCCTCTAAGTCATATTTCCAATGCCATAGGTTTGACACAATTTGGATTCTTCAAGAGATATTTATACCCAATTTCGCACACTGCCCTAATTATGGACTGTTTCAGCAGAGCGCACTTGTACGGCATGCCACATGTCACTGTTTTCTTCATTTGCCTCTGAAATTAATAGAGAGAAAACTACAGACTATTTGATATCTACCAATTTTTATGGAATTCCAATCCCATACTCAGAGAGAGAGTTATGATGATTTTACCAAGGTCACTTCTTTGAGATGAATTTCAGGAGCCTGCAAAAACCCTTACTTCCACAGATCATATCTCTACAAATATCGTGCAACTTGATCTGAAATTGTTACTGTGGCTTCCTTACGATTTTATCTTTGCCTCATAAAAATTTCAGCTTTTGAACCTTCGTAGAAAAAATGTTAGAGCAAAAATTCGATGATGACCTTTTTCAGACGGACGAATCCCATGCATAAGGAGGAAATGAAGAGCACAATTTATATGAATGCTTAAGTTGAGAGGGGATTCAACAAGTGAACGTGGGAGGGATTTTAAGAGCTTAAAAAATATTAATTATGAATTTTCACTGACCCATGCCCCAACCCCATGGGGTTTTAGCCCACTAACTGGGGTACAAACTTCAAACATGAATATCTCTCAAACCGTGAAGAATTACACGGCATGCCATATATCAACGGAAACATCTCGACAAGTAGAAACCATCAAAAGAATTATTTTCTCAGAATATATTAATTTGATAGGTCAAAATTCCCATGCAATATTGGGTTAGCCCTCGGTGCTGCTTGGGTTGACATCAATGACAACCGTTGATCAACAATCTCCCCCTTTGGCATTGATGGAAACACAAGTACTCCCCCTGCGATCATGACATCTCTTCCTACAACATTTTCTCCCCCTTTGACATCAATGGCAAAGGGTAACTCCCCATGAAACACAACCATCCTGTAGACCTGTACACACTTCCACTTCCGCTGACACACAACGGTCCTGCAGACCTGTACACACTTCCACTCCCCCTAAAACACAACTGTCCTGCAGACCTATACACACTTCCACTCCTGCTTTATATTCTGAAAAAGGAAAATCTAATGAGAACTTGGGAGAATCCAAATCTTTTGGCGAAGATATTCCAATGCTATTGAATATTTAATATGTGATTCTTTTGGTGCTACTTGGAATCTTGCTACTTGTCCAACTGCTTGCATAACATCTGGTTGGGAGGTTGTTACATATAGAAGACTACTAATCATAGATCTATACAACCTTTGATCCACATCCTTAGATGAGTCGTCTATGCTCAATTTGCAACCAAGTAAAGAAATATCGAAATCACTTTGTGCCTTTGTAGCAAAATTCTTACTTAGTCGATCATCATTGCTACCAATTATTGTATCATCCTCTTTAGCTATTAGACATGCTTTAGTTGCTTCATCTAGAACATATATGTCATTTGGAGCTCGACTTGCTGTAGCCACAATTTCACCATACACGCCTTTCCTGATTTCACATTTCGTGGAGTTGAATAGTATTGTGTGTCCTTGATCACACATTTGTCCAACACTGAGCATATTTTGATTCATGTTTTCAACCAATAGAACATTCTTGGCTAGAACATCTTTGCTTCCGAGAGTGACTGTACCTGATCCTATAACATTTGAAGATCCATCATTTCCAAAGGACACGGTTCCATCCTTCTTCTCTTTCAGAGATACAAATTTATTTCTATCTCCAGTCATATGCGTTAAGAAACTGCTATCAACATACCACATATCTTTGTTCTTTTGAGCCTTGAGAGCGAGAGCACAATTATCATTCTTCTTCTTCTTCCATGTTCGTTCATTTTGTGGCTTCGAAGATTCTTCTGGAGGATTTTCAAGTCTGCAGTCTTTGGCTATGTGTCCAAAGTTTCGACATTTGTAACATTTAATATTATTTCTTAAATGTTCAAATCTATTGATGTTTCGCTGAGCCCTAGGAGGTTCATATTTGACAGATCTCCTGGAATTGTATTTGTTCCTAGGGTATGTGCGACATTCTACAGCTTTATGACCAAATTTTCCACATGAATAACAGTAGCCATAAAAAATATGTTGGTACCTGGATGGAAATTTTCGTCGAGGAATTGTCTTCCAAGGTTGTTCTTGCGAATCTTTTCCAATGAAGTCTACATGCATGTCAGATCTCATAGGTTCATTGTATTTTGTTGTAGAAGGTCCTGCTTCTTCTTCTTTGTAACCGATGCCAATTTTGTCGTTGTAAGATCGTTGATTGTTGATGAGTTCTTCCAATGCCCTTGAGCTGTTGGCATAGTTTTGGATAGTTTTTCCTTTCTTCACTTCCTCACGCAATGAGACTACTTCGGTTTCTAATTCTTCCCTTTCTTGGTTGCTTTCTTCCAACTTCTTTTGAAGTGACTCTTCAATGCATTTGTGTTCTTCAACTTCAATTTTGAGACCTTGAAATTGTTCTTCAAGAGTTTTGGAATGGATCTTCTCTGCCTTGAGATCTTTTATAAGCTTGATTGCTTCCTCATAAAATTCGTCTATGGTCCATCCTTCTTCTTTGTTGTTTGATACCTCTTGCTTATTGTGCTTGGCCATAAACAATACTCTCTCATTGGCTTCTTCTTCACTATCATTGTCTTCATCGGATGATGAGCTATCTTCTTTAGAGAGAAAGTTCCTTTTGGATCCTTGCTTGTTGAATGTATTAAAGCCTTTCTTTCTTTTTGAGTTGCCATTACTTTTGTTTGGACATTTTGCTGCAAAATGCCCAACTTCATTACAGCTAAAACATATCAATGGAATTTTACCTTTGAATTGTCCCTTACCAATTTGTAGTTTTCTCGTGAAGTAAGCATATTGTTCATCTGAAAGACCTTCTTCATCATCTCCCTTTTCTTCACACTTGCAGGTGCATGTCTTTTCCATTGAAGGTTGTTTATCCTTATTAGTTTTCTTAGAGGCAACGAATGCAGTTTCTAGATGCGAAGTACCTTCTTCTTCATCAAGTTTCATTTCATATGCTATGAGAACTCCATGTAATTCCTCTTTGTTGAGTTTGTCCAGATTTGCACTATATTGTAAGACCGATACCTTTGGGTTGAATCTACCTGGCAACATTCTAAAAATCTTCCGTATAATAGTCTTCTCGTCAACTGGCTCTCCAAATAATTCCATAGTATTGGTTATTTCATCAACGTATTGAAAGTATGCAGCAATGTTGCAATCTTCTTTCATTCTAAGTTGCTCAAATTTTTCTCTATAGATTTGAAGCTTTGCTTCTTTGACATTTGAGTCACCTGCATATATATTCTCAAGCTTGTCCCATACATTTTTGGTAGTTTTACAACCCAACACCTTATGATAAGCAGATTCAATAAGTCCACTCATAATAATATTCTTTGCTTTTGCATCATTTACGAAATTCTTCTTACCTTGTTCATCCATAGTTGATGTAGATCCATTTTGAACAGTGTCCCATACTTCGTAGCCTTGCGCCAAGAGATAGACCTCCATTCTTCCTTTCCAAAGTGCATAATTATTTTCATTGAATAGAGGTACACCATTCTTGGTATACTCCATGACCTCCTTCCAGCTATTAAACTACTATTGAAGGAACCAAGCTCTGAAACCAAGTGTTGGAAATACTGAGAGGGGGGGTGAATCAATATTTCTTTCAGTTAGAGCATTAGTTAATCTTCAATTATTATCAGTGTTTGTACAATGATAGCAGCAAACAAGAGGAACAAAAATGCACACAGTTTTTAAGGTGGAAACCCACTCCAGGACAAAAACCACCTAATGCTTTTCTAATAATTCTTTTCAACTCAAATTGAAAATAAAGCTCCAACTTCCTAGAATCTACAAAAGCATTCTTCTCCAACTCCCACTGGATGGATGTTCCAACGCTCGAGATTCTTCAGTAGTCAACTGAACGGATGCCCCAACACCCAATGAGATTCAACTCACCCTAGAACCACCCTACCACTCTATAGAAGAATAAAAAATGAATGGACTCTCGTACCAGGGAAAATGGTCCACTTTACAATGATATAGAATGATGTAGAAGAAGAAGATATACTAGACCATAACCCCAACTTTGAAAAAAACACCTAATGATGATCCTAGACCTCCCAACGCTACCTCTTCAACCCTTGGCAGATAGATACTAGTACAATTTGTACAATAATGTATTTACAATGACTAGGTACAATGATACCTCTACAATGACTGTATGCAGTGCTGCCCACCTGAAGACTTCATATGATGAACTTCTTACTGCTGTTATGCACCTTGGATGCTACCCTTGTCATGCTACCCTCTACTGCACCTTGCTTTTCTTTTCTGCAGTAGAAATTCTGGTCCTTTGCAACCCTTGACAACACATGATCTAGCTTTTTTTGCCTTCTAGGAGCTCGATATTGAATCTAGTGTATCTATGTTATTTCAGATCTTCAATATCTAATTTTTGGTCCTGTAGTATTCCTCTAGGTCATCTTTCCAATACCATAGGTCTGACACAATTTGGATTCTTTAAGAGAGTGATATACCCAATTTTTCACACTGCCCTAATTATGGACTATTTCAGCAGAGCGCACTTGTACGACATGCCACGTGTCACTGTTTCTTTATTTTCCTTTAAAATTAATAGAGAGAAAACTAAAAATTGTGCACTATCTACCACTTTTTATGGAATTCTAATCTAATATTCAGAGAGAGAGTTATGACGATTTTACCAAGGTCACTTCTTTGAGATGAATTTCAGGAGCCTGCAAAAACCCTTACTTCCATAGATCATATCTCCAAAAATGTTGCGCAACTTGATCTGAAATTTTTACTGTAGCTTTATTATGATTTCAGCGTCACCTCATAAAAATTTCAGCTTCTGAGCCTTCGTATAAAAAAATTTAGAGCGAACATTCCACGATGAACTTTTTCAGATGGGCGAATCCCATGCAGAAGCAGGAAATGAAGATCACAATTTATATGAATGCTTAAGTTGAGAGGGGCTTCAACAAGTGAAAGTGGGAGGGATTTTAGGAGCTCAAAAAATATTAATTATGACTTTTGAATGACCCATGCCCCAACCCCATTGGGTTTTAGCCCACTAACTGGAGTACAAACTTCAAACATGAATATCTCTCAAACCGTGAAGAATTACATGGTGTGCCATATATCAACGGAAACATCTCCAAAAGTAGAAACCATAAAAATCATTATTGGCCCAGAATATATTAATTTTATAGGTCAAAATTCCCATGCAATATTGGGTTAGCCTCTGGTGCTGCTTGGGTTGATAAAAATGACAACCGTTGATCAACATTAGTGAACATATAAACACCTTTAAATTACAAAACAAGTTGAAATATGAGACTAATTCTTTAGCTATTTTTTGTCCTATTTGCATAAAGATTAAATATGCTTTAAGAGAATGTCCTCTTGAAGAAAAAGTCATAGAGACTTGTATGATTTGTTCAAAAAAGAAGGAAACTAAGATTTTTTCTTCAATTCTAAGTCTTAAGGCTGTTTTTCAAAAAGAAAAAACTTCAAATCCAACAGAGTCTCTTTTCTTTGTCTCTAGAAGATGATGGCATGGGCCACAAACTCAAGGTTTTAGCAATCAAATGTACACTCATCCCCCACCAAATAATTGGAATTCTTGGCAAAAACATTGGCCTCAATCTCAATCTTGGGCACAAGGAATGAAAAATCCATATGGTAGATACACTCAATACTACCAATATCCTCCATCATATCCAAACTATCCTCCCCAACAAATTCCTCAAAAAAATCAACAACTTCAACTCCAAAACCAAAGTGCACAACTTTAATTGCCATTCCCACAAAGACAAAATCAACTACCTGCCCAACCATTACCAAACCCCAATAATAGGAATCCTCAAAATACTTACATGATAGAAGGACAAAAATTTCCAATCTACATGATTACTCCACTAGATCTTAATGATGTCCAACTTAGATATGGTAGGATACTAGAAAATAAAAAGCCTTCTATAGTTATTCAAGAACAAGATAATTTTGAGGAAGATTCTCTACAACCAAATAAAAGTTTTGAGGAAGTAACATCTCTTCAAAACTAGAATTCTGAAAATGAAAAACAAAAAGAACCAATAAACTCAACTCCTATCATAGAGAAACCATCAGTAATTACTTCTAAACCTCCTTCTCTCGAAGGATTTCAATTTGATACAAGGGTAGAAAAGCATATTATGTTACCCAAATATGATTTTCTAGATGAATTGAAAAATGTATGTATCAAAATCCCTTTGTTACAGGCCATTAAAGAGATTTCAATTCTAGCCAAAACAATAAAAGAGTTGAGCATGAAGAAACTAGGAAGAAAAATAAAAGAAATAAAAAGAATTCAGCTAGTAGGAAAAATTGCAGACATAATGATGGGAAAAATTGCCATACAAAAATATCTAGATCCAGGAAGTCCAGTTGTAAAAAAACATATCAATGGTGTTGAAATTCCAAATACATTGATTGATTTAGGAGCAAATATAAACATCATGAGAAAACAAACCATGGAACAACTCAAACTTCCTAACCTTCTGTATACACCTACAGTACTGCAGTTAGTATACAAATCTATAATCAAGCCAGATGGTGTGTTAGAAGATATTTCAGTATCCTTAGACTCTTTGGAGTATCCTGTCGATTTTATGATCTTAATTCCTAAGAAAAATCTAGGCAGACATCCAATAATATTAGGAAGACCTTGGTTGGCTACAGCTGATGCTTTCATTAGCTGTAGATCTGGTGATATGTACATCTCTGACAGTAACTCAACAAAAAAATTCACTCTATATCATCCAGCAAAAATAATCATAGAATTAGAAGATGAGGAATGGATTGATGATGAAAATGATATACAACCTCTCTTTACTATTTCAAGCAGTAGTGAAGATAGTCAAATCTTAAATTCAATAGAAAATTTTGAAACATCTTCGGAATATGAACATGAGAAATTTCAAGAACAATGCAATATTCAATATTTTTCATACAGGTAGATGTCTCTTAATTCTATGGAAGAATCTGGTAGCTCTACAGTTGAAATCTCTCCAGGAAAAACTTTGAACATAAACAAAAACTTGGAAAGATAAAAACTTGAAAATTTAATCAAAACATTACAACAACATTCTTCTACATATTCATGGGAATACACTGACATGAAAGGAATTAGTGTTAAGACTTGTATACATCATATCTACATTGTGGAAAATTTTAAACCTATCAGACAACCTCAAAGAAGGATGAATCCAAATTTTAGGGAAATTGTGAAAGAAGAATTACAAAAAATGCTGAATGTGAACTTCATTTACCCAATTTCAGACAGTTAGTGGGTTTCTGCTTTAGTGATTGTACCCAAAAAGAATGGTAAGTGGAGGGTATGCATTGACTATCAAGAGTTGAATAAAGCTACCCTAAAATATCATTTTCCTTTACCTTTAATAGATCAAGCATTGGATACATTAGTAGGTAAGAAGAATTTCTCATTCTTGGATGGTTTTAGTGGTTAAAATTGGATTCAGGTAGCACCTGAAGACCAATACAAGACCACATTCACCTGTCTGTTGGGAACTTATGCCTACCAAGTACTTCCTTTTGGATTATGCAATTCACCTGCAACATTCCAAAGGGCAGTACTAGGAATTTTTTCTGATCTAATATTGTGTAGAGGTATATATGGATGACTTTACAATTTATGGGAATTCATTTGAGGAAGCTTTAGAAAATTTGGATAAGGTTCTTAAAAGATGTAAGGAAGAAAACCTTTCACTAATCATGAAAAATTCCTTATGATTTTTACTGGAGGGATTGTTTTAGGACACCATATTTCAGGAGATGGAATTAAATTTGACACATCTAAAGTTGAAGTCATCTCCAAATTATCAATTCCAACTTGTCAAAAGGATGTTAGAAGTTTTCTAGGATTTACAGGATATTATAGGAGATTTGTAGAAAATTTCACTAAAATAGCATCCCCACTCTTCAGGTTACTTACCAAATATTGTGATTTTAGTTGGAATCTTGATTGACAATTGGCATTTGAAACTTTAAAAATAAAAATTTCCGAAGCACCCATCGTAAGAGGTCCAAATTGGAAACTAAATTTTCATATTTCAACAGGTGCTTCAAATACAACTCTGGGAGCTATATTAGGACAAAAATATTTGATCTCATATGCTATCTATTACAAAAGAAAGAATTTGACTCCAAGTGAGTTAAATTACACTATATCTGGAAAGGAATTCTTAGTTGTTGTTCATGCTATCAACAAATTTAGACATTATATTATAAGCTATGAAACCTTTGTTCATACAGATCACTCTGCAATTAGATACTTAATGAATAAATCTGTTACAAATGGCAGAGTCACAAGACGTTTATTACTCCTGCAATAATTCAATATCACCATTCTAGACGGACCTGGAAAAAAAAACACAATTGTTGATTTCTTGTCTAGAATTCAAAATGTCAAAAATGATACTTTAGTTGAGGATAAATTTCCTGATGAATACCTTTTTGCAATAACTACTAAAATCCCTTGGTTTGCAGATATTTTTAATTACTTAGTCACAATAAAGTTACATTCACACTTGTTTCCTGGAGAGAAAGAATAATTATTCAAATAAGTGCAAATTATTCATGGATTAATGATGAACTGTATAAAACAGGTCTAGATCTCATTATCAGAAGATGTGTTCGAGAAGATGAAATGCATGATATTCTTAAAGCATGTCATGATGAAACCTGTGGTGGACACTTTTCTGATAATACGACAACTTATGAAATCCTTCATTTATGATATTATTGGCCATCCATCTTCAAGGATACCAAAAAAATGTCGAAAGGTGTGACAACTGTCAAATAATTGGGAAACATGTTCCTTTAGATGAAATGCCATTACAACCGTAGGTACTCATTGAACCATTTGAAAAATGGGCCTTGGATTTTGTTGGACCAATCAATTACCATCTAATAAAAAAAAATGTATACTTCTATGTACTAACTATGTCACTAAATGGGTATAAGCTAAAGCACTTCATTTAGCTAATGAACATTCCGTAGTTACATTTATTTTTGAGGATATATTCACTCATTTTGGTGTTCCAAGATAAATTGTGACAAATCAGGGATCTCATTTTACATCAAATTTGGTGGAAAAGCTCGTGGAAACCTACAATATCAAGCATAGAAAATCCACTCCTTATCATCCACAAGAAAATGGTCAAGTAGCGTCTACCAATAAAGTGAATGAAGGAATTCTCACTAATACTGTACATATACATAGAAGAGATTGGGCAGAAAGGATTTCTGAAGCCTTATGGGCCTATAGAACTACATGGAGGAATACAACAGGACATACTCCCCATGAACTTGTTTATGGGAAGCAAGTCTTGTTCCCTATAGAATTTCAAATTCAAACCTTCAAGATGGAAGTACAATTGGGACTTGATTTATCAGAAGCACAAAAGAATAGATTGGAGAAACTCAATGAGCTTGATGAAATCAAGCAACAAAGGTCCAAATGGCATGAAAAATATATTAAGGAGAAGAAGATTCAAGTAGGGGATTGGGATCTTTTGTTCAATTCAAAATTCAAAGATTTTCAAGGAAAATTTCAGACTCATTTGCTTGGGCTTTATGAGATTGAAAAAGTCTTTGAAAATGGAGCAGTGAAGACAAGGGAAATTGATGAAGAAAATGTACCTTTTGTTGTGCATGGGCATCGGTTGAAAGTATATCATAAGCCAATTTCAAGAGAAGAGTTTATCAATATTTTCCAAGATAATATTGATATGAAGTTAGTGAAGAAGAATCCTTCTTCTTCACTAAATTAGTTTTTATTTTTCCCACACACACACACACACACACACACACACACATATATATATATGATAAATTGTATAAGTATGAAAACCAATCAATGATTGACATCCTTATACAGAAAATACAGGATGAAAATCAGAAATTTCTAACATCTTATATTTTCCCTTTCTTTTCTACAATAAATAGTAGTACATAACTACATTCAATTCTGCATTTACAGTTGGGAAAAATACTGAGAGGGGGGGGTGAATCAGTATTTTCTGCATAATCAAATATTTTTACTTTTTCATTCCTTAAAACTCATACGCTACTTTCCTTCAGTAAACTAGCATATATACGCGGATCCCCTTTATGAAACTAGCGTATACACAGAGATCTAGATATGTCATTAAATATTCACTTCTATTATTCCATCATTCATTCATCAGATGTTTAATAAATAGTAAACATGTGCAGTAAGAACAGAATAAACCATCACACAAAGCATCACACATGAACACCAGGATTTTTAGGTGGAAACCCAAATCGGGAGAAAACCACCGCTGCAGTTGCTAAGCCTTCAATATTTTATTATAGAGAAAACATCTTACAACATATGTGCTGGCGCAGACTTGACCAGCACGCAGGCACCCACCTGCGCTCGTTTACCAGCCTCTCCTGGAAGGGAGCTACGACCCCCCGACTCGTTTACCAGCCTCTCCTGGAAGGGAGCTACGACCCCCCGATCTCGTTTACCAGCCTCACCTGGAAGGGAGCTACGACCCCCGATCTCGTTTACCAGCCTCACCTGGAAGGGAGCTACGACCCCCTGACTGAAGGCTACAACCCTCAGCACCACCTTGGACCACGTTTCATCAATTTTCACACTGGATCCAACAACTTCAATAGAACACCACTTGCAGGCCACATTTCATCATATTTTCATACTGGACTCTTTCCATACTTTTAAGCACAAACATACATCACCAACAGATACATATCAACACAGATCAGATAGCAGAAACACAGCAGAACAGATCAGATATTTCATACCCCTTGCTTCAGCAAACCCTAGTTTGCATACGTGCTTTTACTTCACTGATGTCGCGTATATACGCGCTTCCGTCCACACAAACCAGCGTATACCTCAGTGTATATTTTATTGCGCATACGCGCTTTCTCTTCGCTGAAGCCGCGTATATACACGCTTCCTCCACGGCGAAGTAGCGTATAGATCTTCAATTATTACAGAGCAGCATACTTCATCAGATCAGATATTCAGTTCAGATTCAACCCTTTACATCAGACAGATGTTCGCCTCATCACAGCTCTAGTCACTCCATAAACAGATCTAGCAAATACAAGTACATTTCAGATCTAGAGATCTCGCTTCATCATTTCTTCATAAGTGCATCATAGATTCAGATCTATCATCAAACCTTTACCCTTTCCATACAGATATACTTCACAGAGAAGTATTCATTCAAGCTCAGACATCTTGCACCCACACTCATAATTTGCATAATGAATTTCATCTCTTTATATAGGTTTATCCTTTTTCAATACCATGAGCCCCTTTTTCAATACCATGAGCCAAAACAATACCATGAGCCCAAAACTACATTACTTCCGATGGTATTCCTGGACGGGGTCATTTAGACGAAACATTACCCAATACAATGGGTCAATACCATGGTGGTTACCCATGGTTTTGCACTTTATGAGCGCTTTTGCCCATACGCGACTTGGAACGTTGTTTCCCACGTGCATACGCGACTTCTCCTAGACAGATCCGCGTATGCCTTGAGACATACTCTTTTCACCATAGATTTAGCACATGCTAAATTCCTTTCTTCATTGCCCTCTGTACTCACTGTAGATACATCAGTTTTAGTTCATCAAGACATATTCTGTCAAGCACAACTTCATCCAGTAAGTTGCCATTATCTTCATCAAGAGGGTTGCCTTTCAAGGACAACACTCATCATCATATTGCTAACAAACATCATTTACCAAGTCCATCACGTCAAGAATAACTTCATCAGGTGGATTGCCATCAAGGACAACACATGTCAACAGTCGCATGTCTTTATCTTCATTCAGTGGGTTGCCATCAAGGACAACACTCTGCATCATATTTCCAACAATCTCCCCCTTTGGACTTGATGGCAACCACGATGGTGTTTGGTTACCACAACAGATAGATACATTAAGAATACAATGACACCATGTCACTCTCCCAATTCTTTGACACCATTATACAATGACACCATGTCACTCTTCCAATTCTTTGACACCATTATCTGCATTCAAACACCATGTCACTCTCCCCCTTTGACATCAAGGGAAAAGGGCGGATCAAAAACCAACACACTCTCCCCCTTTGACATCAAGGGCAACGGGCGGATCAAAACCAACATACTCACCCCCTTTTCTCCTCATGTAGAAGAAGCGTTTTGCAGATCTGATGTATACTGAAGTGACCAAGCTCCCCCTGAGTTCATGCTGAATCTTCAAACATATTTTTCAATGAAGTACATGACTCTATGAACTTCCTATCACCAAAGACTCATACTTACATCAATTATCCATCCAAATGGATTTACATATGAGACTCAACTACCCAACCAAGTGGGTTTACAAATTTGACTCAGCTACCCAACCAAGTGGGTTTACAAAAATGACTCAGCTACCCAACCAAGTGGGTTTGCAAATTGAAAAGTCCTTACAAGACTGAATATTACAATTTTACATCATGGGTCTCAACCAGACCTTTTCATCAAAATACAAATATGACTTTTCATAATCAATACCAAAAAGACCTCAAGAGAGATCATATATCAGAACCACCATAATGCCAACACTGCATTATACTCAGCAATGCTAATGCTCCCCCTGAATTTGTGCATTCATGCATCCTTTTCATATGACTAAGGCTCCCCCTTAGTTTGTGCATCCTGAACACTTTCACCAACAAATCATCAAGGCATCTTCATCAAAACATTAGAAACAGAGATATGAGAACTGGAACACCACCAGAGATACCAGACAATATCAGAGATACCAAACAGCACTGCAGCTGTGCTGAAGAATGCTGTACCAACCAAAAATTGCCAGCAACCAAACATACGCGGCTTTATGTGCAGGAACTCGTGTATATACGCGACTGTGTTTCAGGAAACCCGCGTATCCCAAGCCATCTTCTAAATTTCAACCAAATCTGATTCTCTGTGAGGCAAAGACAGTGTTTAGCTTCTTTCTGGGACATTTGAATGCTTCCCTGGACTACAGATAGATAGAATAGTGTAGTTGTGTCTTCAAGCGTCATCCAATGGTTGTAGTAAAGGTAAAACCCGCGTATCCAATGTCATCTTCTGTAATTAAGTAGATCTGTTCTTCTGACATACAGAGACAACTCCAGCTTCAGATTGTGATGTTCAAATGCTTCTATGGAACATGTGAGGGCAGACAATGTAGTTGTATCTTCAAGCGTCATCCAAGGATTGTAGCATAATGTTAACCAAGCCTTCAGATTCTTTGCAGCATCAATACATTCTTTTCATAGAGAGATTCTCATATCAGAACACCATCTTCACATAGGTGTCAAGCAATCATCCATGTGGTCCAACATCACCATGATCTTCAAGATTTAACATGAAGTAACATATGTAGGCAAAAGATCTCAACCATAGTAACAAACTCTGCATGATCTATTTTTATTTCTGAATCACACGACATCCAACTCATCCATGTGTGAGCACAAAAGATACTTATCAGCAACCAGGGCTCAAAATCTCATCATAACAAACCATGTACCAAGTCATCATCATTTGAGCATGAGTATCACAAAAACCAAAGAATAAGCAATCATATTGCCAACAATGCAATCATCAACCTGCTACTCCCCCTAGACCAGTGCTCCTTCTTAACTTGTGCAACTTGAAAACGTTCATCGGAAAGTCATCAGCAACATTCACTGCATGATCAGTTCTTAACTCTGAATTATAAGATTTTCATCTCAACAATGACTACTCTTCATCAACAAGCAACCAGGCTTCATCCAAAATCTTCAACACAAGAACCCATGTATCATTTCATTATCATGAGTATAACCAGAATGATGCTAATAGTGCAATCATCAGCAGTCAGACTGATGCTCCCCCTGAACCTCTGCTTCAGATCTTCAGCTATCAGATAAATTTTCTCATCATTAATGCATACGCGACTGTGTCTAATGAAACTCGCGTGTATACGCGGCTTTTGTGAATATAACCCGTGTATGGAAAGTGAAACATAGAAATTTTTCACATTCCTTTATCTCCACCTGGACTTGTCCTTCTTGTACCTGTCTTCTTCATATCAGATGTTCTGTTAGAAATACATATAACCAGAATAATCAAATCAACCATGAGAGTCATCATGCATTGCTCCCCTTGTGACGATACATTACTAAATCTCATAATGTACCCCACATCATTCCTGCAGTCAATCAGAGAAGTAAGCTTCCAGAAGCGGATGACTGCGGTAGGGTCTGAATTCCCTACGTTTCTGATTGGTCCTCCTTCTTTTTCCAAATTTTCTTGAGCTTTCCAACTGTGTGCTGAAAATTGTCCACTTTCCCAAATCTGTTCATCCTGCATTCTTTTTCTACATGTCCATACTTGTTACAAGCATAACATCTCATGTGGCTAGAGAAATAAACATAAGAATCATAATGAGTATTTCTATTCTTCCTCCTTTTACAATCAGCTGCTTTATGTCCATACTTGTTACATGAAAAACAATATCCCCTGAAGAAGCTAGAGTACCTTTCTGAGTAGAATTTGTTTGTTTGTGGCTGAAATGATCTGCTCCTGCAATTTGCTGCAACATGCCCATAATTATGACATTTAAAACATTCAAAGTTCTTGAATGAATTCTTTTGAGAATTCATGATTGTTGGTTGATCTTTTGTTTCTTTCAACACATCAGGTTTTGCATTGAGATCTTCTGAATTTTTGGCACTTCCTTGTGAGCTAGATTCTCCTTTAACAGTTTCATGAAAACCAAGACCAAGTTTGATAGCAGGAGACCTTTGATTACTCAGAATATTGTCCAAAATATTAGTACTATCATGAAACCTCAACAGTTTTACCTTTTCTTCTAATTTGCCTTTGAGAATGTTTACTTCAACCTCCAAGGTTTGACATTGCTTTGTCATGCTTTCTTCTTTCCTTCTTCCACCTTCTACTTGATCCTTCAGATTTAGAATCTCTTCTTTCAGCCAATTTTCGTTTTCTTCACATGTTTGTTCCAGCTCTTCATTCTTCTTATTTGATTTTTCCAGATCTTCTTTGAGAGAGATGATTTCTGCTTCAAGGCCTTCCTTTTCAAATGTTTTTAGAGGTTCCTCAATCTTCTTACTTGATGCTTCAAGATCTGTTTGTAGAGAGATGACTGCAGCTTCAAGTCCTTCATTCTTCTTGTTTGATTTTTCGAGATCTGCATTTAGATCGTTGATTTCTGCTTCTAGTTCTTTAATTCGTTTGGATGCATAAGTATGAAACCTTTGATACTTTTCCACCTGTCCATTTAGCATTTCTATTTGATCTTTCATTTGAGAGATCATCTCATTGTAGATAGCTTCGCTTTTATTAAATGATCTTTGTTGATCTTCAATTTTCTTGATAGCTTCCTTTAGATCCAAAACTTTACTTTTACTATCTTCACCATTGCATGCACAGGAAAGTGCATCACAAGAACAACAATCAATACTTGTTTCATCTTCTTCATTTTCCGCTGCACATGTTTTCTGAGATATCTCTTTTTCAGTAGCCTTCTTCTTTTGCTTCTTAGCCATGAGCACTTTCAGATCTTGGTCAGAATCTTCTTCATCTTCACTGGACACTTCATCATCATCTTATTTTGCATAATAACTCTTTCTCTTCTCAAATTGTTTCCCTTTACCATGCTTTTTTCTATAAGGACATTTAGCAGCATAATGACCAACTTTTCCACACTCAAAACATTTGAAGGGAAGCTTACCTTTGAATCTTCCAGTACCTAGTTGGAGCTTTCTCACGAAATTCGCTTCTTCTTCATCGGATATATAGCTGGATTCTTTGACAACTTCCTTTTCCTTTCCTGTTGTAGATGCCTTAAAAGCAGCTTCTCTTACTTGAGAAGGGCCTCCTTGTCTCATTTCAAAAGCAGTCAGAGTACCATGTAATTGAACAATAGTAAGAGTTTGCAAATCTTGTCTTTCTTCAATAGCAGAAACTTTAGAGTCAAATTTTGAAGTCAATGATATTAAGACCTTTTCCACCAGAGTAGTATCAGTTATGGTTTCCCCCAAATTTCTCATTCGATTTACAATATCATCCAGACGAAGAAAGAAACTGGCAACACTCTCATCACTATGCATCTTCAAATTTTCATATTCAATTCTAAGAGTTTGAAGTTTTGCACTTTTTACCTTTGTGTCTCCTTCATAGCTTAGAATGATTTTGTCCCATATTTCTTTTGCTGAATGTAGCTGCATCACTTTAGCAAATTTTGATTCAGACATGCTTCCCAATAAGACATTCACTGCTTTGGCATTGATTTCATACTTCTTTCTTTCAGCTGCATCAGTAGGAATACTTGCCGGGTATTGATAACCTTTTTCCACGATTTCCCATACATCTGCACCAAGACTTTGCAGATAGGCTTTTGTACGTACCTTCCAGAATATCAGATTGCTTCCATTGAATAGAGGTGGCTTTATAGACATTACTCATTCTTGACTTCCCATTGCGACGGATCTCCTTTAAGAGATCAAGCTTTTGCACAAGGATTTTCTGCATAATCAAATCTTTTTACTTTTTCATTCCTTAAAACCCATACGCTACTTTCCTTCAGTAAACTAGCGTATATACGCAGATCCCCTTTATGAAACTAGCGTATACACAGAGATCTAGATATGTCATTAAATCTTCACTTCTATTATTCCATCATTCATTCATCAGATGTTTAATAAACAGTAAACATGTGCAGTAAGAACAGAATAAACCATCACACAAAGCATCACACATGAACACCAGGATTTTTAGGTGGAAACCCAAATCGGGAGAAACCCACCGCTGCAGTTGCTCAGCCTTCAATATTTTATTATAGAGAAAACATCTTACAACATATGTGCTGGCGCAGACTTGACCAGCACGCAGGCACCCACCTGCGCTCGTTTACCAGCCTCTCCTGGAAGGGAGCTACGACCCCCTGACTCGTTTACCAGCCTCTCCTGGAAGGGAGCTACGACCCCTCGATCTCATTTACCGGGGCCTTCTCCCCGGAAGGGAACCACGACCTCCCGATCTCGGCTACTGCCCTCACCCGGAAGGGAGCTACAACCCCCGACCGAAGGCTACAACCCCAAGACCACCTTGGACCACGTTTCATCAATTTTCACACCGGATCCAACAACTTCAAGAGAAAAACACTACAGGCCTCATTTCATCATATTTCCAAACTCGGACCCTTTCCATACTTTTAAGCACAGACATACATCACCAACAAATACATATCAACACAGATCAGATAGCAGAAACACAGCAGAACAGATCAGCTATTTCATACCCCTTGCTTCAGCAAACCCTAGTTTGCATACGCGCTTTTACTTCACTGATGTCGCGTATATACGCGCTTCCGACCACACAAAACAGCGTATACCTCAGTGTATATTTTATTGCGCATACGCGCTTTCTCTTCGCACCAACCGGCCAGCATACGCGCTTCCCTCCGCGGCTAAGTAGCGTATAGATCTTCAATCATTACAGAGTTAAAAGATAGTGTTCGATCGTATATTCGCCCGTCTTCAACCCTTTACACGTACGTATGTTCGCCTATCGCTACCTCTAGTCACTCCATAAACCGTATCTAGCAAATACAAGTACATTTCAGATCTAGAGATCTCGCTTCATCATTTCTTCATAAGTGCATCATAGATTCAGATCTATCATCAAACCTTTACCCTTTCCATGCAGATATACTTCATAGAGAAGTATTCATTCAAGCTCAGACATCTTGCACCCTCATTCATAATTTGCACAATGAATTTCTTCTTCTTATATAGGTTTTTCTTTTTCAATACCATGGGCCCCTCTTTTTAATACCATGGGCCAAAACAATACCATGAGCCCAAAACTACCTGGATGGGGTCAATTAGGCGGATCATTACCCAATACAATGGGTCAATACCATGGTGGTTACCCTTGGTTTTTCACTTTTTGAGCGCTTTTTCCCATACGCGACTTGGAACGTTGTTTCCCATGTGCATACGCGACTTCCCTTAGACAGATCCGCGTATACATAGAGACATACTCTTTTCATCATACTTTGAGCACATTATGAATTCATTTCTTCATTGCCTTTTGTACACACTGTAGGTACATCATATTTTCTTCACCAGGAACATATTCTCTCAAGCACAACTTCATCAAGTAAGTTGTCATCATCCTTCATCAGGAACATATTCTCTCAAGCACAACTTCATCAAGTAAGTTCTCATCATCTTCATCAAGTGGGTTGCCTTTCAAGGACAATACTCATCATCATATTGTCAACAAACATCATATCACATCAGATTTACATCATTTACCAAGTCCATCAAGTCAAGCATAACTTCATCAGGTGGATTGCCATCAAGGACAGCACATGTCAATAGTCGCATGTCTTTATCTTCATTCAGTGGGTTGCCATCAAGGACAACACTCTGCATCATATTTCCAACATTTACATTCCATTCCATAGTCACATTCCATTCAAATATATAGTGACATTCCATTCCATAGTGATATTCCATTTTTCAGCTCATATTTTGCAGTTACATTCCATTCCATAGTCATATTCCATTCTACAGCTTATATTCCATTCAACAGAATCTATATTCTACAGCCACATCCCATTTTATAGTTCCATTCCATTCTGTAGCTGATTCCACATTCTCCATTTTATTCCACATTCTGCAGCTGATTCCACATTCTGCATTTGATTCTACATTCTGCAGCTGATCCCATAAATTGTAGCCACATTCCATTCCATTATGCAGTTATGAAACATTTGTATAGCCTACTAAAAAAATGATGAATACAGAAAATTGAAGGACTAAATTTGAAGACGACCATGATAAAAGGTACCCGAAGAATCAACACTAAAGAGATGAAAACGAAAGGTTAGTTCTAAAGGTAAAGTTGCAAAAAATTATTTTAATAGCAAGGTCAAAACATTAGCATGTATAATATGGATAATCATATGCTACTTTGACATGCCATCATTTGATTTGATTGACACTTCCATAATATCATAGTTTAGCCACATCATCCGCATTATGTTTAATAATGGTCCACAATAGGCTCCCCCATTTATTATTAATAGTCATGACCTATTGAATTGACATATCCATCTACGTTTCTTCAAAACCCTAATCTATCTCAATTATTTCTACAAACCCTCGACGTCCTTCATCAGAGATGTAATCCAATTCGCTTCATAATAGAGAAGGATAGTTATGAAGGTTAGATTCTTAATAATAGAAAGCATGGGAAAGATAGTCAGATCAGAATTGGTGGGAAAAAAATATATGGAAGGATATCCTCAGATCAAAGAGATGTTCCGAAAGGCTAAATGGCTCAAATTCATAGAAAAATTTGACGACTTCCACAAAGAGATCACTAAGTCATTTGTGAGGTATTTTTATGGGACATAAGTTGAAATAGGATATATCAAGTTCTCAGTAACTGAAGCATTCATAGCTGAAGCCATAGAACTCCCAAGGGTTGGCGAAAGGTAGTTAAAAAAAAAACAAATTTCGCAGTGAATCATGGAAAGTTATCCTAAAAAATCTAGGTATGGATACTTCTGTTTCCAGAAAAGATCTATTTATCTCTCCCTTATTCTGTTGGCATACCACACATTTACAAACATTTGTACATATTCTTTAATACATTCCCAAAATAATATTTCTAGATCTTATGGTATGTATTCAATAACCCTCAATGTTATCCTATAGAAGAAGTGTATAATTCCAAAATTACCCTATGTTTGACTTGACGATTATTACACAAGTATAAGCGATCTTGATACCACAACAATTTTTTTTCCATTAAATATTTATACTACATTGGGGTCCTCCTATAGTTTTTGAATGATCTTACATACCTTCTCATCTTGCTTCCATTCTGTCCTTACTTCTTCCAACTAGTCGGATTGTGGGAAGGACATAGCACATAGTAAACCATTTGTATCTTCTGTTTTCCTTGACACTGCACCTACCACAATATTTTGTTTCCCATTTTGTATATAATTTCAAATTCATAACCCAACTCCTTTGTCATCCATTTTTATTACTCTTATGAAAATATTCTTTTCTCCAAGAAGTACTTCAAACTATCATGATCTATTTTTAATTTGAAGTGTCTTCCTATTAGGTATAGTTGACATTTCCTAGCTACATTTAGTATAACCAAATTTTTTTTCATAGATGGGAATAACTAAGTTATTTCCTTTAAGTTTTCTACTTTTTAATGCAAGGGGCCTTCTTCCTTGCATTAAAAATGCACCAATGTAATTCCCTAATGCATTACACTTAACAATGAAGGTTTTTGTGAGGTAGGGTGTCGCTAAGACAAGGGTTGTACTCATTGTCTCTTTAAGTTTTTAAAAAGATTTGGTTGCTTCTTTAGTCCAAGAAAATGCTTCCTTCTTCAGTAATTTTGTTAGAACTGCTATTATTTGACCACAATTCTTGAAAAACTTGCAACAATATTCTATCAATGCTAAGAAACCTATGATTTTTTTCAAGGTATTAGGGGTTCGCCATTCCCTTATGTCTTTGATTTTGTTAGGATCCACCTTTTTGAAAATGTAGCAAGGAATGGCTTCTTTTAATTGTGCTTTAGTCAATGATTCCAGTTCGAATTCAATCTCATAAATTCTTGAGCTAGTTTTTAGTTAACATGTGCGATGTGGCCTATCACTGATTTATTGTCAATTAATTCAAGCTAGATGGCCTTCAGTGATTTTTGGACTAGTTGATGGCTAAAATTAGCTATATAGTGGAGTTAAATCTAGTGTATGTTACTTAATTGATAATATTTCTATAATAGAGATAAATTTCAGTTCAGTTGAGTAGTTGACTTTCTGTTAACTCAACTTACTCTCAGTTAGCTAGTTGCAACTGCTAAAATTATCCCTAGTAGGTCATGCAATTCAAATTTATATTGAGAATGAATGAAGGCACAAACTGTATTTATTATGGCACATATTTTTTTGTGTGTAGCAATTTAGAAGCATGCATAGACATTCTATGAGTAATTGTGTAAGGAAATAATATAAATTCCTATATTTTCGTGTAAACTTTGTGCTAGGAAATAAGAGCTAGCACTAGGACTTATTTTCCTAAGTGTTGGGAAAGTCTTATAGAGAGTTGATAAATATTGCAGGGAGGAATATTCTATGTAGATCAGATTTATATGTTGATTTAATACAATCAAGTAGGGGTTTTTCCAATTTGAATTCCCCAGATATATTTTTTTTTCTATGTGTGATTGTGTTTCTATTCATTGTTTTCTTTCTACAAATTTTTGGTAGAGAAATCTTATGTATTTTAAGATAATTTTTCTCTCATTATTAGTTGCAATGTTTCAAGGATTTTATACATGGTATTAGAGATGTAAACGAGATAGAGTCCAAGTTCCTTTATCAGATTCAAAATGTGTTGGAGAGAAGATCAGTTGGTGCAGGAATTCTATAAGTGTAGGAATCATGTAATCCTATGGCTTGAGGACATAGCATGCCCTAGAAGGTACTTCAAATTTTTGTGCATGGAAGGAAATAATGGAGGTTTTGCTACATGATAATTGGGTATTGGAATATATCAAGACTAATATTCGTAAACCTGTTGCATCTGACACAGAACAACTAGCTCAATGGAAGAAGGACACTACCAATACTAGGAGGATGATCCTAGAAGGAGTCAGAGACCATATTGTTCCAAAATTTCATTGGAAGGAAAGTCCATTCATGATGTGGAAGGCCCTTAATAATCTACTTGAAAGAAATATTAATTATAGAAAACTTTCTTTGAAGGAAAAATTGAGGAACATTCGAATGGGAAATGATGAGCCCATTGCTACATATATATCCAGGTTTTCTCAAGTGTGGTATGAACTTGGAGGTATTGGAGAGATAGTTCCACTAATGGATCTTGTGATCCTTTCTCTTCTTGGGCTTCAAAAATATTAGCATAGTTTATGTTAATGTGAATTCTAATCGCAACTGTATGAAAAAGGCTCACTTTAGCTATGCATAACAAACAACCCTAACATCAACTGTGGCTGTCAATTTCCTTAGATCTGTAGCAGGTGATCAGAATAAATTATAAAAAAATATAGATCTATGCAGTTAAAGACATTAAACAGCAAAAATAAACAAGAGTTTCTCCATACATCCAATAGACAAGACAAGAATTTATAAAGAATTTTTTGTATTATGACACCTGGGAAGGGAACACATAAATTGTTAGCAGACCACCTCAATGGGATGGGTTCTTGTATGTCCTCAAAACTTCAGATCCAAGATCTCTCTCTCTTGATGGTGAAGAAAACCCGGACAAAATATAACTCAAAGGGATCTCACAAGAAAATGTAGAAAAACATGACAATGATGGAGGATCAAAGTCAGACCAAAAGTATAGATCAAAAGGTGATCAATGAATGGAAAATCATTCTATTTATAACAAAATATTGAGTTAGTCTAGATATTGGTGCATAATTAAAATATTATTAACCAAATCTAGATCCAAATTACTTGGAATATTTTATTATTTTTGGTGGAGGGAAAAGGAATTTACAATTGGTTAAATCTCTTTATTTTTAAATAATAAATAAATAAATGATTTATTTATTATTTCAAGGATGAGGTTAAGGAATAATTAAATAAATAATGATTTATTTGATTATTTAGTCAAATTCAACAAGGAATATTATTAAATAATTATTTAAATAATTATTCCTAGAGAATAATAAGATAATAATAATTTATCTAATTAATTATCACATTTTGGGTTAAATATGACCAGGAATATTAGTTAAAAAATGGTTTAGTTAGTTATCCCTAGAGTAAAATTAAAGAAATAAGGATTTATTTAATTATTCCTCATGGGGTTTCCTATTTAGACCAGAAATAATTTAATAAAATATGGGTTAATAAATTAATTCTCATAGTGAAAGAAATTTTATTATGGTAAAATTGGTCTTACATGGTGTACTTTAGTCCATCTAATAGTAATAGGCTAGATGACCAAACATTGGTGTAACCGTTTCCATGATGCAACGAATGAAAGAGAGAAACTCCCTGATTGGGAGGGACTGTGGTCATATATTGTGTAGGAAGAAATAAGGAGGAACACAAAGGATTCCAAGTCTCATATGGGACATAAGATGAGGAGAAATTTTCTTTAGCTTGCAAAGGGAATAAAGGAAAGGGTACGAAGGCCCAAGGAAAAGCTGAGTCTAGTCATAATGGAGTCAAGGAAAAGAAGGATCTTAGCAAGATCAAGTGTTTTCATTGTCATGGATTTGGACATTATGCTATAAAATTTCCAAACAAGAAATCCAACAAGCATGATGCAAAAATAGCAAGAGGATAAACACTCTCTTCTTAGTTTGAATTGGATTTATCGTGTATATATTGCATGGAAAGCTCAGTTCGAGGTAGTGTGTGGAACATTGACTCAGGGTCTTCATTCCAAATGACAAGGGATAAATAATTCTCCAATGATTTGGAGGAGAAAAACATGCAATTCCATATCAAGCTTGGAGATGATGGAAGATACATGACTAAATGATTTGGTACAATGAGCTTTAAGAGGGATTTTGGTTCCCTTATCCATCTCAAGAATGTGATGTATGTTCTAGGATTAAAGAAAAAACTTGTCTCAGTAGCAACCATTGAAGATAAAGGGTATGATGTTGTATTTAGCAAAAGGAAGGCCTACCTCAAACATTCTTATTTACGAAAAGTCAAGAAGATTGGTGTAAATATCTATAACTTATACAAATTGGAGGTTGATGCATGTATGACCTTGAGAAACAAAGCAGAGAGTTCCCAGATTAGAGAAGTGATGGTTGAGAAAGAGAAAGAAATGTCTCTCAATATGGATCCTTAGCCAATATCTTAGTTTCACGATAATCTATTTGGAAGTTGGGTTGACCAATAGGATGATGATGAGGACCATAGCCCAGGGCAAGTGGAGGAAATGATTCAGTAAGATACTTCTAGCATACGAAAATTTTGGACCATGTGGGAAGAGGATTTGGTTAAGGGAGCTCATAAGATATTTCACTCTCCCAGCACCAAGAAGAAGACACTTAGATACATAGGGTACATGGATCTTTCTAGTTTAGAGGGAGAATTTGCAACACAAAAGAACTTGGTAGATCTGAAGACAAATCCAAGTGGACAAGGCTCTTCCAAGAAGCCCCTCCTTACTAAGAGGGAGCATTGAAATGTAGCAAGGGATGAATCCTTTGACTTGTGCCTTGGTAAAAGATGCCAATTCAAATTCAATCTCATAGGTGCTTTAGTTAGTTATTAGTTAACATGTGTGATGTGGCCTGTCACTGAGTTATTGTCAATTAATTTGAGTTATATGGATTTCAATGAGTTTTGGACTAGTTGATGGCTAAAATTAGCCATCTAGTGGAGTTAAATCTAGTGTATGGTATTTAAATGATATCTAGTTCTAGAATAGATATATATATTTGAGGTTACTTAAGTAGTTGACTTTCTATTAACTAAACTTACTACTAGTTAACTAGTTGCAGCTACTAAAATCATCCCTAGTAGGTCATGCAATTCGAATTGCCTATTGAGATTGAATGGACGCACAAATTTCATTTTTTATTGTACACAAGTTTTTGTGTGCAGAGATTGAGAAGAAAGTAGAGCAATTCTTTTGGGAATTATACAAGGAAATAGGAGAAATTATTATTTTTTAGGGGTAGATTTGCACTGGGAAATAAGAGCTCCTAGCAAGCCTTATTTTCCTAATTTTTTGGCAAGTATTATAGAGGATTGATCAATATTGAAGGGATCTTTAGGCTTGAAGCATATTCTATGTAATAGATCAATTTCTATGTTGATTAAATACAAGAAAGAAAGGGTTTTTCTCAGTTGGATTCCCCAAATATATTTTGTGTTATGTGTATGATTGTGTTTCTATTCATTTTTTTATTTCTGCATATTTTTGGTACATAGATCATGTGTCTTTTAAGATCGGTTTTCTCTCATTAAGAGTTGCAAGGTTTCAAGGATTTTCTACACACCATGACACCCTCATGTGATACATTATGAGAAAAATATTCCACTTTTTGAACCCTAAAAGAACACTTCATCTTACTTTTTGAAATGTCTCTTCATCTTCTCATCCTCCCTTTCCTCCTTCACCATCACACCCCACTACTCATGCATCACCATCCACTCACATTACCTCACCTCATGATGACTCTTACACATCACCATCCACTCACATTCCTTCACATAATTATGATCCTCATTCATCACCTTTTCACAATCCCTCACCATCATCTCATGGTACTAGTGCATCAAACAGTGAAGAAGGCAGTGAGGCAAAGAGCAATGAGGCAGAAAGTAGTCCTGCAGATGGTAGTGAGGCATATGGTAGTCAAGAAGGTAGTAAGGTAGATGGCAGTGAGACAGATGACACTGAGATGGTTGACATAGATCCTTTTCCTTTTACCTATCAAAAAGGTCATAGGCATGTGTTTTCTCCATAGATTGTGGAAGGGGCCCTGCCTTCTACATCAACAAAACATCTTGACAAAGGTAAGGAAAAGGGATAAAGCGCATGAGGATCCCTTTTAAAAACCAAATCTTCGATTTCAAATTGTTTAGTTTTAACTGTATTTGAATCAAATTAACTTTTGATCAATTATTGATGATGATTATGTACCACTTTAGCCTTTTTTCTTTCTTCTTCCATTTTAATTGTTTGAGACAATCTTGATTGTATTGACAAAAAAGGTTGTTCATTAATGAATTTTACTAATGTCGTCGATGGGATAGCTATGTTTAAAGGTAAAAATAATTCCTTCCCATATACCAATTGAAAAGGAGAAGTTCATACTGAAGATTTTTTAGTTATCCTATCTTTCCATAATGCAAAATTCAAAGCTTTGTGCCAATTCTTCTAGCTTTGATTGATGGTGTGTTTAATTATTCTTATGAGATTTTTATTTGTGGATTCTAAAAAACCATTTCCTTGAGGATAATAATTCGCAGAATATTTCAATTTAAATCCTCTCTTAAAAGAAAATTCTGTCATGGTATTTCCAGAAAAATAAGATGCATTCTCAAATACTAAAGCATAAGGGATCCCAAACCTTGTGATGATAAATTGATCAATGAAATCAATAATTTTTTTAGAGTTGGTTGTCGTCAGAGGCACTGCTTCTACCCATTTTGTAAAATAATATGTAGCAGTCAATATATATTTATGATGCTTAGAAGAATGGGGAATGATCTCACCTATTATATCGAGTCCCCATTGTTCGAAAGTTTGTTGCATATTGATTGGTTGAAGTGGCATTAAAGATTTTATTTGTCTTCCTGACATAGTTTGACAAATTTTACAATTTATGACATAGCTATGCACATCTTTGAATAATGTTGGCCAATAATAACATGCATGTAAAATTTTATTTCCTGTGGTATCTCCACCAAAATGTCCACTTGCAGGTCCGTCATGGAGTTCCTCAAGCACATAAAGTATTTCAATTTTCTCAAGACATCTGAGTAAAACAGAATTGTAATTTTTTCTGAACAATACATCTTTGACTAATTGATATTGATTAGCCTTCAATCTTAATGCTCTTTTTCTTTTGGAATCTAAATTAAGTGGTGCATAACCATTCCTTATATAAAATATTAAATTAGCATATTGAGATTGAGGATTAATATTGATTACCTTGGTTAACTGTTAAATAGTAGTAGTTACCTCATTAAGTGATGCATCATTCATTCCTGTAATCAATCTACAAAACCCTTGTCCTTTGACAACTTTAGAAGGTTTAATTTCTAGGTCATATTCTTGCATGGTAGTTACCCAATTGGCTCTCTTTCTCCTAGTTCCTTTTTTATAAGTACTTGTTTGACCGATGAGAAAGGAACAATTACTTTAACATGATATTTCAAAAGAAAAGCGCGAAAATATTTCACCGCTTTATAAACTACAAATTTTTTTTTTTCAACTCCTGTATAGTTCAATTAATCTCCTTGAAAATTAGAACTAAAAAAAGGCAATTGGAGTTTCCATCTTTTTATCATCTGGTTGAGTTAATACCGTGAAATATGATAGATCAAAAGTGAAATTATATAGAATGAAATCATTGGTAAAATTTGGAGTTGAGAGAGAGGGAGTATCAGTGATTGCTTGTTTAATAATTTGAAATGCTTCCTTTTCCTATTCTCCCCATTTAAACAATGCATCTTTCTTTATCATCTTTTGCAATGGAAGGACAACAGGTGAAAAAGTTGGAATGCATCTTTTTACAAAGTTTATCTGTCCTAAAGGGGACTGCGTCGATTTTTTGTTATATGGTAGTGGAATTTCCAAAATTGTTTTAATCCTGTCAGGATCAATACAAATTCCAATTTTTGAGACGATAAAACCAAGAATTTTACCTTCACTTAAAGCAAAAATTGACTTCTTTGGATTAAGAGAAGTCCCAAATCTTCCGCATCTTTCAAAAATATGCTTTAAGTCATGCAAATTATTATTTCTCTTATTTGAATAAATGGTTATATCATCAAGATATACGACCACTGTTTGATTTATCAATTCTTTAAAAGTGATATCCATGGCGGTTTGAAAAGTTGCTCCTGCATTCATTAATCTGAATGTCATCTTTTGGTATGCATAGGTTCCACACTTTGTTCTGAATGTAGTTTTTAAACGATCGTCTGGATGAACTAAAATTTAGTTATATCTTGAAAATCCATCTAAAAAGGACATTAATTATGAATTTTCTGCTGACTGTAAAACTTTTTCCATTGATGGTAAAGAAAAATTATCCTAAAACATGCTTTTTTTATATTTCTAAAGTCAATACAAATTCAGATATCACCATTCTTTTTCCTTACAGGTACTAGATTAGAAACCCATTTTGAATGTCTAACATGAAAATTAATTTTAGCTTTCAAAAGTTTGTTTAACTCATCGTTTATTTTAGTTTCCAACTTTGGATGTATCTTTCTAAGCTTCTGCTGGATGGGTTGAACATCAGGAACCATAGGAATAATATGTTGAATGATATATGGGTTGTAGGTTTTAAGATCTTCATAATTCCATGAAAAAATATATTTGTATCTCTTCAATAAGGAAATGAACACATTTCTTTCTTCATATGAAAGGGTAAGCCCTAGATTTATATCTTGATTTTCTTTATCAAATCCTAAATTAACTAATTTAGACTTCGAAGTAGAAATTTGTAGTTTCCAATTGTTGATTTTTTTGAATCTGTCTTTTAAATCATATAAATCTTCAAGTTTTACCACAGGCTTTGGTAAAAGATTCTTATCATCTTGTTGCTTGATTTTATTATCATGTTCATGTTCATCTAGAATTTTATCATCATAAGATTTTTCAGAAGTAAGAAAAACTAAAATGTCACCATAGTCATTGAAGACTCGCCAATTAGTAACATTATCTGCACAAATGGATGAAAAATCAATTCGGTAAAGAATATATTAGGAACAAAATCTTCAGGTGGATTTAGCTTGGATGCAACGTTAGCTAAAAGATCAAAATTATCATTTTGTGATCTAGGAATAGGAGAGATATTGAATGCTAAAATTGAGATGTGAGGTCTTGAACCAAGATTGATAATGTTTCGAGTGAATTGAGAGACAATGAATTGTGTTTTGTACTTGTCTTATGACAAATTTTGAATTTCCAAATACCTGAATATATTGTATATCAAGACTTATCACTTTATGAGGACCTTGAACTAAAGCTTCATATTCAACAATATTGTTAGTGCATTCAAATTCAAGTCTGCAAGCTAGCATAGTTTTTTCACCTTTTGGATTAACAAGTACGCATCTTGATCCTACACCTTCATTGGATCTTGATCCATCATAGAAAATTTTCCAAAACAGAGAATGGATTATTGTTTCTTCTTAGAAATATAAGCATATGGAAAAATTATTTTGGGAAAAAGTTTCTATTTTTGAATTAACAGAATCGATCGAGAAAGGTGAAATTTAGCATTAAAATTACCCAAAAATGAATCTGAAGAATAACTACCCAAAATATTATTATTGAATGATATGGGTTCGTTTTCTTCTCCAAGTTCTATAACTAAGCATTTCATATGCTTTTCACGATAAACTTTGATTTGGTTGGGTTTTCCATTATATGGAAGCCACATGTGAGACCAGTCTGTTGCAAAATATCCATGTAACTTTTTAGACCAGTCTCTGCTAAGAACTAAACCATAGAATCCAGGGATATCATCAATCAAAGTATCGATAATATGAGTGACTTTTGGATTTGATGACAATCAAATACTTACCGAATTGATCTCTCCTAAGACCTTAAATTTTGTTCTATCCAATTGAACTATGCTAGCTGATGATTTATAGGGAGCAATATTTAACTTTTTGCAAATTGAATATGGCATTATACTGGATGATGCTCTAGAATCAATAAAACAGTTATGAATATTTCTATTGTATATTTCATAAGTTAAGAGGAAAGGAGGTGTATGAGAATTGGATATATCACCAATCAAAATAGAATCTGAAGCATTTACTTTGTTTGAATTGTAAATTGGAGGCTTCCCTATCCCGTTAACAGCTTTAGTAATAACAGTTGAAGGAAGAGGAGATGAAGTAACTGCATTCAAATCTTTCAATAAAATATTTTGTTGTTGCTTTAATTTTCTAACTTAGTGAAGAGAAATATTGGCCTTAACCTTCTTCATATCCTCAAAAATATTGTATTCGATAGTACCAGATACTACCAAAGTTTTAGATAGAGGATTGGGTACAAATTTAATTGGCTAAGATCTGGTAACAACCTACAAAGATGGTTTTACCGGTGGTTTTTTATTAATAGGTTTGTCTTTAGCAATAGAAGTTCGGAACTTCTTCTTTTGAATGATTGATTTGGTTCGAGAGAAGCCTTACTTCTAGTGCTAATAGGAATTGCTTCATAATCTATCTCCTCATCAGAGGAATGTAAGACAAATTCCCATAATCCATGTAATTCTGCTACTTCTTCATCTTCATATCCGTTGGAAGAAGTTGTAGTTTCTTCTTCTTCTTCTTCTTCTTCTTCTTATTTAGATTCAACATTAGAAATGATATTGGGAGGTTGTTATACAGACTGATGATTTTTTCTAAATGATCAAAAGGGTTTTTAGTAGAAGTATCAGCAATTTTTTTTTTTTTATTTCAACCATGTCATTTGACATGGTCTTTAGGACCTTTTGCAATCCTTCAAGATCAAAAGGATCTTTGGGACTTTTATTCTTTTGATCATATTTGAATGTTACTCTTTTATATTTTTTGTCTTCTAACTCGGTTTTATTTTCTAAAGCTATTATTCTTCTTTCTACATACAAGGCTTCCTTCATATTTTCTACAAGGATAGGCTTATTAGCTCTATCTACAAAAATTTCTATATTAGAAGGAATATAAGATATGTACCACTCTATTTGTACATCTAATCCTAGTCGAGAGGTAGCTAGAATTTTATTCAATAACGTGTTAAAACTGGAATTGAAGTCTTTGATATTTTCATTTGAACTAGCTTTTAAATTAGAAATATCATTTATTAAGGATGCAATTGCCCAATCATCACCATATTTATCAAGAAATAGGTCTTGAAAAGTATTCCAATTTCCTATTGAACCGAAAGGGAGGGAAAAATACCAGGATCCTACAGATCCTTGAAAAGTATATGGAGAAAATCTTACTACAACATCTTCATATTGCATACCGTGGAGACTCATAGCCAACATAAAATTATTAAGATTTTCTTTAGCAAGAAGACCATCATCAGGATTATATTTCAGTAACCATTTATCTGGAAGATCAGGGAGAGGATGTAAAGTTTGCATTTGCACAGCTCTTGGATTAACCCATGGTAGATTGGCCATTTCTTAAGTTGGTGCTTGTGAAGATGAGGTATTGGCACTAGTACATTTGGCGGAAATTCCAACACTTCGGTTCCGACACTTATGACCAAATGTCGGAAATTTCCCCAAAATTTATGAATTTTTCAAAGCTCGCCCACAACTGTCGCTATACCAATGTTTGGAGAGAAGTGTCCGTATTGCGACACAAAGAAGTTAGTGTCGGTCTTGTGAAATTTGTAGCAAAGCATCAGAATTGTGAAAGTTTGGGAAAAAGCATTGGAATTGCGACGGATTAGAGCTATGTGTCGCTATTGCGATGTTTGGAGGAAAACGTTGCTATTGCGACAGCTTGGGAAAAATCATTGCTATTGCGATAGTTTGGGCTAAGTGTCGCTCTTGCGATATTTTGGGCTAAGTGTTTCTATTGTGACGATTTCTAAATTAGTTTCTTTGGCCTCTCCTTTAATAAATAATAATCTAACTTGGGTCCCCTTTTTGAATGGTTGGAGCAACATAATAAGATATCTTTAGTTGACATATCAAAATTTGATGAAGATGGAAGGTGGTTATGATGGGACTTATAAGGAGTTTCATAAAATATTAAATATGTGATGCGCTCACTCCTTGGTTCACTTTTAATGTGTGCCACCAACCATGGTCCGACGTGCTGTGTCGCATAGTGTGAGGTCACCTGACCGGGCGCATTCAGGTCGGGCCATTTCGTTCGAGGGTGCCCGTATCAGTTTTGCTAAGTTGTGACCGCCCAGGTGCCTTGTGCACGTTCGGGTGGTCTGCTTGCTATTTGCTCCCTTGTGGCATCGTTCGTTTGGGAGTGTCGTACTGTCGCACCATGTGAGGTCACCTGACTGGGCGCGTTCGGGTTGGGTCGTTTCATTCGAGGGTGTCTGTATTAGTTTTGCTAAGTCGTGATTTCCCGGGTCCCTTGTGCATGTTCGGGTGGCCGGTTCACCATTTGCTTCCTTGTGGCATCATTCGGTCGGGCGTGCCATGTCGCGCGGTGTGAGGTCGCTCGACCAGGCATGTTTGGGTTAGGTCGGGCCATTTTGTTCGAGGGCACCCATATCAATTTTGCTAATTTGTGACTACCCTGGTGCCTTCTGCACGTTTGTGTGGCCCATTTTCCATTTTCTCCCTTATGGAATCATTCAGTCAAGCGCGTCGTGTCGTGCCGTGTGAGGTCTCCTGACCGGGAACGTTCAGGTTGAGCCATTTTTTTTTAGGGCGCCAGTATTAGTTTTGCTAAGTTGTGACCGCCCAGGTGCCTTGTGCACGTTCGGGTGGCTCGTTTTCCATTTTCTTCCTTGTGGCATCGTTCGGTCCGGTGTGCCGTGTCGCACCATGTGAGGTCGCCCGACTGGGCGCGTTCAGGTCAGGTTGGGTCGTTTCGTTCGAGGGTGCCTGTATAGTTTTTGCTAAGTTGTGACCACCTGGGTGCCTTGTGCATGTTCGAGCAGCCCGTTTTCCCTTTTCTCCCTTATGGAATCGTTTGATCGGGCGTACTGTGTTGTGCCATGTGAGGTCGCCCGACTGAGCGTGTTCAGGTTGGGTTGTTTCATTCGAAGGTGCCCATATCAGTTTTGCTAATTTGTGATTGCCCAGGTGCATTGTGCATGTTTGAGTGGCCCATTTGCCATTTTCTCCATTGTGGCATCGTTCGGTTGGGCACACCATGTCATGCCATACTGTGAGGTCGCTTGATCGTGCGCGTTCGAGTCGGGCCATTTCGTTCGAGGGTGCCCATATTAGTTTTGCTAATTTGTGACCACCTGAGTGCCTTATGCATGTTCATGGGGCCCGTTTGCTGTTTGCTCCCTTGTAGCATCATTCAGTCGGGCGTGCCATGTCACGGCATGTGAGGTCGCCTGACTGGGCGCATTCGGGTCGGGTCGGGCCGTTTCGTTCGAGGGCGCCCATATCAGTTTTGCTAAGTTGTGACCGCCCGAATGTCTTGTGCATGTTCGGGTAGCTAGTTTTCTGTTTGATCCCTTGTGGCATTGTACATTCGGGCGTGCCATGTCGTTCTGTGTGAGGTCGCCTGATTGGGTGCATTCAGGTTAGGTCGTTTTGTTCAAGGGCGACCGTATCAGTTTTGCTAAGTTGTGACCACCTGAGTGCCTTGTGCACGTTCGAGTGGCCCATTTGTCGTTTGCTCCCTTGTGGAATCATTCGGTTGGGTGTGCTGTGTCACGCTGTGTGAGGTTGCCTAACTAGGCGCGTTTGGGTTGGGTCGGGCCGTTTCATTTGAGGGTGCTCGTATCAGTTTTTCTAAGTTGTGATTGCTCAGGTGCCTTGTGCATGTTCGAGCGGCCCATTTGTCATTTTCTCCCTTGTGGCATTGTTCGGTTGGGTACGCCACGTCGCGCCGTGTGAGGTTTCCCGATCGAGCACATTCAGGTCGAGTCGTTTCATTCAAGGGTGCCCGTATCAGTTTTTCTAAGCTGTGACTGCCTAGGTGCCTTGTGCACGTTCGGGTGGCCCATTTTCCGTTTTCTCCCTTGTGGCATCGTTCGGTCGAGCGTGCCGTGTTGCGCTATGTGAGGTCGCCCGATCGGGCGCGTTCAGGTCAGGTTATTTTGTTCGAGGGCGCCTATATCAGTTTTGCTAATTTGTGACCACCCAGGTGCCTTATGCATGTTTGGGTGGCCCATTTTCCATTTGCTCCCTTGTGGCATCGTTCAGTCGGGTGCGCTGTGTCGTGTCGTACGAGGTCGCGCGACCGGGCGCAATTGGTTCGGGCCGTTTCGTTCAAGGGTGCCCATATCAGTTTTGCTAAGTTGTGACTGCCCAGGTGCCTTGTGCATGTTCAGGTAGCCCATTTTCCATTTGCTCCCTTGTGGCATATTTGTTCGGTTGGGCGTGCCGTGTCGCACCATGTGAGGTCACCCGATCGGGCGCGTTCGGGTCGGTCTGTTTCGTTCGATGGCGTCCGTATTAGTTTTGCTAAGTTGTGACTACCCGGGTGCCTTATGCACGTTCGAGTGGCCCGTTTTCCATTTTCTCCCTTATGGCATCGTTCAATCGGGCGTGTCGTGTGAGGTCGTCAGATAGGGTGTGTTCAGGTCGGGTCATTTCGTTCGAGGGTGCCCATATCATTTTTTCTATGTTGTGACCACCTAGGTGCCTTGTGCACATTCGGGTGGCCCGTTTGTTGTTTTCTCCCTTATGGCATCATTCAGTCGGGCGTGTCATGTCGCGCCATGCGAGGTCGCTTGACTGGGCGCGTTCGGTTCGATTCATTTCATTCGAGGGCGCCTGTATCAGTTTTGCTAAGTTGTGACCACTCGGGTGCCTTGTGCACATTCAGGGGGCCCATTTTTTGTTTTCTCCCTTGTGGCATATTCGTTCGGTCGGGCACGCAGTGTCGCACCATGTGAGGTCGCCTGACTGGGTGCGTTCGGGTCGGGTCGTTTCGTTTGAGGGCGCCCCTATCATTTTTGCTAAGTTATGACCGCTCGAGTGCCTTCTGCACATTCAGGCGACACGTTTGTCATTTTCTCCCTTGTGGCATCATTTGGTCGGGTGTGCCATGTCACGCCGTGCGAGGTCACCTGACTAGGCGTGTTCGGTTCGGGCCGTTTCATTCGAGGGCACCAGTATCAGTTTTGCTAAGTTTTGACCGCGAGGGTGCCTTGTGCACATTTGGGCGGCCCATTTGTTGTTTTATCCCTTGTGGCATATTCATTCAGTCGTGCGTGTCGTGTTGCACCATGTAAGGTCACCCGACCTGGCGCGTTCGGGTCGGGTCGTTTCGTTCGAGGGCGCCTGTATCAGTTTTGCTAAGTTGTGACCGCCCGGGTGCCTTGCGCACGTTCGGGCAACCTGTTTACCGTTTTCTCCCTTGTGCCATTGTTCGGTCAATCGCAATGTGTCATACCGTGCGAGGTCACCCAACTAGCCACGTTTGGTTCAGGTTGTTTCGTTCGAGGGTGCCCGTATTAGTTTTTCTAAGTTGCTAAGTTTGATTGCAATAGACATTTTCACCAATAAATGTAAAGCAATGGAAAAAAAATACTATTAATTAATAAATGAAGAAGACATGGCAACAAGAAAAAATACTCACAAAATTGTTACATTGAGACGCAAAGAATAAGAAGCTAATTTAACCCCTAACCCATTTAACCCCTAAACCATAAACCTCTAAACCTCTAAAACCTAACCCCATTAGCTCCTAAATTCTAACCCCTAAACTCCTTAACTGCTAAATCCATAACTCCCTAAACCCCTAACCCATTTAACCCCTTAAACCTTAATCCTATAACCCGTTAACCCCTAACCCATTTAATCCCTAATCCCTAAACCCCTAACCCATTTAACCCCCTAAACCATAAACCTCTAAACCTCTAACAGGTCATTTAACCCCTAAACCCTAAACCTCTAAACCCTTAGCCACTAACCCTTAAACCCTTAACCCCTAACCCATTTAACCCCTAAAACCCTAAAACCCTAACCCAATTAACCCCCTAAACCCTTAATCCCTAACCCCTTAAACCCTATTTCCCAACAGGACTAACCCATTTAACCCCCTAAAACCCTAATCCATTTAACCCCGTACCCTAACCCTTAACCCCAAAAATCCTTAACTACTAAATCCCCTAACCCCCTAAACCTCTAAACCCCTATAACCCATTTAAACCCCTAAACCCTAAACCTCTAACCCCTGAACCCCTTAACCCCTAACCCCTAGCTAAAATCTTTAACTGCTAAATCCCCTAAGACCCTAAACCTCTAAATGCACACCTAACCCATTTAACCCCCTAAACCCTAAACCTCTAACCCTTAACCCCTAACCCCTTAAACACTAATTCCTAACCCCCAACCCATTTAACCCCCTAAAACCCTAACCCATTTAACCCCCTAAACCCTAGCCCCATTGACCCGTAACGACCCCTAACCCCTAAAATCCTTAACTGCTAAATCCACTAACCCCCTAAACCTGATCTAAAATGCTAACCCATTTAACCCCCTAAACCCCAAACATATAACCCCTAAACCCCTTAACCCTTTGATCTACTAAGGGCCGGTTACCTTGATATTAATGGTGGTGTATTCATACTCCTTCTGAATAACCAATAAGGGTCAAGGAAATTGACCAATATGTTGTCAATTTTTATCTTATCCATCTCTGGGGTAAGCTGCTTTTCGACTAACTCCACTGCTTTTGATCTCAATTTTTCCAATTTCTTCCTTCTCTCATATGATACCTACGCCTTTGCCTTTCTCTTCCCTTTTAATTCTGTAATAGTGTCATAGTGATGCTGGCCAACTTATTTGGAAAGCCTTCCTAGCAGACAATACTTGTGACCTCGCTAAAGATAGATCATCCGGAATGACCATTCTCTTCCCCTAACCCCTGTTAGCCCCCTATAAATTTTTTGACAAGCAAAGTAAGGGGCTAAATTTTTTCTGAGCCTTCAATGAGTGCATCTCCCCTAGAGACACATCATCCTTGAAGTCTCTTGTGCCTATGCCCTGTGATGAAATCCCATCTGCTGATCCCCATTATGAAGCCTCTCTGATTGCAAAAATTGTGCTCCAAAGGCCTGTATTTACCCTTGCATCCCTGCAGAATGCCCAAGTTAACCTTTGTTTTCCCCCTGTCCAATTACCCTCTAGTCCCCCTAAATCTTCCCAAAGTCCCCTTTACATCCTACACTTCCCCCTTATCTAGCCTAATTTCTCCTTTTACCTCTATCGTTACCCAACTCTGCCCTCATATTGCAATAAAATGGGCCAAAAATCATATTTTCTAGATAATCTGGGTCTCAGCCCCTTTCGGCCTAGCCCCCTTAGCCTTTTCCTCCACGTGACCTGGCTGCTAGAACCGAGCACTAGCCCAAAAAGTGCTTATCTCATATGATTCATTGGGCGCGTTTATAGCCGTTGATCTAAACAGAATGGACGGCGATCGCCGCCCTCGCCCCATCCATCGCACCCAATACTCACTCGTTCACCACTCGAACGAATATCATCCATCCATTTAAAACCTCAAATCCGATGGTCCATATCCCCCCGTCCGCCTGTGGTACCTGCACCCAACACTGTTCAAAACCGCCAGGTTTCATCGCACCACTTTGAAGGGCGGGTGGTTTTTCTATTTTCGCAGCGATTCCATACATCATCCGACACATGGCATCAGTACGGCTAGAAAACTACCCTCCCATCACGCATTAAGGTTCATCCGTGGATGCGGAGCGATATCACTGTGAGCCATCAGATCTGAAATCACCCATCCAACGGTTGTCACCCCACGAAGTTGCACGTGGGTTAATCAGAGTCATATGTACCCCTGGCCCACTATCATCACCCTCTGACGTGTTGTCCACCATCGATATCCTCCTGAGATCGGACGACCCAGTTTTATTCTCAGTCCCGCCGAAACCCCGTCTCGCCACGTCATCTGTCCACGTGTTTGGTCACATTGTCGCCCATCCTTTCATATATTCCAGTCAAAGGTCGAAGTTCAAAGGTTTTCATTTATTTTTCTTTCGTGCCACCTTCCGATTGTAGTCCATAATGTCTCCACCACACTGCGAGTCTTCCACACCACTCTCCACCATTTCACCAGCTGTACGACCATTTTCATCATCCGCACTACATCCACCACCCCCATTCATTATTTTCTTAACTTGTTTTCATATTTTGCATGGTTTTAGAAAGGCAGAAAACTGCCATTGTTCATATGTATCATTGTAATGACGTGTTGTGCGGAGAAAGTTGAATTTGGAAGCTAGTATTACAATGGAAACGCCCGGAAAGGTAGCGGCGGCATAAATATTACCCAAGGACAGTTCAATCTCCGCAAAAAACCATCCGGCGCCATTAAAACCCAGATCTTGCAAATTGAGGCATTTATGAAGCGGCGGGAAAATACTAGCTATGATCAAGGATTTCAACGTACAGTATTGAGGATTTTAAGCCTTAATCTAGAGTTCTAAAGGCAGAGTACCGGATTGAAAATCCCGAGGATCACACAGGAGGTCCAGCGCATAGAAAACAATGTAGTCAGGTTTTCAAATCAGCAGAATGTTTCCTCCTGAGGCAGGACACGGTACACTTTATTGTTTCAGTCTGCATGGTGTCCAAGTGAAGTGTTCCCCTCTACAACAGTCCTAAGCCATCAGAATCATTTGTTACACAGTATGGCAGATCTTAGCGTCTTGATTCTATGTTTTTGTTTAATTCACCAGAATTACTACAGAGTACTGTAGCCCAGTACATCAGAGACATACCGGAGTAAATGGGAGCCAGGAGAAGAACACTCTTTCACCCAAAGAGTGCCATGAATAAATGCACAGAATTTATACAGAATGGGCTTCGGCCTTCTTCCTCTTCTGAGTTTTTAATGCTGCGTTTAGTTTTCACCTACCTTCTCTACTCCACTGGAGCTATAAATTCATGAAGAAACTCATTGTAAAGGTTGTTGATTAGTTATCAGAGAATTGCAAGTAGTTTCTTTTGATACACGGTCTCTATGTAAAGTTGTAAGATAGGCTGAGGAATATGATTTCAGACTGAGTATTCAGCTATTGGCAATGTTGTACTTGACTGGTATTGATGTTTAATATGACAAGCACATTTCTTTGGATCCTGATCTAAAGCAGCGGTGATGTTTCCTATCTCTATGTTTAATCCATTTCATTTCGTTTCTACTGGCTTGCATCAAAATATTAGCATAGGATTTACCCTTGTTAGGTACCCTATGTTTCTTCTCTCCTTGCCATTTATGTTTTTCTTCTGAATGTGTTATCTAAGAATTGATTTCAGTTAATTTAACCAGTGTAGTGTATGTTATTGCCTGCTCTCTAATGTATGAATTGAATGAATCTGTTTCTTATATGTTTCTTGTTAAGGATTTAACTGATTTGGGAACACTGGGGATTAGAGATAGCCCTATCCACTAGGATCCTTGTGTGACTAGATGGTATTTAACTTTGTGTCCTGAATCTGTGTTGTATCCTCCTCTCCTACCTTTCCATATCACACCGTCATCTTTAATATCCTATGTTTTAGATGACTAGCCCAATTGAAAGCCTGCCTATTGATTAGCAAGCAAACCCTTTCCTGACTCCATTGCCCAATGGTTTTGAATGCTCCCTGGAATACTTCACCTTTGCCTTTTTCCTCTTTGCTCATCCTTGTATTACATTAAACCCTTCTTTCTTGATAACCAGCAACCAAACAAACAATCAAAAAAACAAACCCTAAGCCTTATAACTAGCCTAACATCTTAAACCTTCGAGCTTCAAAGTCATATATCTTTGACATATCATAGAGAGATCCCTCTCTAGACCCAGGAGGGCTAGATCTTGAGGTATGAAAGTGGTTTGATGTTGTCTCATCTTTTGGTCTTGCCAATTTGGCCAAAACATGGGAACCCCAACATAATGGCGACTCCACTGGGGAAATTCTAAGTATTACTCACCTTACTCCATCATAAGAACCTCAAAAACCTAGAATCTCTGGTTAGGTTGGCAGTTAAACACTCTTATTCACACATCAACCTCTATACCATTTTTTGTGTTCTCCCACACTCCTAGACAGAGTTTGGAAAGGGTCAGCTAGCCTCCAGATCTCACACTCTTTTAGAGGTGACATATCTGGTAAATTCCCTCCCAGTCAATCTCTGGTTAGATTTTGCTGTGTTCGGTAAATATCCTTGAGAGGGGACATCTTATAAGCACTGTGGTGGACAGTGCACCCTCCAGAAGCATCCTGAACCTTCCACCTGGAGACTCCATAATTCCTAAACGATTTAAAGATTCCATTGGTGATCAGTAGGCCTGCTGATTATCTTGGTTCACATTAGACTCCACTAGGAGACCAGCCTCCATAAAAACATCAACCACAGTAGAAGTAACGAGTAGGGTTAATCTTCTTGGTCAGAAAACAACATTCTGGCTTTAAGAACCATTCATATAAGAGCTTATCCTAACTAAGACCCACCTGAAATAGTTGAAAACCCTGAGAGCATCCTCAAGGGAGCTCCTACACCTAAACAATCAACTGTTTTCAACCACATCCATAGAGCTAACTCTACACCAAAAAACTTCACAGCTCTATCAGACCCAACTTTTGACCTAGGCACTCAAAGTAGCTTACCAAGAACTAGGTCATTAAGTGTTCTAGACCAGCCAGACCCTGAGCTTCCTGGTTCACCACCTCAAAGTGGTAGACACCTTGGGAATAGACAGACCCCTCCATCTACACCTCATGATATGCACTTCGTTCAAAACTTGGGGCTCAGTCATCCTAGGTCTGCTCATCAATCTTCTGCTGGTCATAACATCCCAGTCATACATATACCGGCTGCTCAAGTGAACCCTTTACCTCATCCAAAGATCATCATGGCAGCCTGGTATGCACCTCTGGTTTTACCTCAGCCCCTAGTACCTTGACCCAATGATTATCAATCAAATATTCCACACTTCACTGCAAAAGAGTCTACCACAACCCAACACCATGTAGATAGGATGGAATATTCTTTTGACTACATGGAGATAGATGATGATACAGTCAAAATGAGAATATGTTCCCAGAGCTTAGGGGGTGATGTGAAGAAATGGTTTAAAGGCTTACCCCCGGGTAGCATTAATGATCTTCCATCTCTATATCAGACTTTCATAAACAAATGGGAGGTTAATGCCAACCCTCACAAACTCCTAGAAGAATATATGAACCTTAAAAGAAATGTAGGAGAGAGTGTCCATGATTACACAATGAGATTTAATAGCATTTACAATGCTCTCCCTCCACACATGAAACCTCCCCAAGGTATGGCCCTAGCGAAATACCCCGAAGGCTTTGATGCTGACATGGCCTACCAGTTTAGGGAGAGAGATTACAACACATTGGAAGACATGCAAAAAGGAGCAATGGGTGTAGAGGCTAATCTAATTGAGAAAAGAGCAATATTGAGAGCTGAGAAAAGGGTAACATATAGAGATGACAGTGTAGCTTCCACATCTGATCCAAATTATGACCGTTTATCTAAAAATGTGGAAAGGCTACAACAAATGATAGAAAAAATGGTTGTCTCAGTCAGTAACCAAAACAGAAATCAAAACCATAACTAGAACCAAAACTTTAGAAGAAACAATGCCACTCCCAACAGACAAAGAGAATCGGATCATCAAGTTATTCCCCCATTCCAAGAGAACTTTCTTGATGAAGATGAGGGAATCATAGAAGAGTCTGAGGGGAATACAATAAATGTGTTTGAAACAGAAGATTCAATCCATAACTGTTACATAGAAGAAGATCACTCCTCACCATCTTATTGGGATGAGGAATGGTCAGAAACTGAGGATTACAGGTTAGGATTTGAAAATGCCATGATGCAGGTCAGAGAAAAATATGAACTTAGAAGCAAAAAGAGTCAAGAAACTGCCAAACCAAAAGCTTCGGAGGTCACCATCAAGAAAATACCTGAGAAAACTTCTAAAGCAACTACTGAAAGTAACAAATCAGTAGCTAAGAGTTCTGGAAAGAACAAAGAAAAGGACAACCAAAACACTGATACGCCAGGTAAACCAACTAGCAGCACTAGCACCGCAGTTAGTGCTCCTGATAAAACTGTCACAAACACTGTACATAGTGAGAATCAACACACTGATTCAGCCACTAAGGTGGTGATTAGCAAAAGAGAGTTGAACATTCCAAAGAGTCAGTCAACTTTCAACTTGGAAAGTGAAATTGCAAAAATTAAAATATCTGTCCCACTCTCTGAGCGGGCCACTCAGGATGTATATAAAGGCCAAATTTTGAAACAATTAAATTTAGGCGAGAACAGTGACACTGTAAATCTGAGTGATGATCAAACTGCCCTTCTATTTGGTCCAAAGATAGAAAGAAAGTTTCAGGAAGGAGTAGTGCCACCTTTTTATATCCATCTTAATATCCATGATAAGATTCTCCACAATGCAATGCATGATTTTGGGGCATCACACAACCTGATGCCTAAGGTAGTGATGGAAATATTAGGCCTAGAGATAACTCGTCCCTATAAATACCTATATTCATTTGACTATAGTAGAGTAAAGTGTCTTGGCCTGATTAAAGATTTATGTGTGAGCCTTACCCAGATTCCAGCAAAATGTATGTTCATGGATGTTGTTGTGGCAGATGTGCCACCCAAGTATGGCATGTTATTTTCAAGATCATTGGGAGCCAAGCTGCAAGGGAAAATGCAGATGGATGGAGCTAATGCCACAATCCCAATCTTTGGCCAAATTAGAAGACTGTACCGAGAGGCACAAATGAAATTTCTGGTCAGTAGCCCCGAGAAGCCTGAAAACTCACCTTTATACTCTGTACATACATACCTTGACTCCTTCATCCTCTGTAATGATGAATCCTCAGAAGAGTCAGAGTCCAAAAATAGAGATACAAAGAAGGAAACAGAGCCCATGGACTTTAACATAATGGCTATTCTAGACTCGGAGGAGGATGATGTAGAAAACTCAGAACAGTGCACTGAGACAACAACGCAAAGTGAACTAGAAACATAATGAAATCAGCCAGCTAGTCACCCCTCTGATTTCCACACACATGATGAAAAAAAAAATGAACCACAACCTAGTGCAGCCCCTATAATACTACATGATGGCAAACCCAGCCGTAGGGAAGGAAGTAATGATAAAACGAAAAATGAACCCTTGTGGGAGATGAATTTCGATGGGTCATGCACCAAGAGAGCTGCTGCGGTAGGAGTGTGGATACATAATGCAGAAAGGGGTTACACAGAGAGCCATGCATATAACCTGTATTTCAAATGTACAAACAACATTTCAGAGTATGAGGCTCTTATCCTAGGCTTAAACCTATTGAGAAAATTAGGAGCCCATAGGATAACTGTGCATGGGGACTCTGAGCTGATCATTAAATAGGTGAATGGTGAATACATAGCGAAACATCCTATATTGAGAGCTTACAGGAATGACACTGTTGTTCCTTGAGAAACAATTCTTGGCTGTGTACAAGAATCCGTGCTCAAGACATTAAAGATTATGTCACAAAATTTATATATGTCTCTGTTTCTTAACCCTTAAAATATTAATAATATATTTCCCAAATATCAAATCTTTATTAGCTCTGCAATGCCATGTTCCTTTTATATTGAAGTGAGCGAATGGAAGACGAAGAAAGAAAAGGATTTCAGTTTGTCATGCTGCTTAAAACAGAAACTTCCATAATAAAATCCTGAAGAAGTGAATAACAAATAAGCTAAAGTAAAGGAGCGCCCATTAAGGATATTTAACTCTTAGATACATAAATATCAAGAGACCTGCAGCTCTAATCACTCTACTTTATTCACAGATATGGAAATGAAATGAAAACCAAGAAAACTCTTCAACACAGATGGAATAATGGAAACTTGCATAGCTTTTTCATTCATTCAATATTTTTCAGTACAAAATTAGCCTTCAAGGTTCAAAACTCGGAACCTTCTTTCCTCATCAAAATGTCTTTTTATACAATCCGAACCAAAATGGTTTCCAGTTATAAAACTGATTCTAACTAACTGTAACTGCTTAACTACTCTCTGTAGTGGAGGTACATGCCTCGGAAACATTTTATTACATTTACATGACTTCATTTAAAAAAAAATAAAAGATGATAACTCCTAATCTAAGGGAACTGATGTTCCTGAAATAGCGGCTGACTCAATGACTGTTTGCGGCTGAATGGCTACTTGTTGTTTGGCTGGAAATCCCTTTTCTGTGTCGATAGAAAATTTCTTGCATTCCTTCCAGATTTTATCTTGAGTTATCGGAGCGTTCTTATAACGATGATACTCCAGTGTAAAGGCAACAACTTGGCTGTGAGTAAGGTTACTTGTGAACAATGTCTTCACCATCCATAGCAGAAGAAAATGCCTTTGTAGAAAATTGAATATTGTTTCTCCCTTCAATATCTGTGTCTTCTCATGTCGGCCATCTGCTCTGTTTTTTGCAAATATTAATTGATCCTCATAAAAATTCTAGGACATAATCTCACCTCCCTCCCTCCAGCATGAGGGCAATCCTGTTCTCGTCAACTTATCAAACGAAATATCAAATTTCTTAACTATCTCCTTAATTCCCTGTAACCGTTTCTCTGAAGCCTTTAGAAGGTCATTTTTAATGATCATTTTGTTTACCTCTTCAGCATAGAAGTACCTATCCAGTATCCCCATATCTTTCAACTCTTCATCTGTCTTGGCATTAATAAAATTTATGAATTTTCTGGCCCAATTTGATCTTTTAATAGCGGCCTGCTTATCTGATAACAACTCCTTTTCATGCTCTGAGACAATGTTTTTCTCTCTGGAAATTATGTTCATGGAATCCCATTTAGACTGCATTTCTGAAATGATCTCGTTCCAGATGAGATCCTTAGCTTTGATCAGGTAAATATTTCCCTTCAATTTTTCCTTGAGCTCTTTGATCTCATCCTCAGCTTTCTGTAGCTTTTGCTCATTCTCCTGTGCTTTTCCTTCCCATCCTTGCATCAACTTGATTGTTGTGGCCAATTCTGACTGGGCTTGTTTGCAATCTCTTTCCGCCATCTTTAACTACGTTGAGCTGAACGCGACGAGAGTCGACTCCATGAAAAAATCAAAAATGCAATTACCGGATTTCTGATTTGATTACGTAAGGTTATAGCGATGCTGCTTTACGCCTTCCCAGGTTTTTAGTTAACTTCTTCATCAACTACCTTCATGGTTACTCTTTCACTTTTCAACCTCTACCGCCGACGTAGCAATTGCTGCAGCAGCGATAATTCAGCACCATCAGCGAAAGCCATCACCATATCCGCGCTCTTATGGTTTTTTGAATACGCGCTATCATTGAATCAGCCCCAATGCAATATGATTTTCTTGGTGCCATTCTGAGTAGTTAGAGCTCTTGCATTGGCTTTTTCCATCTTGCATTGTTTGACAACCTTAGCAAGCATATTTTCTGTCTTGACTGCTATAGCATTGGTTTTGCTCAAATCATTGACAATCAACTGACCTGTCTGCATGTGGAGATTCATCTTGTCCCACAAGGGCATCTTTTTCACGTCCATGACTATGTTCAACTCCTTAAAGCTGCCTGAAGGTCCAAGGGACATTCCTGTCGGATGCGACAGCGCCATCTTAAACTGATCTTTCTCCAGATCCATTACCGTCAATAGTCTTGTTTGGTCAGCAGCTATATGGTGCTCTGCTTGTGTTTCTATGTTGGCCTTTATTCTTTGGTTCTTTTCTTCAATCTGTGAGAACACTTGCTTCATGGAAGGAGCCTTTTCCAACTGAAGTTCCTGTCTACTAGGAGATGAGGGGCCACCTTGTTCTTCACTGACCTGGAGAGTAAAACCAGGTGAATTAGAAGAATTATATTCTGCTAATTTAGTCCTTTTCTCCTCTCGGGGTTCCTCCTCATCGATCTCAATAACATCATCTCTTCCTCTTTCGCTCATCCTTTCCAGTATTGCAGGTGTTTGAATATTGATCCTTGATGAATTTGGCCCTCCTAGATTAGCCAATTTCTCTAAATCAGGTTTACTCACATGAGTAAAAGTAGCATACCCATTCTCGACCCTTTTTTGTGAAATAATCCCATGTGGATCATAGGCCCATTTCTCTCCCAACAGCAACTGTGTCTCTCCCAATATTTTTGATACCTCCTCAAAAGCTTGTCTTGTGTTAACAACAAAAGGGCCTACACTCATAGGCAACTTGTACATTAATCCTTTCTTCATGGGCAGAAAATGAACTTGATCCACATTAAGACTTTGCCTTATAAATTCCAAGGAAAAAAGTCTCATCGGAACAAAGGTTGGGAGCCTATAAGGCTCGATACTGACTCCATATAGCCTTATCTCAGAGTAATCTTCAAAAACAAACCAATCTCCAAATTTACAATTAGGTCCTAATTGCAAGAACTCCTGGGCCTTTGGCAGGAAGCATGGAGGAAGAGTTCCATTCAGAATTTTATAAGCAGTGGTCATGAAATGGTCCACAAATTCAAACAACCTGGCTTCGTTTTCTTCTTTTCTAACCATATCAGTCCAGAGTAAAACTGACTGCTTGTTTTTATTACTATCCATTATATTTAAACCCACACTCATAAACTCTTCAACGTTCTGATATAAGAATAAATAAACTACCAGTGAGGGAAATCTGAAAAAACCTGTTAGAGGGAAAGCGATCAATTGAGAATTCACCACTTCCTGCCAAAAGGATGGGATATCTAGCACCACCCCTGGTTTCATCATAAGAGCGAACATCCCCAAGGCTGCCTTGTCAATTTCGCGATCATCATCTCTCCCCAAAATCTCCATAATACAGCTAAGAACTGGCCTGTATTGAACATTAAACGCCTCCAAACTGAACTTTCCCGTTTCAAATTCAGTCTTCTCTGGACTTGATACCAAAAACGACATGCAACGATTAAACTCTTCATTTGAAAGCTCGTCGAAATACTGAATCAATGAATCTTCAGAGAACTGCAAAGGAGAATGATTTTCTGGAAAACATAATGCCTGACGCATTAATTGAGTTGAAACCTGCAGAATATTTTCCCCTTGGGAATTCATAACAAAACACTTGCCGGGGTACATAGACGAAACTAACCAAGAAATAAATTCGGGGAAGAAATGAGTTTTTGGAATACAAGCGGACAACACTCCCGAACTTTGCATAGCAGAAAACACAGGTGACTTGTCAGTGTTCAGGGTTACTTGATAATGCAAGAGAGGATGGTTTACGGATGACGCGGTATCATGAACATCTTTCTCACTATCTAGGAGGGGACTGAGACTTGACAAACCAGACAATGATGTTCGCTTGGCCATGATTGACAGGAATTTGAAAACAATTCGCGAAATACTGAATAGTGCAAAGGTGGCGGGACGCGGTTTAAACAGGGCAAACAGTCACAATTAAATCACAATAGGACGAAAAAACCCCATTTATAGACAACAGGAACCATAATAAATGCAAGGGTGACATGGAAAGACAGCTAACAGTGAATGACAGCTTGCTTACCACCTCGACGGATGACGTAATGCGGGGGGTCTGTGAGTACGGCGGAGAATTCCTACCCATACCCCCCGTAACTAATCAGGACCGTCGATCATCAGATTTCTGAGATCTGACCGGTCAACTGCAGGGGGTCGGGATTTGATAACCGACGGGCTAATTGACCCCCCGCAATTGCATATCCAAATGCTTCTTTGCATGATTGTGACTTCCGCTCCGGAAGCTGCTCGAGCTTTAACCTTAATACATATATATATCAACCTAAGGTCGGCCCGCTCCATGTATAAAAATAAAAATGGAAATACATAGCATTCCCCTCTTTTTTATGCTAAAGTATAAAAACTTCATACTATAGCATATTTTCGAATTCTTATATATATATTTTTTAAATTTTCTTTTCAAAATTTCAAAAATGAAATATAAAAAGGATATGTAGATACTGATCCACAACATCTGGCTCCACCTGGGGATAGTGTTTTTACCACGAAACACTAAGAACCTGCAGATTAGTGCCTTCACCTCGGGCATGGAGTCACATATTGCTTGATGAAAATGTACAATGACCACACCGGATATATACAATGATGAACCAGCAACTGCTTAATGTCGGAAATAATGCTTGAGATATTGCCCATTCACAGGCATATCCAGCACTTCTCCTTCCATATTTTCCAACACGAAAGTATTATTTCCTCTGACTTCATTAATTTTGAATGGGCCATACCACAAGGGGTCAAATTTACCGTGTTTGCCTTTATCTTCCCTTCGTGTATCCCATCTCAATACTAAATATCCTTTCTGAAACAAAACTTCCTTTTCTTTTCTATCAAATACTGCCTTCATCTTTTGCTGATAAGTGAGCAAGCTGTCACGAACCTGATTTCTGTTTTCACTTAGTTCCATCACATTTTTCATTCTTCGTATCATGGCATTTGGTTCTGCTTGGGCATCTTGGAGAAAAGAAATCACAGTTTTTACCAATTGTGTGGGGAATAAAGCTTGAGTGCCGTACACGAGCTCATAAGGAGACTTGCTAGTAGACCTCCTTGTAGTCATCCTTGTTTCCCACAAGGCAAAAACTAGCTTCGTGTCCCAATTCTTTTGATTCTCACTGATTTTTTTCTTCAAAATTCTAACCAATGTTTTGTTAGAAGATTCTGCTAATCCATTTCCCTGTGGATGGTAAGCTGTAGAGTGAGACAATTTTACATTGTAAGTTTGGAAAAAATTAATAAACCTGAGTGAACTGAAAACCTGAGCATTATCTGTCACAATCTTCACTGGGCATCCAAACCTGCTAAAAATATTCTCTTCCAAAAACTTCATTACTACCAAATCATTTGCTTTCCTGGTGGGAATTGCCTCCACCCACTTTGTAAAATAATATGTAGCAGTAAGAATCCATTTAAAATGCCCATGGATGGTGGATTGATTTCTCCGATGAAATCCAATCCCCATTGTCTAAAGGGTTCTTCAACGAAAACAGGGAGAAGAGGTAGCGGAGCCAGCTTTTTCTTATCTGCAAATAATTGGCATTTTTGACAAATTTTGACTGTTTTGTAAACATCAGAAAACACAGTCGGCCAATAGAAACCTGATTTGAATATTTTGTGAGCAGTTACCTTCCAGCTGTAATGCCCTCCACACAAGCATTCATGATATTCTTTCATCACTTTTGAAATTTCTTCCTCTGTAAGACACAACAACAACATACCTGCTGGATCCTTCCAATATAACTTTGCCTCGATTATAACATAAGGCTGAGCCTTAAATTTCAGAGCCTTGTATTTTGCTCTATTAATTGAAGGGGGACATGAAAGAAAGCATAGATAATGTACAATATCCTTATACCATTCTAAACAGAGAAATTTATATTTAATTGCTGTCTTTGACTGATTATCACGCGTTTCTCCGTCGGCTTCTTCTACAGGGGCCAGAAAATTGATTCCCAATGCTTGGAAGTTGGATTCTGTCAGTAATTTGGCCAATCCCAATCCTTTAACCAGCTTGGTTGGTTTTACATCCAAATCATACTCTTGAATTTTAGCGATCCATTTTCCTCTCTTACCTTCCACATCGCTTTGTACTAGCACATCTTTCACAGCTGAATTGGGAACGTACGCTAGGATTTGAGAATGAAGGACATAAGTTCTGAAAGCTTTCAGTGCTTTTACCAGAGCGTACACCTATTTCTCCAATATATTATAATTCAATTCTGCATCTCGGAGAACTTTACTGAAATATGCAACTGGCTGTTCCTGCTTTTCTTCATTTCTCCGCAATAAAACGACTGCAATAGTTGAAGGAGAAGCAAATGAAAAAATTTGAAACGGTTTCAAATAGTCTGGACTGACTAAAACAGGTGCTTCCTTTAAAGCCTCTTTGATTCTCTGAAAAGATTCCCTCGCCTCCTTGTCCCACTTTACCTCAGCGTTATTTTTTAACATGTCTGTAATCTTTTTAACAATTTCAGCATAATTAGGGACAAACTGCCTTAGGAAATTAATTTTTCCGAGAAAACGCTGAATATCTTTTTTACTTCGTGGCAGAGGAATTGTCTGAATGGCTTCAACTCTAGCCGAATCAATCTTCACTCCTTCTTTTGAAACGATGTGACCTAGTAACTTACCCTCCTCCAGGGAAAACAAAGACTTCTTAGGATTCAGTGATAATCCGAACTTTATGCACTTCGTGAAGGCTTTCTGTAAATGCTGTAAATGTTCCTCATCAGACTTTGAAAAAATTGTGACATCATCTAAATAAACCACCACAAACGTGTCTCCCACAAATGCGATATCCATCGCCCTTTGGAATGTGGCCCCTGCGTTCATCAGGCCGAATGGCATCCTGGAGTACATGAACGTTCCCCAAGGCATAGTGAAGGCAGTTTTCTTCTGATCTTCCTTCTCCACAGCTACCTGGTTATAGCCTGAAAATCCATCCACCATAGACAATCTATAAGCACCGGTCACTTTCTGTAATACAAAGTCCATTTTTGGCAAAGGATAATTGTCTTTTAATGAAGCCCTGTTCAAATTCCTGAAATCTACGCATAGCCTTATCTCTCCGTTTTTCTTTTGGACAGGTACAAGATTAGAAACCCAATCTGAATACCTGAGCGGAACGATTATCTTGGCTTGCAGCAATTTCTTTATTTCCTTCTCGATTGGAGCTAACAGCAAGGGATTAATCTGCCTAAGCTTCTGTTTATGTGACTTGACTCCATCCTTGAGTGGAATCTTGTGCTGTATGATGTTCTTATCATATGTTTTCAAATCATCATACAACCAAGCAAATACATCTTTAAATTGTTTGAACAACTCTACATACCTTTCTTTATATTCCTTCGGAATCCCTTTGAACAATTTGACTACTTTAGGCTCTTGTGGAGTACCCAAGTTGCAATCTTCCACCGGCTCATCTTGGTTCATCTTCTTTTGATCCACATCAATGTCATTAGCCCCAAATAGTCTTTCAAGAGGTACTAAGCCTCTGGGTAAGACATTGTCTTTTAACTGAATAATTTCTCGACCACTGATCTCCTTTTTAAAGGTCTTACCAGCCAACTCGTCTTCATCACTTTCCAGATCAATCTGATGATCTTCAAAATCCTCAGTCATCAACAGAAACTGCTTAATTTTCTCATCATCTTCAAAGACCTGCCAATGTTTAATATTGTCAGGAATCGAAGGTCTATGTCTCATCTCTATTTCATACCTTAGTTTCACGCTGATAGGAGGCTTGAACGTACTGGCTGCAACCGCCAATGAATCTGCCAATCTATTTTATTCTCTTGGCACAAACTGTAAATTGAATGCTTCGAAATAATTTTCAATCAGATCCCATACTTCATTCCGGTATGCTCGTAACCTGGGATGCTTGGTTTGGCATAAATTCTTGATCTGCCTTATAATCAACTCTGAATCTCCAAACACAGTCATAGTTTTAATTCCCATCTGCTTAGCTGTCTGCAAACTAATAATTAATGCCTCATATTCTGCAACATTATTAGTAGATTCGAACTCCAATTTGAAAGAAAAAGGTACCAAATTACCTTCCAGAGAAACAAAGATGAAACCCGCTCCAGTACCTTCTTTGGAAAATGCTCCATCAAAATAACACTTCCACGGCTTATCTGAATGTAATTCCTTATGTACAATTGCTGAATCAAGCTTCCCCTGAGACTCCTCAGCAAATTCTGCATCCTTCTGCAGCATGAAACATGACAGGTCGTCCTTCTCTTGGCCATAAATTGGTGAATTACTTGCATCTTTCTTGGTAGCAGTTTTTTGAAATCTAGTCTCTCTATACAACCTTCTCTCTTCACCATTGAAAACGGGAATAATAGCATACATAAAGTCCATTTTCAAAACTCCTCCCAGCTTTGCTCCCCATGATCTAGATAATAACATTCCAAACCTGGCTGGAATATCTGCCACTACAACGTCCATCATAATGCTTTTGGCTGGGATTTGGGCCAATGAAACAACCATATCTTTAATGAGACCTACACACTTAACCCTCTTCGAGTCAAAAGAGTAAAGATCTCTGTATGGCTTGGTGATTTGTAAATTTAACTCCTTCATCACACTCAATGGCATCAGATTGTGTGATGCGCCAGAATCCAGCATACAATTGTGCAAAACGAAATCATGCAAAAGAAGAGATATATAAAAAGGAGGAACAGACGAATCTACCTCTTCCACATGAGGTCCAAACGTCACCACTGGCTTTTCTTCCTGTAGATTCACTGTATCGCTTACTTCGTCAGGTTGGGACAGGTTGATAAATTCAGCGATTTATTTTTTGTAACCCGGTGTTTTTATGAGTTCAAGAAGAGGTACTTGTATCTTCACTTTTTCTAACTCTTTAGACAAACTGAAAGTTTGATTTGATCTTGTCAACTTTTCAGGTTCTTCTTGATATTTTTTGGAATTTAGATTTTGATTAGAAACCGTAACCACCTTCTCCAAAATGTTAGAATCTTTATCTTTCGTCTGGGATGTTTCAGCTTGCTGCTTACCTTTCTGCAATGGAGTCGCCTTTGGAGTAGGTGCTTCTTCTGATTCTTTTTCTTCATTATCTCGCGTCCTCAACCTCTTTTTTGACCTCAAATCATACTTTTTATGCAACTCGGATTGCATAAAATCTGTGAATTGTTTACAGTAATCGTCCATCTCTTCTTGATCAAATGAGAGATCAGCTTCTTCCTCTTCCTTCTCCCCTTCTTCATCGATCTCTTCTTCTGTTTCGTCGTCTTCCATATACACAACAGAAATTCGAGCATCATCTTCTCTCTCTTCATCTTCATCTGCTGAACGGGACGGGGCTGCTTCTATGTACAAAGATGCTTGCACCTGATCTTGATCCTTTCTTTCTCTTTGTAGAATTTGCAAGGGCTGTTTTTTGAATTAGGGATTAAAAACCCCTCTATTCTGTCTTGCAGGCTTGCTATCTATTTCCAACTTTACCAACTTATTTGAAATATTTTTTATGACCTTAGTCATGTCTTCAATTCTCTGATCCTGAGCTGAGGCTTCTTCTTTAGCCTTTCCTTTATCTGAAACTTTACCAGCAGCAGACATATTTGCTTCAATCTCCAAAGCATCAGTTTGAATCTGTTCCAATGTAGGAGACCTTCTTTCCCTCAGCGTGAAACTGAAATCTGGTTCAAAAGCACCAGCAAAAACAACCCTTGCTCCAATAGGAGGGGGTTTCATTTCAACAAGCAAACTATTATACAATTTGTTAAATCTTTTAACAAAATCATTCATATTTTCATCAAAATTCTTCTTGATTGCATTAAATTCTGTCAAAGAATAACCGTGGTCCCTTTTTTCACCCCATCTCTCAATGAAACGTCTTTCCAGGGCATCCCAATCATTAATGGAACCATTCTGTAATCCTTTGAACCACTTCCTTGCCTCTCCACTCAGAGACTGAACGAAAAGTCTCATGACAACATCCAAATGTTCAACGTTTAAATTCTCTGCAAAAGTGCAAAACAGGGGCAAGTGCTGTTCTGCAGTTATTTCATCTTCACCAGTAAATCTTGGGAGTAACTTGAGATAATCCTTAGGCAAATCATGCAATGGTTGTGGTATATTTAAAGGTGCATATCTGTTCATCAAGAAAGCAGGGGCTGCAGGAACTGCCATGTTTACGCCCGGGTTAACTGCTCCTTGAGCGGGGGTAAAATGAATACCAGTTGTGGGAAAAGATGAATGAGGTGGAACAACTGATATGGGAACTGGACTTTGAACAATCGTAGAAGAGCTGGAAACTATATGTGGCTGATTTTCTGTAAAAGGAAAAGACACAAACTCCAAAGATTGCTCTTCTAATGTGGGTTCTTGAAAATGGATGGGTGATGGTGATGATTCTTCTTCCGAGAAAATGAGTTTCTTGGAAGCTTTCTTGGATGAGAAAACGTGTGAACTGCTGCCAGGTGCAAGCAGTGTGGTTTCAGGTGTAACCAATATTTTTGGTTTCTGCCCCTTCTTTGAAACAAGCTTCTCAGGATTTGACAAAACGGGAACTGTTGGCTGAGAGGTGTCTGACCTCGTGTGAGGTTTCTTGGCAGCCAGAGCTATTTTCAAAAATCACAGCGTACTATTTCCTCCTCTCTAAACAACCAGAGGAAATGTAGAACAAAACCCAGGGAAGAACTTCGACTCTTCATTCCCCGGCAATGGCGCCAATTAATGTTGTTCCTTGAGAAACAATTCTTGGCTGTGTACAAGAATCCGTGCTCAAGACATTAAAGA
>JAXQQM020080634.1:0-179404 GCA_034641835.2 Pinus albicaulis
TACATGCTAGGATATTGAGATTTTTGGTTGATATTTAGTTGGGTGGTTTGGTATTTTAAATCACTTTTCAATGAAACCACTTATGCTTCCAATATTTTATATTGAAATTTTTTCTCCTCATATTGTTTCCACATTCCTTCTTCAACATTATGTTCTTCATCCAATTGAGTTTTTAATTTAATGATTTATTCTCTATAAACACACTCCTCATCAAGTATTTTTAATAATTTTTACTATTTTTTATTTTCTACAGTGAGGTTTTTAATCTAGGCTTCTAGGTAGCTATCCAACATGGTTCTCCATCTTCAAATTATGAATTTTATGCAAAAACGTTTCCTCCACTTCTCTCCAAAAGATCATGATGATTAGATTTTTTATTATCGTATAAATCATCAAACTCAAGAAAATCATCATCACTAAAAGGAAATATACTATTATATATAAAATGATCTCAACATTTAGCTTCACTATTTTTCACCAATACGAAGAGGGGTTGTGAATTTGAAATTTTCCTCACTTGTTTACTACTATTCCTTTTCTGATACTTTTGCTTCTTATTCTTTTCCATGGCCTACGACATTCTCTCAAGCGATCAAGATTCACTGAGTGAACCCTTCTCTGATACCATTTATTCAAAACTAGCTTACTACTGAGAGGGGAGGTGGGGTGGGGTGAATTAGTAGTAATTGTGATTCTAAAACTTTAAATTTTTTTACTAAAACATTGAATGGTTAGTGAGAAAAAATCAAAAGGTAATTAATAAAATATAAAATCATTACAACAACAAAATAAAAACACCATGAAGAATCAACAATAAACCATGCACATAAGAGGACACAATGTTTTTTTGTGGAAAACCCTCTCTAGGGAGAAAAATCACCCATTTTTGTTGCTTCTCAAATATTCTATTATGTCGAAAAAAAAATTACATAGAGAAGCTAACACCCATTAGATGTAACACTCGACTACTATGACAGTATTTTAGAAATACTACATAGAAAGAATCTTATCTCACGACTCTACAAACAACCATCCATTGGAAGCCACCATGCCAAACGTGCCTTGCCCAAACACTACTAGAATCTACATAAATTTTCTTCTTGTTATGATTTTCCTTCTAGAAGGCCCCCACCTTCTCTACTGATTATCTTTTATGAAGTCTCAATGCCTTCAACATCTCCATGCAAACCGCATTTCAAAAAAGATTAGACTGGAGCAGATAATTAGTGAGCAAAAATAAGATATAGCAGGGGGAAGTGGGTGTATCATAGCGTCATCGTAGATGGAAGGAAGGGTTGGAGTGGCCTAGCAGCTTCCCCTAATCATAAAATCATATTTGGGGATTATTTTTCATCTATACTGAGTCATAGTTTCATTGGGTATCAAAACTGATGATGGAAAGTGGCATTATAGGTTTGCTACAGGCGAATGCTACATGCAAAACTAAGTTTGCTACAAGAAGTCGTGTTTTGCTACTCGAGGATATAACTCACTAAATGACCAAGTAAATAAAATTAAAATGGCATGGGAAATTTTTTTTATCAATTAGGATGCCTTATGACTCCATTCCTAGTGGAATCAATCCAAAATATCGCTGTTAACATGTGCTAAAAAATAGCAGAAAATTATTCCTCTAAAAACTGGAAATCCAAGAACCAGTGAGCTAGTTAACCTATCAAATGCATAGCCTAATCAAGTGAAAATGAAATGGAGTAATTTTTTTTATTAAATTAGATTTTTTATGACCTAATGCAAGTGGATTAAACTCAAATGAATCTCACTAACATGTTATAAAAAATAGAAGAAAATTTCTACTATTTTTCTACAAGGGATTTCTAGAAATTCAAGATTTTTGAACTAGTAACCCAATCCATGTAGGTCAATGATGAATATGAATTTTAAATGTTGTTCTCAGGATGCATCATGATTTTTAAATTTTAAATAGCCTGGAAAAAAACTCACTTCAATCATTTAGCCACTGTAACCTACAACAAAAAAACATGAACAGTAAATGTAGAAATAAGAGATGTAAGTGAAAAATATATTCAAAGAACATAAATAAATTGTAAAAGAGGGCTCTAAGGCTCCTGGGATGGCCAAGCCCACGGAAACTCGGAGTCCCATGAAGGAAGCAAAAAATAGAAGCTGAAAATGGCACCAAAATTCATTATTTTAATCAATCCAAGTACATCCATACTAGAAATGAAATTGGTGTTGTTAAACAACACATTTTCTCGATAAGAAGACTAAGAAATATCTCCCCCTAGAGGAAAATTTGAATATGTACTTATAAAAATTAACGGGGAAGCATTCTCCTTGAAATTAGGAAGCTTTACCCTCAAAAATCTCTCAAATAGTGGATCTAGTTCCCAACACTATGAATTCATTAAATGACATGGAACACATTCCTAGATTTTCTCAATCATTGGAGCTCCAAAATTTTTCCATAATTTCATTATATTTTGTTCAATTATTCTCTAAAATTGATCCTCCTGTAGTAGGGAGAATGCCCATAAATTATATCTTCCTCCAAATCTTCATAATCTGCCAAATATTCTCACAATATTCTACAAAAATACATAATATTAGGCACAAATATGCAATTATCTCTAAGCCTTACTAATGAATATATTAAAGTTAACAATATGTCATCTACTGAAAAAGCATAGGTTTAATGTGCTGAAGGATGGCCATATTGGCCTTAATTTATTTCTAATTTGGAGGCCCATCATACCCCCCTACTGAAAGTGTTTCTCATTCTCTGAGCATCTTAGTGACCTACCTTTTCCTTATTCATGGTCCTGGTCACCTCTCTCTCATACATTCCTTGGTCCTTTCTCTTAATAACTGTAGGGCGATTTAATGGTATGTTAAATCCCTTGTCATTTTAATATGTCAACCGGGGGGTTTCGTAAACTTAGAAGAAAACCAAAATATATGGGACCTCAGATGAAACTGTTGTAGAAAGTTTGTTTAGGATGGAAAGAAAGAAAGGAAATGCATATTACAAGTATAACTAAAGAAAACTGCAAAAGAAATCAGATGCAAGAAAAATGAATTAGATTCTAAGAGTGGAAGTTAGATTCTAAGGGTGGAATGAATGAATGCCATGGCCTTTCTAAAAACTTATAAACTAATCTTTGAACAACTATAAGAAGCAAACTATGATAATCTAGAAAGCGGGTAAACCTATAACAACTATTGATTTAGTTATCAAGCAAGCAAACTATGAGAACTAATAAACAAGAAATTTAAAGATAACTAAAGTGCAAATCTATTATAAGCAAACTATGATAATCTAGAAAGTAGTAAACTAATCTAGAAAATAGTAAATAACAACTAGTGATTTAGTTGTAAAGCAAGCAAACTAAGATAGCTAGTAAGCAAGCAGTATAATGACAATCAAATCAAATCTAGGAAATGAAATCACACTAGCGGAAAGTAAATCACGCTTGTGAAAAGTAAAGCACAATTGCATGAAAGGAAAAAACATAAATCAAACTATGTTACATGTTGATTATATAGTTCACCCTTAACATTTTAATTAAAGTCATGCAGAGCAAAGCACCTGATAGAATTACTCATGGCTAAAGTTTGAAGTTAGATAAGAAGAAATAGCGCTAAGCTAAGTCACGTGCGAGAAAAGGATGAGTGCATTTCTATAATATAGCGGAAATATATAAGGACTTTGAACATTAGCTGAGCGAAGATATAAAAAAGGCGCAAAGGGAAAGAATATATGACAGTATCTACATGTACTTCACACACGATGGCAAAGGGATTCGCAGGTGCAATTGCAACAAAAGCAAGAGGAGCAGCATGGAGCTACCCCGGTAAATCAAGGACATGTCGAGGGCCTGAACACAGGGCAAGTGTTATACGGGAAATAGAGCACGGTTTTAAATCCGTCATAATATACACTTCGGATCCAACAAGGGTTATGTCTCCGGGGCGAGCTCGTCATCAAAACGAAAAGGTAAGGCAAGTTCTTAGGATATCCAGTACTGAGGCCTGTACTGGTATTTAACCCGACACGAGGTGTTTACCTACCAGAATTCTAACACCCAATTCATACACACCGCGTGTCTCACTGTCAGTGTCCTTACGGCGCTTACCCCACTTGCTTCACCACTCCACCTTTTCCAGAGCTCCCTCAGTTCTATATAATGGTCCTCTGTCTTTTACTGCAGTAAAATACTCAGGTTTTCGACTATGATATAGAAAAAAAGTGGGAGCCCAGTATTAGGTCTGCTTAGTCACTGTCAGTACCCCCGAATCGCTTTCCTGAGAAAATTTCCTACTGCGCAGGTATTCCGTCCCTCATATTCCCTTTGGTTTCCCTTTTTTTTTTAAATTTTCATGTTGCTCATTGGTAAGGTCATAACCAAGAAGTCAGAGTTGGAGACTCCCCAAGTCCGTGAAACCAGAAATCCTCCAGGGTTTGAACCTTTCTTAGACCGATATGCCAACATCTGCGACCCACAGTATCCATTTCCCATTGGTAGTATCAAGCCTGATATTTTTAGGAGACATGTCGAAAACAGGGATAGATATCGGGTGGTTCTATCGGGTCTGTATCATCAAGTTACCCCTCCAATTTATCCAGTGGTCGAATTTATTTGTTGGCTGTAGGACGCTTACGACGAACGTTGGGGCATGTTCCTCACAGCCCAAGGGAATAAGATATTCACCCTTTCCCTAGATATTATCAGAAAATCCCTTCATTTTCCTACCAGTTCAAACTATGTCAGTTTTAGTGAAGTTACTCTAACCCCTCAATTTGAAAAATTTCCATGGAAGCAGCAGGGTGATTTCATCGCCTCCATAACCGATGATCAGACCATAGCCCTCCCTTCTGTAGAGTCATTCCCCCTGAGTCTGTTCAAAGAAGAAGTCCAGCCTATCCTTGCTCTCATCGCAGGTTTATTAAGTGTGGATGGTTTGTGGAAAACCTCCAGGGGATGTGTTGCTTTCTTATGGTTAATGTCTCAAACCGGTGTTGTTCTAGACGTTCCTAGTTTCCTGGCCTCCACCATTCAGACCCAGTTCCAGGAACTCTCAGACACGGGTCGCTTCTGCTTTTTCTCTTTGGTTTTTTACCTCTTCCTCTTTCAGCATGCTGATAAATTTCAGGGTTTGGGTTTAGATAAGGTGTACAAGATAAATTATCAGCCTAGACCAATCTTCGACTGGAGCCTTGCAACGCATCAGTTGCCAAACGAGGTGGGCTACTCAAGGTTTCTAAATGATTTCATGCCTATTTCCTACACTATCATCCACGACTCTCCTTCACCTAGGATTTTTCCTGAGATGAAGAGATGGTTAGAACATAGTGAAGCCCAAAGCACCGGGGATTGTTACTTGTTTGATAACTACACTGAAATCCGAGTTTATGGAGCCAAAGTTCCCCCTACCAGTTGCCCGTGTTTCCTCCCTGGCGGATTTATGCTTTGGAATACATTCGGTATACCCTAAAATTTGACCAACTTCACTTCCTCCCTGCAAAAAAGGGGTTTATCCTCAACCTTCCCATTACCATTGGCCCTTTTTTTGTCAATTAAAGGCACGCCCTCCCTGTGGTGGAAAAGCTACTTCAAGATATGGATTTGAGAAAAGGGAGAGATTTGCCCTATGATCCGAGAGGCATCATATGTAATAGAAGGAGAAGGAACAAATCAATCCCATATCTACATGAAACGAGACCTTTCATAGAATGGCAGGCTAATCTTGAATACTGGCCTTTTCTTTCGCAGATGGAGACCAATTCATCTGCGACAGGGGAAAAGACAGATGCCGCTTTAACAAGAGAAGCTAGTAAAGGACAAACGGAGGAGGCAGTGGATCAAGAGTGCGTTATCCCTTTTCAAAAGTGCGTAATGTGTGGACCATGGAAGTGAGGTTAGTTAGGGAAGAACAATTGCTCGAAGAGGAAATACCATATGGGAAACCTAACAAGAGAAAAACAGGAATCAAGGTGCTACAAGATAGTGCTACTTCTTTTTATTTCTCAGAAGTCTCACAGCTATCATAGCCGGCAGTTCCTAGGTTACAACTGAAAGGAGTTTGAAGGCTAGAGCAATCAGAGATAAGTATCGGGTTGCGCTGGAAGGATATGTTGAGAAATACCACACCAGAATTTCAGCCACAATGAATCTAGACACTGAATATTTAGCAATGGCCATGGTCGAGGCCATTCTGGACCCAGATGCCGGTACTACCAGCTACAGAGCATTAGAGTTTGCAATCGACATGTCAAAAGTGCCGGAAATTGATAAATGCAACATATTTCAAGTCTTCGGTGATATGCTAAAGGATGAAGTGATGTGGCTTTCGATCACTCTGAAGAAGTTGCAGAGCAAGCATGCCCAAGTGGTGGAGAATTTCAGAAAGGAAAAGGTCAGTTCCCACGCCCTCATGAATGAAATACACTCTCTCCAGGATGTGATTAAAGGAAAAGAGATAGGTGAAGCCAACCCCCAAGGCCACCTTATTGAGTAATTACAGAAGAAAGTTGCATCCTTGAAAAGTAAAATTAATATACCGGGCTCTCATCATGTACAAATAGCCGAGTTAGTCCGAGCTAAAAAAGACAGAGCATACTTGGCTGATTCTCTTGCAAAAGAGAAAGAGGAAAAAGAAAAGATCGTAGGGGAGATGGTTGCTCTTCAAAGTAGAATGAACGCATTACAAACAACTTGGGACACACATATGTGTTCACCACCGGCCCCACCAGAGACTAGTTCACTGTCTGAACAACTGACCACACCATTGGCCACAAATGATGCAATGGATAAACAGGTCTCTACAGCAAGACAAAGAATCAATGAGCTGGAAGCTCTCTTGGCTGAGAACTCCAAGAGGATTGATGCCATGTGGAAGGAAATCGAGCAAGGGAAGAAGGAGAAAGTAGAGCATGAGAAAACCATCAACGAACTCACTAATCGCTTGAAAGGTAATATCACCCTCATGGAAGCCAGACGATTAATCTAGGCAGAGATCATCATGAAGGTGAAAGGACATTGGGCATTTTTAAACATCATTGAGGAGGTAAAGTCGTCCATGCTCTATCTTAGAAGAAAGCTTCATGAAGGGAATACTGATGCATCAACTAGAGTTTAGAACGCAAAGAGATATATCTCTTTCCTGAAAGGGCTAAGACCTGAAGACGTGGAGAAACAGGGTATGATGAGTAGGTTCAAAGAAGCTGCGGAATGTCAAAAAATAATCGAGAAGGAGTCTGCTCGTTGTGTAGCTTCAAGTACTTTGGAGAACATGGTGGTCAATTTGGAACGGTTTGAGATGGTCTGGGCCGAGATCACAGTTGCCAGAATTCCATCATGCTAGGATCCCACCCCCACCCACACCGTATTACAAAACACAAACTTATGAGACATGTCTCGTGGAAGAGATGAATTGAAATGATGTACTTTCGTACAAATCCACTGCCGAAACCCGAAAAAATAGTTTCAAATTTCGCCAAGGAATTTTCCCTCCGCACCCGGTGAAGCACAAAATCTCGTTGATGCAAATTTCGATGATCCCCCACCGGCTTCCATCGAGTAGGTTTCACATCAATGCCTGAACCTTACGCGAAGAATAGCAAGTGCACCAAATATGCCAGCTTGTTAGCTAGCTCATCAGCAAATGTCCCACCACCTGTGTCAGCAACTGCATCAACTCCGTCGCACCAATGAACATGGTTAACTCATGATTCGACCCTAGTGGCATTTACTTTTATTTTACTTTGTTATTTTCAAATTTTGAGTGGAATTCACATTTCACTCTTGCATTTTACTTCTTGTTAAGATAGTTTTAAATATTTTATTTTGAAACGGCCGTGAGCCTAACTATAAATGATGAGAAGCCCCATCCCTCATCATGAATTTTGGTTACTTTTGATTAAGACTTCAAACTGATTACTAGCATGGGAGGAAGATATTTTTCCCAAAATATCTTCCTGCACATGTTTCTGAAGGTTCTATATAATCAGCAAACCAATAGGAAAAATGGTTCCAGATTTTCAGAAGAATAGGCTGAGAAAGAATTATGTATGCATCTTGTTGAAATTTTGATATAAATGCGAAGAGCCCGTTGGGTCTCAGTGATGAGGAGTTTCATCTTTAATGAGGATTCTAGCCTTTATAATTTATAGTCTGTAACTCTCCCTTATGTGTTATAGCTTAATTGCTCATTTCGTTTACATCCATTTCTCTTGTATCATGTTATGGAATGTGAGTGGCTCACTGGTCTTGGTATGAATTTATCATAGTTGATATGCTAAAACTTGTCTAGCACTTTAAATATGGCTCAGGCATGATATGCTGTTTCATTTTTCACTTCAACTGTACTTCTTCTATATTAGCTATGATGGAATGTTATCTTTAAAGCTATTGTCATGTGTGGATTCTTCTTATTATAAGTCCATTAAATGTTGATGTTCGTTTCTGGATTTCATCTTGGTGACAACTAGTATTCTCTCTATATTTCCTACACAGTAATCACCCTCTGATTATTCATCTCTGTGAATTATGTTAGAATCTAGACCTCTTTACAGAAAGCTGTTTTTGAATTGTCTGATACATTTCTATTAGGAATTCACACTTTGCCTCTACAGTATTGCTTTCTTTGTGTTGAAGTTTCGAGGATTTTGGTTCCATCCTAATTAAACCTTCCTGTTTACATGAGATAGCACAAGAGCCTTTTTTTGTATAACTTTCCATGTTATATCATATGCTCCTTGCTATATAAGATGTCCTAGGCACTGGTCTTTCACAACTCAAGGCTGTCTCTAAGAATGAAAACATCTTTTTGGCGCCGTTGCCAGGGATATGAAGTTGAGAAAAAATAAATCCCTGGGCCTCGACAAAATCTCTATTCACTCTTCAGAAAGGTGAGCATGAATAGTTGAGAGTTGTAGATCCCTCACCTTGGCGACTCCACAGTCATTCATCAGATAAACTTAATTGTAGTCCTGGCTCCTTGAAAACCACACCTGAGGTCAGATATGTCTCAGCCAAAGACACCTTCAGTGTCTGACCCAGAGAGGATCCTACATAGGAGAGGTTGGAGGGAAAGACAATCAGTTCACACAGAGATCATTCAATTCTCTTTAGAAGACTTTCCATCCTCCTCCTCTCAAGTATCCCAAGTGTAAGGTCCCAACTCCTCTGTGGGAGAGACTGATTATTACTCAGATAGTCCTCCTCTGGGAAAAATCCAAGTCAAAGACGAAGCTGAATCAATAGATACCACTCACTACACTCTTCATCCCACTCCTAAGGCTGAAGAGGTCAAAGAATTTACTGAGGTATCTGCTATTAATAGTCTGTCTTTTCCATCAGCACCCCAAGCCTCTGTCCAATACATTCCCATTGTCATTCACACTTCGCTTCCACCTCCTCCTCCTCTTACACATAAAACTCTTGCACTGCCTCCACCACCCCCAATGGCCAATGTTATAGGTTTCTTGCTGAAAAAATATGCCCCCCTGGCATTACCTCAAGTCTTGAATGATATGCCTCAGGACTATCTGAAAATCTTACCCCGTTTCAATGGGGAAAATGAGATTGAAGCTCAAAAGCATCTTGAAGTCTTCTGCTCTTTTGTAGAGAACTTTAATGTGGAACATCTAGATGTAGTCCTAAGACTGTTTGTTCAATCTCTTGATGGAGAAGCTAGAAAGTGGTTTAAGACATTGGGAGACCGTTCCATCACTACTTGGGAAGGGATGGAAGATACTTTTCTCAGAAAATGGGGGGAAAAGAAAGATCATGGTTAATTCCTCACCAAATTTAATGTTATCAAGAAAAAACACAACGAGGGAGTACCAAAATTCATCAAGAGGTTCAACAAGCTCTACTCAAGCCTTCCAGCTGAAATGAAACCTCATCAGACTGTAGCTAAGGTGGTGTTCGTGGTAGCCTTTGATTCTGAGTTTGGTTTCTCTCTAAGAGAAAGGAAGCCTGCTTCACTAGACGATGCTCAGACGGACGTGCTTGAATTGGAGGCTAATTTTGCTACAACTGGGAAATCAAAGGGAAAATCAGATCAAGATGTTAGAAGAAGGGGCAAAGAAGAGGTATCTACTTCTAGCCAAGACAAAGAGTCAGCTGATAACGAAATTGAAGAAATGAACAAAATGATTAAGAATATTTCAAGTAATATGGTCAAACTTGAGCTCGAGGCCAAGAATTCATCCTCCAAGAATTTACAGAATGCTCCAAACAGGGGTTACAATCCTCAACACAGAAAACCACCCTTGAAGATACTACAAAGGGAACAGAAAGAGCAACAAGATCAGGTACCACACCCACTATACTTGGAAGGTCATGTAGATGGTCCCATCGAAGACACCGCTTATGAGCAGGATGATCCATATCTTGCTTATTCAAATAGTGATGAAGTAGAATGTCCCTTGCAAGAAAGTGATGGAATGGAGATTCCGTTACAAGAATAAGAGAAGGCTAAAGGCACCGAAGATCCCGAGATCGATGACTATTGCAAGCAGTTTTTCGATTTCATGCAAGCACAGTTCAATAGAAGATATGACCTCAGATCTTCTAGGAAAAGAACTCGCACTCAGGATCAGGAAGAAGAGGTGCCCAAGAAGGAAGCATCTGCTCAAAAGGAGACAACAGTACAAAAGGTCACAGATAAAGGTAAGAGGCCTCTAAATTAATCTTTGCAGTTTAATGATCAAATTCCTCCCTCTTCAAAAGTAGTCACTCCCCCTAATACCAAGTCTGTGTCGAAAGAAGTCAAACCCTTGGTAGAAAACAAAGATTCAAAAGATATTATAATAGAAAAGTCCTCTTCCACCTTTAGTTTACAAAAGGAGCTTGAGAAGGTAAAAATCCCAGTTCCCTTGACTGAACTGTTGAAGTAGCCTGCATATCAGTATCAGGTCACCTCCTTTATGCTCCCTCCAGAAACAACTCATATTCCAGACAGTATGAACCTTCAAGAAAAAATACCCATGGTTTTATTTGGCCCCCACATTGAGGAATTAGATGCCTCTACTCCTCCTTTTTATGTGTCATTAGTGATTCATGACCTGCTCTTACATAACTGTATGTTAGATTCAGGAGCTTCCCATAATCTATTGCCCATGTTAGTCATGGAACAACTAGGTTTGCAAATTACCCATCCATACAAGCACCTCTATTCATTTGATTCTAAAAGAGTCAAGTGTCTAGGTATGATCAAGGACTTGGTAGTCAATTTGGCCCAAATCCTAGCCAAAAGTGTGGTGATGGACATAGTGGTGGCTGACATCCCAGCTCGCTTTGGCATGTTGCTGTCAAGGTCCTGGGGAACCAAAATCGGTGGGTCAATCAAACTGGACTTAACATATGCTACTATTCTGTTATTTGGAGGCCAAGAAAGGAGGCTGTATAGGGAAACAAGATTTGTCAAGATGGTTACTAAGGTTGACAACTCGGTTAATTCACCAGTGTATAGTAAGGAAGGATATTTTTCATGTATAATGCTAGAGGAAGACCAAGATTATGCTGAAGAACCATCATTCTACCAAATTAAGACTGAACAGTCGTCAGAGAGTCAGGAAGCAGGAGTTTGGACGCTTCACTTTGATGGAGCAAATTCTCGAGAAGGTAATGGGGTTGGAGTACTACTGATTTCTCCTACAGGAAAATGGGTCCCATTTTCTTTCAAGTTAGAATATGAAGCTACCAATAATGTGGCCAAATATGAAGCACTTCTATTGGGGTTACAAATATCCAGAAGCATGAACATTCAGAGTCTAAAAGCTCTGGGAGATTCAGAACTTGTAGTAAGAAAAGTGAAGAATCAGCGCCAAACCAAACATCCGAGGCTGAGGGCCTATAGGAACGAGGTATGGGATCTGGTGGAAAATTTTTTCCTAGCATTTAATATTTAGTTTATGCCTAGAGAGAAAAATAGGATGGCAGATTCCCTTGCAGTGGCTGCTAGTACATTTCGTCCACCTCAAAACCCTCTTTTGAGATACGAAATTGAAGTTCGTTATCGACCTTCAATTCCATATAATATCAAGCATTGGTAGGTATTTGAAGATGAACACCAAGTAAAAATATTTATGGAAACAATTGGAGAATTTTCAAACATGGAGATAGATGCTTGTGAAGAAGAAGAAGCTGAAGACCTTTCAGAAAACAAATGGAAGGAAAAGGTGGCTGGCCATAAAGTGTTGCAATTGAAGGGAAATGTTATACCTAGAGGGCTGGTGCCTCTAGGAAGGTTTTTTGACAAAAATGATGTTCCACTGCAGCCAAACAAGGTGGTAGAATAAAATCAAGTAGAAGACCTGAATCTTGGTACCAATGTTGACCCCAAAATTGTGAAGTTGTCCAAGAAAGTCCCAAAAGAATATAAAGAGCTCTACCAGAAATTATTCTAGTCATACAAAGATGTGTTTGCATGGTCTTATCAGGACCTAAAAACTTTTGACATCAGCATCATGCAACATAAAATTCTTCTAAAAGGAGATGCGGAGCCGCATAAACAGAAGCTTAAACAGATTAACCCTCTACTGCTCCCCTCCATAGAAAAAGAGATTAAGAAGTTATTGAAGGCCAAAATCATTGTGCCATTGAGGTACTCCGAGTGGGTGTAAAATCTAGTCCTTTTCTGGAAAAATAATGGAGAAATAAGACTGTGTGTTGATTTCCAGAATCTAAATTGAGCGTCCTTAAAGGATAATTACCCACTGCCCAAGATGGATCATATTTTGCAGAAAGTAGTGGGAGCTTCACGGATGTTGATGATGGATGGTTTCTCTGGTTATAATCAGGTGGCTGTACTTCCAGAAGATCAAAAGAAGACTACCTTCACCACACCATGGGGTACATTTATGTACGCTAGGATGCCTTTCAGATTGATCAATGCAGGGGCCACCTTCCAAAGGGCCATGGACATCATCTTTGTTGGGGAGCAAGATAAGTTCATGGTGGTCTATCTCGATGATATCACTGTGTTTTCAAAGGATGATGCAAAGCACATTGAACACTTGCATAGAACTTTCGAGAAGCGCAGAAGGTATGGTCTCTCTCTCAATCCACAAAAGTCATTGTTTGCATTGGAAGAGGGCAAGCTTTTGAGACATATTGTGACCAAATATGGGGTAAAAATTGATCCTAAGAGAGTAGAAGTTATAAACGAAATTTCCCTCCCCAGAAATAAAAAGGAGGTGCAGGTGTTCCTTGGGCGTATTAACTTTCTGAGAAGGTTTATCCCTAACTATGCAGAGATAGTTAGGCTTATAACTGACATGCTCAAGAAGAATAATGAGGTGAATTGGTCCCAGGAATCACGAGAGGCCTTTACCAGAATAAAAAATGCCTTTGCAGAAGTCCCAGTACTGGTTGGACCAGACTATGCTAAACCCTTCATGATTTTTTCATTTGCATCACCTCATACAGTGGCAGGAGTTTTATTGCAGAAGAATGAGGAGGGTTATGAGCAGTCTATCGCTTTCTTCAGCCAGGTGCTCCGTGATGTAGAATTGAAATACAACATACTAGAAAAGCAAGCTTATGCCTTGGTAAAGTCTCTTAAGGCATTCCGAATGTATGTCCTGCAATCACACATCACTACATTTGTGCCCATAGCAGTCGTGAAGGACATCCTCATCCAAGGAGATAGCGAGGGAAAAAAGGGGAAATGGATTGAAAAAATACAAGAATATGAGCTGGATATTCGCCCTACCAAGTTGATTAAAGGATAGGGATTAGCCAAAATCCTGTCAAGATCGAACTGTCAGGCTCTGGGCATAAATCTGTCTATGATAGCTAATGAGGAGTCCAAGAAGATGGAAGAAAAATGAGGGATAGAGACAGCTACTAAGAAGACTCATATGAAGTATCTCATCAACCCATGGTATAAGGAGATTGTGGAGTATCTTCTGAATCTTAGATGCCCCCTTAGCTATGACAAAGCTAAATACAGAACACTAAGGTTGAAATCACAAAAATTTGTTGTTGCCAATGGTCGGCTGTACTGGAAAGATCCTTCTGGTATCTTGCTCCTGTGCCTTACAGAAAGTGAGGTGGAAAATATAATGGCTGAATTTCATGTAGGTATCTATGGGGGTCACTATAGCTGGAGAGTCACTGCTCACAAAATTCTGAAAGCTGGTTTCTTCTGGCCCAAACTCTTTGGAGATGTGTTTGCTCGGGTCAGAGCTTGTGAAAAATGCCAAAAATTTGCGGAGACACAGAAGTTGGCACCCCTACCCATGATCCCTGTACATGTGGATGAACCATTCCAGCAATGGGGGATTGACTTTATTGGTGAGATTCACCCTACATAGAGTGGTTAACACAAGTGGATATTAACTGCTACAGATTATTTCACAAAATGGGTGGAGGCTATACCTGCGAGGAATGAAATAGATACCATGGTGATAAAGTTTATGGAAGAAAATATTATATCCAGATTCAACTGCCCTGCCAAGATAGTGACTGACAACGCCGAGGCATTTAAGTCTGCTAAGTTTTTCAAATTCTACCAGTAGTATAACATTACGTTGGGTCACTCCACAGCTATTACCCACAAGGAAATGGCTTACCAGAGTCTTCTAATAAAACCCTGGTGAGAGCACTGAAGAAAGCTATCAACGAAAATCAGAAAAATTGGGACTCTCAGCTAAAATTTTCTTTATGGGCAAACATGATTACCAGAAAGAGATCAACGGCAAAGTCCCCATATGAATTGGTATATGGGAGAGCAACAATATTTCCCATACAGTTGGAATTACCAATAGCTAGATTCATGCAGGAAATTTAAGAAGAGCCTAATGATATTACTAGGAGAATCAATCAGTTGGTAGAGTTAGAAGAAACACGAAATCAGGTGAGTCAGAGGTTGACCGAATATCAGGATAAGATGAAAGATTTGTTTGACTAGCACGCCAAGGACAAGAAGATGCAGGTTGGGGATTTAGTGCTCAAATGGGATATTCGAAGAGCAGCGAAAGGGAAGCATGGTAAATTTGATCCGTTGTGGTTCAGCCCCTTTAAAATTGTGGAGCAGGGGGGCAACAACACATTCAAGTTAGAAAATTTACAGGGTGGCTTGCTTGATGTCCCTGTAAATGGTCAGTTCCAGAAACCTTACTTCCAGTTCTGATTCAGGCTAAGAGAGCCTGATGTATTATACTGTACATTAGTTATATTATTTTATCTTTGTTTTAATGTCGTTTGTTGTGAAGAATCATGAAGAGAAAAAGAAAAAGTGCAGAGGAGTGGTGTCTACAGGAAGGGTTAACAAGTGAACATGAGTTCTTGACATGCCCCAGGATGTCATCCCAGGTTGAGCCAATGATTATATAGTTCACATACATTTTAATTTAAATTAGTGTGGAGAAAAGAGTACCCAAGAACATTACTCATATGGCTAAAGTTTGAGGCGCCTAAAAAGAAGAGCGTTAGCTAAGTCACATGCGAAAAGGATAAGCGCATATTTATAATGAGCGGAGATATATAAAAGACTTTGAACATTAGCAGAGCGAGAATGCCACAAGGCACAAGGGAAAAGGATATAAGACAAGGCCCGCATGTGCTTTACACAAATGGCGAAGGATTCCATGGCGTGTAATCTGAGATCCTAACGAAGAGGAGCAAGGCAGAGCCTTACCCCCACGGAAATTTGATGATGTGTCAAGAGGGTCGACACAAGGCGAATGTTATACGGGGAATAAAGCACAGGCTTTAAAGCTGTCACAATATGCACTTTGCATTCCACGAGGGCTATGTTCTAAGGCAGAGCTGTCACCATGACGAAAAGGTAAGGTAAGTTCTCAGGATATCCGGTACTAAGGCCCGTATTGGTATTTAACCTGACACGCGGTGTTTACCTACCTGAAGTCTAACACCCAATTCCTACATGCCACGTGTCTCACTGTCAGTGTCCTTACGGCGCTTACCCCACTTGCTTCACCATTCCACCTTTTCCCGAGCTCCCTCAGTTCTATATAATGGTCCTCCATCTTTTACTGCAGTAAAATATTCGGGTTTTCGACTATGGTATAAACAAAAGTGGGAGCCCAGTACCAGGTCCACCCAGTCACTGTCAGTACCCCTGCGTCGCTTTCCCGAGAAAATTTCCTACTGTGCAGGTATTCCATCCCTCACATTCCCTCTGGTTTCCTTTTGTTTTTAAAATTTTCATGTTGGTCATGGGTAAGGTCACAACCAAGAAGTCAGAGCCGGAGACTCCCCAAGTCTGTGAAACCAGAAATCCTCCAGGGTTTGAACCTTTCTTAGACCGACAAGCCAACATCTGTGACCCGCAGTATCCATTTCCCATTAGTAGTATCAAGCCTGATATTTTTAGGAGACATGTCGAAAACAGGGATAGGTATCGGGTGGTTCTGTCGAGTCTGTATCATCAAGATACCCCTCCAGTTTATCCAGTGGTCAAATTTATCTGTTGGCTTTGGGATGCTTACGAAGAATCTCGGGGCATGTTCCTCACAGCCCAAGGGAATAAGATATTCACCCTTTCCCTAGATATTATCAGAAAAGCCCTTTTTTTTCCTACCAGTTCAAACTACGTCCATTTTAGTGAAGTTACTCTGACCCCTGAATTTGCAAAATTTCCATGGAAGCAGCAAGGTGATTTCATCGCCTCCATAACCAACGATCAGACCACAGCCCTCCTTTCCGCAGAGTCATTCCCCCTGAGTTTGTTCAAAGAAGAAGTCCAGCTTATCCTTTCTCTCATCGCAGGTTTATTAAGTGTGGATGGTTTGGGGCAAACCTCCAGGGGATGTGTTGCTTTCTTATGGTTAATGTCTCAAACTGGGGTTGTTCTTGACATTCCTGGTTTCCTGGCCTCCACCATTCAGACCCAGTTCCAGGAACTCTCAGACATGGGTCGGTTCTGCTTTTTCTCTTTGGTTTTTTACCTCTTCCTCTTTCAGCATGCTGATAAATTTGAGGGTTTGGATTTAGATAAGGTGTACAAGATAAATTCTCAGCCTAGACAAATCTTTGACTGGAGCCTTGCAATGCATCAGTTGCCAAACGGGGTGGGCTACTCAAGGTTTCTAAACGATTTCATGCCTATTTCCTAGACTATCATCCACGACTCTCCTTCACCTAGGGTTTTTCCAGAGATGAAGAGATGGTTACAATATAGTGAAGCCCAAAGCACCGGGGATTGGTACTTGTTTGATAATTACACTGAAATCTGAGTTTATGGAGCCAAAGTCCCCCCCCTACTAGTTTCCCGTGTTTCCTGCCCGGCGGATTTATGCTTTGGAATACATTCGGTAGACCCTGAAATCTGACCAACTTCACTTCCTCCCTTCAAAAAAGGGGTTTATCCTCAAGCTTCCCATTACCATTGGCCCTTTTGTTGTCAATTCAAGGCATGCCCTCCCTATGGTGGAAAAGCTGCTTCAAGATATGGATTTGAGACAAGGGAAAGCTTGGCCCTACGATCTGAGAGGCATCATCTCTAATAGAAGGAGAAGGAACAAATCAACCCCATATGTACATGAAATGATACCTTTCATAGAATAGCGGGCTAATCTTGAAAACTTGCCTTTTCTTTCGTGGATGGAGACTGATTCATCTGCGACAGAGGAAAAGATAGATGCCACTTTAACAAGAGAAGTTGGTAAAGGAAAAACGGAGGAGGTAGGTACATCAGGAGAACATTCTCCCCCCTTTAAAAGGCAGAAAACAGGGACCAGTGAAGCGGAAGTTATCGGGGAAGAACAATTGCTCGAAGAGGAAATACCATATGGGAAACCTAACAAGAGAAAAACAGGAATCAAGGTGCTACAAGATAGTGCTACTTCTTTTTATTTCTCAGAAGTCTCACAGCTATCATAGCCGGCAGTTCCTAGGTTACAACTGAAAGGAGTTTGAAGGCTAGAGCAATCAGAGATAAGTATCGGGTTGCGCTGGAAGGATATGTTGAGAAATACCACACCAGAATTTCAGCCACAATGAATCTAGACACTGAATATTTAGCAATGGCCATGGTCGAGGCCATTCTGGACCCAGATGCCGGTACTACCAGCTACAGAGCATTAGAGTTTGCAATCGACATGTCAAAAGTGCCGGAAATTGATAAATGCAACATATTTCAAGTCTTCGGTGATATGCTAAAGGATGAAGTGATGTGGCTTTCGATCACTCTGAAGAAGTTGCAGAGCAAGCATGCCCAAGTGGTGGAGAATTTCAGAAAGGAAAAGGTCAGTTCCCACGCCCTCATGAATGAAATACACTCTCTCCAGGATGTGATTAAAGGAAAAGAGATAGGTGAAGCCAACCCCCAAGGCCACCTTATTGAGTAATTACAGAAGAAAGTTGCATCCTTGAAAAGTAAAATTAATATACCGGGCTCTCATCATGTACAAATAGCCGAGTTAGTCCGAGCTAAAAAAGACAGAGCATACTTGGCTGATTCTCTTGCAAAAGAGAAAGAGGAAAAAGAAAAGATCGTAGGGGAGATGGTTGCTCTTCAAAGTAGAATGAACGCATTACAAATGCATTACAGACAACTTGGGACACACATATGTGTGCATCACCGGTCCCACCAGAGACTAGTTCACTGTCTGAACAGATGACCACAGCATTGGCCACAAATGATGTAATGGAGAAACAGGTCTCTACAGCGAGACAAAGAATCAGTGAGTTGGAAGCTCTCTTGGCTGAGAAATCCAAGAGGATCAATGCCATGCAGAAGGAAATCGAGCAAGGGAAGAAAGAGAAAGCAGATCAGGAGAAAACCATCAGCGAACTCACTAATCGCTTGAAAGGTAATATCACCCTCATGGAAGCTAGACAATTAATTTGGGCAGAGATCATCATGGAGGTGAAAGGGCATTGGGCATTTTTAAACTTCATTGAGGAGATAAAGTCGTCTATGCTCTATTTGAGAAGAAAGCTTCATGAGGGGAATACTGATGCATCCAGCAGAGTTCAGAATGCAAAGAGATATATATATTTCTTGAAAGGGCTAAGACCTGAAGACGTGGCTAAACAGGGTATAATGAGCAGGTTCAAGGAAGCCGCAGAATTTCAAAAAATAATTGAGAAGGATTCTGCTCGCGGTATAGCTTCAAGTTCCTTGGAGAACGTGGCAATCAATTTAGAATGGTTTGAGATGGTCTGGGCCGAGATCACAGTTGTCGGACTTCCATCATGCTAGGATGCCACCGACGCCATATTACAGCCGTAACCAGCTTATGAGGCACGTCTCAAGGAGGAGATGAACCGAACCGATGTACTTTCAGACAAATCCAATCAACTAAAACTTGAGACTATAGTTTTAGCCCTTAGCAAGGAATTTTCCCTCCTACACCTGGTAAAGCACAAAATTCCTATTGATGCAAATTTCTATGATATCACTGAAGCCTATATCAGAGTGGAAGGTTTCGCGTCAATGCCTGAACCTGCAGCAGACAGTCAGCAAAGGTGCACCAAATATGCCAGCATGTTAGCCATCTCATCAGCAAATATCCTGTCACCTGTGTCAGCAACTACATCAACTCCGTCGCACCAGTGAACATGGTTAACTCATGATTCGGCCCTAGTGGCCTTTACTTTTGTTTTACTTTGTTACTTTCAAATTTAGAGTGGAATTCACATTTCACTTTTGCATTTTACTTCTTGTTAAGACAGTTTTAGATATTTTTTTTTGAAACAGCCGTGAGCCTAACTGTAAATGATGAGAAGCTCCATCCCTCATCATGAATTTTGGTTACCTTTGATTAAGACTTCAAACTTATTACTAGCACGCGAGGAAAATATTTTTCTCAAAATATCTTCCCGCTCATGTTTCTGAATGTTCTATATAAGCAGCAAACCAATAGGAAAAAGGGTTCCATATTTTCAGAAGAATACGCTGAGAAAGAATTTTGTATGCGTTTTGTCTAGTTTCTGATATAAAAGTTGAAGAGCCCGTTGGGTCTCAGTGATGAGGAGTTTCATCTTTAATGAGGATTTTGGCCTTTATGCTTTATAGTCTGTAACTCTTTCTTATGTGTTATAGCTTAATTGTTAATTTTGTTTGCATCCATTTCTCCAGTATTATGTTCTGGAATGGGAGTTGCTCACATGTCTTAGTATGAATTTATCGTTGTTGGTACTCATGCAAAAACTTGTCTAGCGCTTTAAATATGGCTCAGGCATGATATGTTGTTTCATTTTCCACTTCAACCATACTTCTTTTGATATTAGTTGTGATGATATGTTATCTTTAAAATTATTACCATGTGTGGATTCTTGATTTTATAAGCCCATTTCATGTTGATATTCATTTTTGTATCTCATCTCGGTGACAGCTAGTATTCTCTCTATATTTCATACAGAGTAACCACCCTCTAATTATTCATATCTGTGAAGTACTTTAGAATCCAGCCCTATTTACAGAAAGTTGTCTTTGAATTGTCTAATACGTTTTTATCAAGAATTCACACTTTTCCTCTGCAATACTACTTTCTTTGTGCTGAAGTTTTGAGGATTTTGGTTCCATTTCCATTAAACCTTTCTATTTACACATGATAGCATGAGAGCCTTTTCTGATAACCTTTCCATGTTATACCATATGCTCCTTGTTGTATAAGATGTCCTAGGCACTGGTCTTTCACAACTTCAGGCAAATCGTCTCTAGGAATGACAACACTAGCGAAGGTAACGAGACACGATTCGCCGACCTCTTGACAAAATCCTTTTCCGGAAAGAAGTAACCGAAGCTCGCAAGTGCACCATTTAGAAGTAGTAATGGAAGTGATACAACATTTGCCTTAGGTACCATGGGTATTCCCCCCACGACTCACCTATGTGGTCCCTAGGAAAAGGAAACTAAGAGCACCAATCCATATCTAGCTATCTAGGGCTAACGGTCTTAGGGTCGAAGATTTAGAAAATAGAGAGGGGTTATCTCTCTTCTTTTCCTTCACTATCCCTTGCGCTTAACTCTCACGGAGGTAGATCTTTCCCGGTCCAATTAATGGAATTGGATTTCACTCATTAATCAAATTTCTATGTTTGAAATTTTTGAGTGGCCTTGGAGAGTTAACTCTCCACTCACATATTCCAAGGACCTATGACCTAGACTATTTGGTGTATAATTAATGACAACGTAAAAACTTCTAGTTCATTTCAGTTAATTTCTTGATTTTAAATGGCTATTACTTAAGTCATGAGTAGATGGAGATGAAACTTATGATGTTTTTTCAATGCAAAAGGAATCAATAGAAAACCTACTACATGAAGATGCAATATTTTCCTCTCGATGAAAAAAGATTTCTAAATGGGTTCTATGAAGCTATTAACAAATAAAAACTTGTTTTTCTTTCAATTAACACTCTTCACACACTTTATAAAACTATCAAAAAGACTAAAATGCTTCAGTGCACCTAATGCAAAAAACTACCAATGATATGCAAATCCTAGGACTCCTCACTAAGGAAGCAAAGAGAGTTTCTAATCAAGATTGGTTCTATCACTTTGATAGAGACAAGCAAGAGGCAAGTCCCAACAAGAACTCCTTTTCACAAAAATAATTCTAAAAAAAACTTGATATAAAAGAGAGAGAAATCCAAACGAGAACTCCTTTCAAAAAACCCAAGCCAATGAACCAAAAAATGAGGAACTATAAAATTGCTTCAAAATGGATGAAAAAACTGTGAAAAGAAAACAAAATGGAAAAGAAACGAGAAAAACAAAAATGTTTTTTGGCTTTCCACTTTTAAGGAAACAAGAAAACTTTCAATGAGAGAAGCACAAAAAATAACAAAGGTCCAAAATCAAGAAAATGAGCCAACAAGGAGACTTCCAAATGCACAAGCCAACTATGCTAATTTCGTAGCAGGAATCAAATGAAAAAAGAAGGAGTAACCAACTCAAGAAACTGAATGAGAACAATAGCACAAACTTCCAGCAAACAAAAAATTCTAGAAACCAAGAGAAGGAAACTTCGAGATTCACTAGAAATCTAATCCCAAGAAATAAGAAAACCAAGCAAGTCAAGAAGGAAAAACCAAAAAGTGAAGCAATGCATAAGGAAAACATGAGAAAATAGACAAAGGCTCACTATTCTAAATGGTTAGAACAACCAAGAAGTAGAAAAATAAGTCTTGGTGCTACAACCGCAATTGAGACTTCACCAAATAGGAAAAACCCTAGAATGACTAGGTCTTCACTTAAAAAAGAGAGGAAATGACATACAACCACAAGAATCACAGTCCGGACACCTAATAGGTTCCATAGGGACGCCCAACCATAGACAAGGAAAGACTTAGAGGGCCTCAAAATTCAAAATTTCAAAATTTACCGGGCATACGCGGGTTCGATGTGTGCAACACGCATGTATACGCGTCCGTATCAAAATAAACATGTGTATACACAGGTTCTTTTTTGTCAGTGTGAATTCTAATCGAAAAGGGGTACGAAAAAACTCTTAGCCATGTATAAAAAACAACCCTAACGACCAAAAGATGGTTGTCAATTTCCTTATATCCGCAGACTAGTGATCGAATAAATGCTACGGGAATCCATATCTATGCGATTAAAGACATTAAACTACAAATAATAAGTAAGACTTTCTCCATGCATTTAATGAGCAAGACAAGAATTTTTAAAGAAATTTTTGTATTATGACACCTAGGAAGGGAACATAGAAATGTGTTACCAGTCCCCCTCAATGGGATCGGTTCTTGCATGTCCTCGGTTCTTCGATCTAAGATCTCTCTCTCTTGATGGTGCGAGTGTAATATCCGAAATTAGGGATTTCACAACAAGCTCACTGAAAATAATGCACTTATGGGAGATTTATCCACGTAAATGAGTTTGCAGCCCTTAGATCCCTTTAGATCGGTAGATACTGAGTCTAGATCCAAAAGGGGAGAAAAAACAAATCAAAGTAGGTGTGGTAAACAAATCTCCCACCACCTAGTCTAGATGAAAAAACACCCTACAAGAGGGGTCAGTACTATGCACAACAAAAGCTGCTTCAAAAATAAAAACAAATCTTGGAAAGCATGAGTAGGAGACCATCAAATAAGATCAAATTTTGAATATACAGCAGCAAATCAGATTTACAATGATGCTATTATATTATATAGTAGAATGCGAGAAGACAAGAGAGAAGGAAATCTTCGTAAAAAAGGTCGCAACAGATGTATAAAGCGCCAAATGGATTAACAGTGTTATTTTATGGAGTGCAAAGAAAGTCGAGATGTTACACTTCATATCTAAAGCATATTTTTGTAAAAAATATCAGATCCATTTCAAATATGTACACTAGAAAGGCTCTATTACAAGATCCCCTTGGGGTTTTGACCAAATCATGCAATACAAAGAGTAGATCCGAGTTTTAAGTAGCGGATCCGCAATATTATTCGAGAATTTATGAAGATGAATTTTCATTAAAAAAGATCATATCTATACAGAACATGGATCAGCAAGCTAATCCATGGATCACCGAGGTGAAAGGCAAAGCCCGAGCACTAGAGATCTCTCATCAAAAAGGTGATCAAAACACCCCGAAAAACCTCCATCTGAAAAATAACACAAGTCGCAAGGGAAAAATGCAGTTGTAGCTTGAATAACCCGAGTTGGCCCGATGACAAGATACAAATCCGAGGCTCAAACAACTAATGCACTCTTCCAAGAGGTTAAAATACACACTCACCGAGAAGAGGCACCAATACAAGCTAGATCTAAGCGAGATCTAGTGTTCCACTACTGCTGTACCTACAAAAGCAACCAAACCCTCACTGGATCTACATTGTAGTTGGAAGTAGAGCTTGGCACAAATGCCCGATAGTGGATGAGATCAGCAAGACTCCTCCAATAATCCTCAATGGAAGAGGTGAAACCCCACGCATAGGAACTCCAAGTGCTAAGTAGCACTATTCTCCACCGAACATCGGAGAATGGTATTTGTCTAAACAGACAAGATTCTTAGAAATATAGATAATAAACAACCCTCTCTTGCTGCCTTCCCCTTCATTTTGCAAGATGAAAGCCTTTGCAAACCCTAAACCACCTTGATGAGTTAGCTCCTTTCACATGAGGGGCCTCCTTCTAGAGCTGTGTCTGTCCCTTCATGAGGTACATTGTATCTAGACGACGCCTTTGTAGATTTGGTCAAGGTTGACCCGTCTCATAGCTCAAACCCCTTTCACACATGCAAGTGATTTGTTTACATGGACTAGATTTATCCATGTTCATATGGGCATTGATTTATTCATTCTTCTAGGAGTTTTACATGTCCTCCTTTATTCATTTATTCATGCAACGAAAAATGAGACAAAATTGCATATTCCTCTTAGCTTAGGCTAATTGGGAATATTACGAGTCCTCCTCTCCAAAATGTTGCTTGTCCTCAAGAAACCGATAGGGTGAGAGCTGTAGTACTTTCCCTCCTCCATTGATGACACCATCAATGATCAAGTCCTCATCATAAGCCAAGTGTCCATCAAGCCAATACATCATGAATTGTTCCTCCGGGGTCAACATAAGATGTGCATAGTCCATCCTACCAAGGAGTGAAGAATCCAACAGAAATAAGCATGGCTGGAGCAATGCTCTATATAAAAACATGTAGCATGAGGTACGAGGGAGAAGTTCCATTCCATGTGGTACATACAAAGCTGCCCATCCTCCCTCCATACAATCCCATAAACAATACAACTATATCATCCAGGGTATGGAAGCAAGACTACATATATGCAAACAAAAATCTGAGCTTGGGGAGGTGGGTCAAAATACCACATGTAATGCCAACGCAATGCATCTCCCCGCTTAGCATTGGATAAAGGTGTGGCAAGTGTCATTCCCACCACATATTTGCTACATGAGTTACCTTAACATGGATGAAGATGTCGGATATATTTGGTGCCTTTAGAAAGCACCCATCATGAAAAGGAATCTCCCTTTGCACAACAAGGGAGTGGCCAAGTTCAAAATTTCTATTGGCCCACCAAAAGCCATGAGATACACATGATCTCTCACTCCCTTTAGGATTCACATCTTGCAAAAAACATGGTAAAAGAATGTGACAAATAAGAAAATAAAGTTTTCTCTACATGATCAGATCTTTTACCATCAAAGTTCCTCATACACATGGAGTTGTGAATGGGCATTCCCCCTCTCTCAAAAGAAGGAAGAAATGGCTGAAATGACTATTGCATAGAGTCCATTGGTTTTCCCAACTCCACATAGCTCATGCACTCTTGAAAGTGCTTGATGTAGTTCCTCTCAACCCTTCCCGAGCCAAAGCTCCTCATGATCGGGGTATAGATCTTCATTGAATGCATATGGCTAAGAAAGAATTCTTTGTGTGCCCCTTGTAGTATCTTCTACTTGAGATTGTAAGCTCTAGCCAAGAAGACCCTACCATGATGATAGATGACTCCCCCTTGGACTAAGTAGCCCTCTTCTTGCTTGCATGTCATCTAGTATCATACCTGTGTGAAGATCCTTGGAATACTCTACAAGCGAGCTTGAGATTTCCAATACAGATCCACACTATACAACAATGACAACGCTAATGATACATCCATGGAAGTGCCTGTCATGTTGCTGATATCTTCTTTGACATCTCTCATGCCAAATATGTGTGTTGGAAGGCTGATCCTCCCATTCTTCTCCTCCCACAATGCAGATCTAGGAAAGAGAGAGGGTGATAGTGATGCAGGGAGAAGATTCCCCTCCCTATTGAGCTGTCCCAAGCCCTCCAACATTGTAGCTTGGTCTCCCATTGCTCCAATCCCCCCTGGATCTAGATTTGGAGTAGCACTTTGTGAGGCCTCCCCCCACAAGATTTGAATATGGTGGCCTCCCAGGTGGTTTTCCACTAGATAGGAATGTCCCTTGCAAAATTCTCATGAACATAAGAGAAGGGATTGTGAGATCCTTGCTTCCACTGTGCAAATCCATCTCTGTTGTTTGTGTGGAAGTGCTGGATGAGGGATAAGTATGTATGCCTTGGATTATTTGGGGTTTACAACTCTTCATGTCCACCCACTCCATCTGCAAGGCTTTTCAATCAGTGGTGACTTTCCCCAATGTAATCAACCATTGGACACCCAAAATGATATTTGTGTCTAGTATGTCAACTACAAAAAAGTGATCCACCAAAGTGTAGGACCCCATAGTGACTGAGAGTGATAGGAAATATTGCATGCATTGCATTGTCCTATCTCCTGGGACCAAACAAAGAATCCCTCAAAAGTATCAATGGGGTTTGCTCTCCTCTGCACAAGATGAGCATCAATAAAGTTGTGGGTTGTCCCACTATCAATTAGTATAGATACCTGATCTAGGTGGATATTGGTGGCCACCCACCTATTCCACTTGGGGCCCCACCATTGTCTCTTTCAGTTTTTTCACAACTTACTATTTTTAGCATTTTTTCGGGTCTTGAACTTCCCGAGCCATTTTGAAGCCCCAAACGGAGATAATATGCCGAAGTTATGTCCCTGAGAAGTTGAAACACCAATTTACCCAAACAGGGCCCATAGTTTTGGCGCTTCATCTCCTAGGGTTAGGTTTTTGGACGTTTAGAGTTCTCCATTGTTTCTCCATAATAAATAGGCCCTCGAGCCTCATTGTAACACAGTTCAGAGGTTTGTAGCCGCCACATCTCTTCTTAGAGATTCGCTACTAGCACCCTAGCTATTTTATTTCCATCATGTTTTTAAGCATATTTATGTGATTTGATATTAATGAAACAAAGACTTATTTCTACTATATTTCTATGTCTATGGTTATTTCTGTATTCTATTGCGTTCCTGCATAAATACCCTCTGGTTCATGATTGAACCTTGTACTCTTAGGGTCAAGTACTTAGGCACTCCTCTCAAATATGCAAGAGTTCCACCTATTGGAGCAAAGGCTCCATCCCCATCTCCAGATGGTGTTGGATCTCCCTCAACATTATCAGCGCTGTGACCCTTTCTTGGTTCATCATCTTCATCTTCCTCCTCAAAATCTGAGAAGACTTCTATGTAGTGTGCTTTCCCAGCAGCACATCTATGTCCAAGTGCCCATGACTCTTGGCAAGTGAAACATAGTCTCTTCTTTCCCAGCTCCCTCCTGACTTCAATACTAAGAGGCTTCTTGAATGAGCTCTCCTTGGAAGGAGCAGCTTTTTCTTCCTTCCCTTTAGAAAGGTGAGGGGCCTTGCTCTGAAAATTTGCATTTGCTTTTGGAAAGGCATATTAGAGGTCTCTAGCCCTCTCATTGGCATCATGCAAAGTGATGGGCTTGGTAGATTTAACCAACCCATGCAAAGGTTCATCCAAGCCATCGATGAACGTGTACACCCTCCTTGCTGCATATAGATTAGGAATCATAACAGATAATCTCAGAAACTCAGAGATATAAGTTTCTGCATTTCTCGATTGCTTTAACTTTGCAAGGCTCATGAAAGGTTCTTCTCGATCCTTTCTGTCAAACATATCCACCAGTATTCTAGTGAATTCAAAATAGGTAGTCACATTGGCATGGCCCAATGTAGACAACCCATGGAACCACCAATTGTGTGCTTCACCTTCAAAGTGCAGCGCTGCAATCTTGATGGCTTCAATCTCGGGGACTTTGTTGAACTGAAAGTAGATTTCCATATTTTCTACCCATGCCTTGGCATAACTGGTGGATGACCCATAAAACTTGGGCAAAACGTATCTTCCCATAGAGTGATGTCTATCATGATTATGAAAGAACCCACCATCTCTATACTGATGCCTTGGTCTTCTTTTGTCCTTGAGGTGACAAAAATCTTGGAAACTCAAGTGGTCCTTGAATCTCTGATTCTGAGATTCATATTCCACAAAGTAGTCTTCAAGGGATGCTTGCTCTTCTGGTCCTTCATTCTCCACGGCCAAGAAGGTAGGCCTAGTGGAGCATTGTGGATCTTGTGGCTGGTTCACTGGTTGAACAGTCCAGTGGTGAGACATGCCAGAGCTTTCCCCATGATGAAATATCCTAGGAGATTCCCTCATTCCATCCATTCTCATCTCTTTGATATCTCTAGCAAGATCTTGCATGGCCACCAAAAGAGTTCTTGCAAACTCTTCTCCTTCTTTATCACTTCTAGTTTCAGGGGCTTTACCCTTGTCTTGATCCTCAGTGGTGTAATAAAACTTCTTGTGGATTTTGTTCTGATACCTTTTCTCCCTCACAGTAAGAGGCTCATCTTCTTGTGAATGCAGCATGGCTATGATTCTCTAATGAAATCACAAGTTGTGACAAGAAAGGAGCTCTGATACCACTGTAATATCCCAAAATTTGGATTGCACAGCAAGCCTGCTGAAATAACACACTTATGGGAGATTTATGCACATAAATGAGCTTTCAGCCCTTAGATCCCTTAGATCAGTAGATCTGGAGTTTAGATCCAAAAGGGGAGAAAAAACAAATCAAACTAGGTGTGGTAAATAGATCTCCCACCACCTAGTCTAGCTGAAAAACACCTTACAAGAGGGGCTGCAGCTATGCACAACAAATTGCTTCAGAAATAATGCAGTCTTGGAAAGCATGAGCAGGAGGCCATAAAATAAGATCAAATTTTGAATATATAGCATAAAATTATATTTTTAATGATGATATTACATTATACAATAGAATACAGAAGACAAGAGAGAAGGAAATCTTTAGAAAAGAAGGCTGCAACATATGTATAAACTTCCAAATGGCTTAACATCATTATTTTATGGAGCTATAGTAGCTGAATGTTATAATTCAAATCTAGAGTAGATCTGTGTACAAAAGATCAGATCCATTTCAGATTTGTACACTATAAAGGCTCTATTACAAGATCCCCTTAGGGTTTTGACCAAATCGTGCAATACAAAGAGTAGATTTGAGTTTAAGTAACAGATCTGCAATATTATTCAAGAATTTATAAAGATGAATTTTCATTAAAACAGATCAGATCTATACATAACATGGATTAGCAAGCTAATCCATGGATCACCAAGGTGAAAGTCAAAGCCCAACACCAGAGATCTCTCATCAAAAAGGGGATCAAAACACCCTGCAAAACCTCCACTGAAAATAGCATAGTCCCTCAAGGGAAACTGCACTGTAGCTTGAATAAGTGAGTTGGCCTAATGCCAAGATACAAATCTGAAGCTCAAACAACTAATGCACTCTTCCAGGAGGTTAAAAGACACACTCACTGAGAAGAGGCACCAATACAAGCTAGATCTGAGCAAATCTAGTGTTCCACTTGCTGCAACCTATAAAAGAAACCAAAAACTCACTAGATCTGTGTTGCAGTTGGAAGTAGATCTTGGAAAAATGCCTGATAGTGAATTTGATCAACAAGACTCCTCCAAGAATCCTCAATGGAAGAGGTGAAATCCCTGCATAGGAACTCCAAGTGCTAAGCAGCACTATTCTCCACTGAAAAACAGAGAATTGTATTTGTCTAAACAGACAAGATACTTAGAAATATAGACAATCAACAACCCTCTCTTGCTGCCTTCCCCTTCCTTTTATAAGATGAAAGCCTTTGCAAACCATAAACCACCTTGATGAGTTAGCTCCTTTCACATGAGGGGCCTCCTTCTAGAACTGCGTTGTCCCTTCATGAGGTACATTGTATCTAGACATCACTGTATATTTGGTCAAGGTTGACCCAATCTCATAGCTCAAACCCCTTTCACACCTGCAAGTGATTTGTTTACATGGCCTAGATTTATCCATGTTCATGTGGGCATTTATTTATTCATTATTTTAGGAGTTTTACATGTCCTCCTTTATTCATTTATTCATGCAATAGAAAATGAGACAAAATTGCATATTCCTCTTAGCTTAGGCTAAGTAGGAATATTACATGCAGAAAACATAAACAAAAGTTGAACTCAAGGGGAGATCACAAACAAAAAGTAGAAAAATACGACGATGATGGAGGATCAAAGTCAGACCAAAAGTGTAGATCCAGAGTGATCTTTAGGCAAAAAAAGGTAGTGAACGAATGGAAAAACCCTTATATTTATAAAAATCAATTGAGTTAGTCTAGATATTGGTGCATAATTAAAATATTATTAGCCAAATCTAGATCCAAATTTTATGGAATATTTTATTATTTTTGTTGGATGGAAAAAAATTGAATTTAGTCAAATCCCTTTATTTAGAAATAATAAATAAATAAATGATTTATTTATTATTTTAAGAATGTGGTTGAGCAATATTAAATAAATAGTGATTTATTTAATTATTTATAAATGATTTAGTCAAATTTAAAAAGGAATATTATTTAAATAATGTTTTAAATAATTATTCCTAGAAAATAATAAGATAAATAATGAATTATCTAATTACTTTTCCTGTTTTGAGTTAAATATGATCAGGAATATTAATTAAAATATGGTTTAATTAATTATCCCTTGAGGAAAATCAAACAAATAAGGATTTATCCAATTATTCGTCATGGGGTTTCCTGTTTAGACCAGAAACAACTTAATAAATTATGGATTATTAAGTTATTTTCATAGTGAAAGCAATTTTACTATGGTAAAATTGGTCTTACATGGTGTACTTTGGTCCATATAATAGTAACAGGTTATATGACCAAAAATTGATGTAATAGATTTCCCCCCGTGCGAGCGTTAGGAGCTAATCGTATGGCCGAAGTATGTTGTAAGAACTCAATCACTAGACACCAAAGGGGGAGTCACAGAGAGAGAGAAATATAAGGTAGAGTAAAGCATGAGAGGAAAAGACCCTGAGGAGGCAAGACTTATAGGTTTGACAAGTCTCTTTTATGAGTGAGTACATGTTCTACATGAGGCGGGGGAGGCATACCTATGCCCGCCGAGATAACAAAATACAAAGAATAATGATGCCTCCAGCAAACAAGGGATTGAACTATATAGTACATGCTGGCATAAACATGGGCCAAATAAAAACATGATAATGGATACCACATACATATTATGCCTAGGACAACAGCTAGGACGCATACAATAATATTTGAGTACATGAGATATAAGTACAACCAAAGAGGCCCTGTAAAATAGAAAAGGGTTCTAAAATCTGAATGAGACATGAAAAATAAAAGGTGCTGCAAGCAGCTGAGGCTGGAACCATCAAATCTATGGAGCTACATCCAAGTATATAGTAAAGAAGTCATCCGAGCATGTGGGGGGCTACCTTAAGGGCCACCCCCTTATGAGGTTTAAAACATCTCACACACCCGGGAATCACTGGTACAATTTGTTGCATCACCAAACCATCGAGTATACGGATCTCGATCACGTCATCAGGAGCTGGAACTGAGAAAAAATCAAGTCAAAGGGAAATAAAGGGTCCCTTTGCCTGATCCGAGACACCAAACAAAAGTGGAAGCTAAAACTAGGGTACACCGCCCTCTAGGCATGTCTTCTCGAATGAATAAGTTGATGTCAACATAAGTAGGTCCGCCATAGGTGAGGCAATAAGGAATCCTCAACTAAATCACAAGGGATAATAGTAGAGAGACTGATAGACTGACACCAGGGATGATGGTGGATTCGGGGGTTACTAAATAGCGGGCTAACAACTTCCCTTGTTAGAGCATAAAGGGCATGGAGGACCTGTCAACGACTGACTCGACTTCAGAGGGGATAGGGGGCAGTATGACTGAAGGCCAAAATGTGTGACACGAGATAGGAACAAAGAAATGAAGGATGGAGGACTGTGGCTGGATACAAAGGGACTCAGGACAAACTCCATGAATTCAATGATGACTCAACTCGGATACTCTAAAAAAGGGCGACCCAGTGATGCTACCACACAAAATAGGGCCGATCAGGACCATAAAAACATGAGTACAAGATGGTTACTCATGAAGAAAATAGACACAAGCATGGACACGTTTGAAGGCAAGGTGGTGCACCAAGTACAAGTTTTGTAAGGGAATAAATTCGATTTTGAGGAGTGGTGAAGTGACCCTTCTTGGAAAAAATGTGTCTGGGTGAAGTATCAAATCACCAAAAATGAAAGGATTCCCATTTGAGAGCTCAGTGAGAGCTTTCCAACGATGCTAAAGTTTTGTCAAACTGAGCTACGGTTTGGTCGTAGATGGCGAAAGAAAAATATGGAGTTTCTTTTTTAATATGGTATTTTCCCTCCAATTTGATTCATTTTCACGTGTAGCTGTGGTGAATGTAGAGAGGAGAGAAGGCCCTAAATATTTTGGTGATTGTAACGGAAAAACCAATCGTTGGAATCAAGATCCGTTAGTTGCAGGTAAGAGGCCTAACCTTACTCTTTCAAGTTAGTGGATTAAAATTTCATTTTAGGCACCCAAAGCTTAGGAATAGACCCTTTCTCTTCTTCACAGCTGGGTCGCACTTTTTGGGGCATTTTCTACGACCTGGGTAGCAGGTTCTGGGCAGAAAACTGCAACCTGCACCAGGAATGGCCTGAAAAGTGTGACCTGTCAGAGAGAGGAATTTTGGTGATGTATTTTGGCTAAGAACTGGGATTTTATGGTTGGTATGAAATATTTCCTTTTTGCACACTGAAAAATATAAGGGTTTTGTGCAGATATGGAAAAATTGAGGATCAACTAGAGAGAGAGAGAGACCTGGACACATTACGGTCTTAGATTTGAGAGGATCATGTTGTCTACACTGCAATGGCCAAGTTTGGGGTCCTGAAGTTTGTGGCTAACCCTTTGATGAGAGTAGGAGAGTCCTTATTGGCCCAGATTATCAGCTATTCGGATCTGGATCATGAGATATTTATAGTGGAGGGGCACCGAATCGAGCTGACTTTCCAGGATATATATTTCCTGACTAGTCTCCCACCACTTGGGATGGTGGGAAACACACAGCCAGTGTTACCATGAGGGCAAAACATTATGGAGTTTTTAGAACACCACTGTCGACCGGGTCTCCATGTGAAAGGGACATGGATACCGATCGAAGATCTAGAGAGGCTAGAGACTCGTGTTGTGGCGGAAGAGGTGTTGTGTATCATGGGAAACCAGGTGATCCACCACATCACTAGGGGTCAGATGATGCTTGTTGAGAGTGTATTGAGTGGGACCTACTATGGTTGGGCCCAAATGATGTTGTCGTCATTGAAACGAAAGTTTCCGCTATGCAAGTGGCAGGTGAACCATGACTGTGCATATGGCACAATGTTGTGCTCACTCTTCTTTGAGAAGATCCTAACACTTTGTCCTCATATACAAATCCAGGATGGGGGCCTACGAGAGACTAGGATGCACCGCTGGGGGTGATTACTGTGTAGAGGGGGAGGTGGGGCAGTCAGATGGGTGTTCCGACCTGAGTTCTTAGCACATTGGGATCAGATGCCACTACACATAGATGACTATCCCTATAGTGGGATGAGTTATCATGGGGACCCAAACTTTCCATTGTCGCTAGGTCGGGCATGGGTTCCATATGGTAAGTGAGGGGTATTCCACTCTATATCTCATAGATGATGACAAGTAGAGGATAGTGGCCGAAGATTCCGTCATCTAGACATCGGGAGGGAGAATTTCAATGGGATTGGATGTGGCCTCTCGCTTGCTTGTGGCATAACATGCAAGTAAAGGGGAGGCAGAATCATGGTGGTCAATCTCATACAGGCGGACTACTTCCAAGGAGGTGTGGTAGTCTTTGAGGTGGGTATAATGGCCATGGATATCACACAAATCACAAGGGTGGTTTGTGTGAACAGTCTTGGGGTTCTTGGCTGTAGTCGTTGAAGAAACAGGGGTTTCAGGGACCGTAGACTCAGGAAACATGACATTAACCATGGGCTTGAAACGAGGAAATTGAGGACAATTATGGGTGGCATTACCGACAACATCACACAAAGCACACGAGGGGGGGGGTGGGGTATGCTTCAGAGGCTAAGGAGGAGTAGGGGTTGTATGGGCAACCTTGTCCTTAGGTTCCTTTTTGCAGGCTTTGCCCCCCTCACCTTAGGCTTTCACAACAGAGGTAGGTTTCTATTGAGGTGGTTGAGGCACAGAAGAAAAGGGAGGGGTCATCGCGACCAGTTGGACCGTGGTCAAAGCGGTATAAGGTTTGGGATGACCAGGCGGGATAGTGGTTGTGGGATATGTTAGTCATCAATATTTTTCACTATCTTTGGATGACTATAGAAAAAAATATTCCTTGAATATCTTGAGTTTCAAAAATCTCACTGCCTTCATTATATTCATAAAACCTTTTATCTATCTGTAAGTTTGCCATCTCAAATTCACCCTGTTGCTCTTAAAAGACTCATTATGGGTTTATACCTCTCCTTTTCATCCTTCTTTCCTACCTAAAACCTCATTTCCCCATTTTCCCCTATCAATAAACTCCATCCTCCCTCTAATATTTCTTGATGCTAACTCATTCCCATGTCCCCTTGAGCATAACAACACTTTTGGAAATGCTCTTTTCACTTGAAAGTTCTTAAGTCAAATTTCATTCAAAATCAGGTAAAAAAGCACTCCCATTAGGTCATTAGGGTTTTTTCATTTTTCAAGGTCATCCTTTCATTCTGATGAGGTCAACACACATATGAGAAGGATTGATTATGATAAGCATTCTTCTGGCTCCCCAAAATCCTTCGATGTTTCAGGCACTACTTTTCCTTTGCTAGAATATGGCTCAGATGTAATAGAATGTTGAGACATGGTTATTCAAGAAGGACCTAAAATTTCCAAGGAGGATTATCTTCTCAATTCAGGACCTGCAAGTGAGAAAAATGGGACAAATTTTGGCACTTCTGTAAAGGTGTTGGAAGATTTATCAGCAGAGAGTACTTATGATGTAGACTATCTACTCCTGAAAGAAAACAATGTACAAAAATGGAAAGGGGAAAAACTTGGTCTTGTAGATGACATGGGTTATAAACTTGATAGTCCATTTGAGTGCCAAAGTAGTGATTACCTGCAGGAAAATGACATGGAGGAAACACACAAAGCCAAACATGAAGAAAGTCTATCACAAAATATTGATGGAATATTGAAAATAGGTAAGGTGAACTGGACATAAATGAATGAACTTGAAAGGGCTATAGAGAAATTATAAGACAGCACTGATGATTTTTGTAAAGAACTACAAGCACTTAGAGATTTGAAAAAGGTGGCCAGAGAAGGTGGAAAATATGAGTTGAATTTTATGGTGGAAACTACAGAAGATTTTGAAGATGCTACTATGTGTAATAATTAAATCCCAAAGTTTTCAAAGTGAACATGTCAAGCCTCAATGAGAAAAAGAAAACCCAACTTCATGACTTCAGCAACCTGCAATGCAAAAAAGTGTCAAAAAGTATCAGTGACAAAGGAAAAAGGCTTTAAACATTAGAAAGTGGGTTTTTCAAGTTAAATTAAATCCACAAGCCTATAAAAGCCCATTTTACATTTCAAATGAGCCATTGTTGCCTTTCAAAAACATCAGGAGCATCCAACAAAGAAGAATTTCAGGGTTTTCTGAGTGAATTTGGGTTAAGTTACTTAGCGTTGCGCGTTTGCACCGGCGTTGCGCGCCTGGACCTTGGCACTGCGCCCTTTCCCAAAATCTTCAACGTAATTTGTGAAGGCATTGCGCACCTATAGACTGGTGCTGCACCCTTAATAAAACGCTGCACCCTTGCCAGAAGAACCCCATGTAATTTGCATTGGCACTGTGTGCTCAGAGATTGGCGCTGCGCGCTTGGGTTGGCGTTGCGCCCTCATCCAGTGGTGTTGCGCACCTAGACAAAGAAGCTTGCTAAGGGTTGGGTCCATTCAAACAAGTTCAAGAATTCTTCAAATTTCTCCTATCATCCTCCACAACATTCCTAAGCAGTAAGTACATATCATCACCCCATTTCTAAGCTATTTGGTGATTCTTGAATGCATTAAAGTAAAACCCTAATGAAACCCTAACTACAAGTATGTGATCACTATCTATATACTTATTTGATCCTCCTAAACAGAGTATTAGTTATAGATAGGGTAATTTCATTTATTTAGGGTTGTCATTGAGTTAGTTTTCCCCTCACTCATTTCCTACACCTATACCCCTTCACTCATTTCCTTCACCTTTCAAGCTATTCATCTCATCCCCTTCCCCTCCTCTCATTTCACTTGCTCATTTCACTTCTACCCTAGGGTTTTATAAAACAGAGTTTAAAATGTCTGAGGGAGAAGATAGTTGTGTTGAAGCACAAAGGCAAAGAAGACATGATCATAAGGGAGGGAAGATAAATAGGTTTGAACCCATAAATACAAGAGAACTTATGTCCTCTCCTCTCACTATGTCTTTCATTAAGTATGTGGGCTGATTTGAGTTCTGTGAGAGAGTGTAGCAAGTCCAAAATCACCCGGAGTTAACAAGACTTTTCATCACCAACCTACATGAAAAACAGGTTATTCTTGCTAGGTTACCTTTGATATGTCCACCAATTCCATTGCAGCTGCTACAAGGATCCCTAGTGTGGGAGAGAGGTGGCTTAAACAAGAAAACTTGGATATGAGCTATTATGAACCGTACCTCAAGCCTAGGTACAAGTATGACAACAAATAAATTTTCCCTTTCTCTCATCTCCTTGACCGATTTACCCCTACGATGAAGATAATAATGAAGTATTTCACTTGTGAGGGGAGGTTTACTCGGCTTTACTCATATCATATCCATCTTCTTATGCATTTCACTAGAGTTAGAATTCTACATTTACCTTATTATATTTTCCGTAGCATTGACAAGATGGATTACATTGTTCAAAATAGGGATCACAATAAGCAAATGCAGAGTCTATTTCATCATTCACTCATCAATATGGTGGTCATGCATCAACTTCAACAGAAAAACATTTCATGGGATGGATTCATTGCCAATGAGGTTTTTATCACTCCGCCTATTCATGATGAGAAGGATATCCCTTCTTCATATCATCCTCCCATTCATACTTCTCCATCACATCCCACTATTCATACATCACCACCCACTCACATCCATTCATCTCATGATCCTACGTCATCACCTTTCCATAACCATTCACCATCACATCATGATACTGAAGTAGCAAGCAGTGAAATAAACATTGAGGTAGCTGGCACTAAAATGATTGACATTGAGCCATTTCCTTTAACATATCAGAGAGGCAATAGGCATGTGTTTGATTCACTTGGTGTGAAAGGGGCCATGCCTTCTTCGTCAGCAAAACAGGTAGATAAGGGCAAGAAAAAGGTTATAGAGCCTATCACTATTGAGGAGGAGGACAAACATGAAACTGAGCAAGAGTTTCAGTTGATTGAGATTGATGATGAGGATGAAGATAGAGCTACTAGTACAGTGATCAGAGGCAAGAAGACCAAGATTAGTGAGCTTCAAGCTAATCTTGATAGAGCACAGTATGTGATTAACTTTCTTGAGCTAGAGAATCAGCAGCTAAAGACAAAACAAACCATCAATGAGGTCAGAACAATCAGAGCTTAGAGAGAGGCAGGAAATGCCAAGGCTTTGTTGGATGAGACCTTGGGTAGTTTTGATGACAGTAATGATGAGGAATATCAGCTTCCTAGATAGATACCGAGGACCATTGGACTGAAGAGGGCTTTAGCTCGGGAAAGGCAAGAAGAGGAAGAATTGGCAGAGCAGCTCACTCCAAGTGAGCTACTTGCCATAGAGGTTGGCAGAGACAAAGATTCTTGGTTTGAGAGGGCCAATTTTCATTTAGAGGGCCTACTAGAGAAGGCAAATAGAGACACTGACATTCAGAGGAAGATGGCAGGACATTATGCCATGAGAAACATGATTGCAAGGGCCAAGCTCAAACGAGCCCATGCAAAGATTTGGGCTTTGACCGAGTCAAAGGAGAAATAAAAGCTTAATATTCTTGCTGAGGTATCCCTCCATGCCTCCCAACCTTTATCACTAAATCAAATTCCAATTTTTGGCACACTTGGTGCAAATTTTGATTTTTGACAGTTTAGCACAGAAAATGGGCTAAACATGCGTTGCGCTCTTTTTTGGGGGACTCAAATGCAAAAAGGTAAACACCCTCATGTTCCTAGTAATTATTAAATCAACCTCAGAAAATTTTTAGGAGATTTGGAGCAATTCTGGTCCTAAAAAAGGCCAAAAACTACCAAAAAATCACCTTTCTGCCCTCTTTTTGGCACTGGCATTGCACGTTTACTAGTCTTGGGAGAGCATGTTTTTGATAGGGAATATGGGCACCATTTTGGAAAGTGAAAGAATATTTGGAAACTAGACTCAGAGACCTTTCCAATAAGCCATCATGGGGCTCATTTGGACATCGAGAAGACCTCCAAAAGTTGGCTGAAAGACAGTCCATTTTTTCTGTCATGGCACTGCACATTTGCACCGGTGCTGCGCTCCTGTCCAGTGGCGTTGCGCCCTTGCCACAAGACAAATAAAGACACCAGAAGTTATTGAAAAATTTATTGAGAAGGCCTTAAAGTCAAATGTTTCCATAATTTAACTCAAACAGTAAATTAGGAGTTCTTATTATAGTGAGTCAGTTTCAAATATTTTTCCTTGGGGCTTATATGGTCTCAAAGGTAAAAAATGCATTAACTCTATAATAAATACAAATCTGAAACCCTGGCTTAGGATCACCTCCTCATTTTTCAGATAAATACTTCATGTTTTTTGTTGGTTGGTTGTTGAGTTGAATACTGCATAGACTCTGAATTGTAAAGAAGTTTGGCTTAGGAGCATTGTAACTGTTTCGAACTGTATATCAATGGAGCAAGCACATTCACAAGATTCATGAAATTTCTTATATTGTGATGTTATTCTACTCTTGCAATTGTTTCCTTTTGTTTTCCATTTTGTGTATCAATTTCCCTTATAACAGAACATAAAATTTATTTTAAGATATGTTGTCCAGCACCTTAAGTCTGTCTACTCTCTGTTATTTAAATGGTTTCCTCTACAAGGTCTGATTGGAGAATTCTTAATTTCTCTCTGGTTCCACGTAGTTTGTTTTCTTGAGATTAACTCAGTAGACTCCAGCTAAAGAAGTTTATGGTTTTCCCTATCCTTTGGTTTTGCTTGAAATGTTGTTCTCAAGGTTTTCTTTGAAGTTTACTAACTAGAGTTTCACTAAAGAAGTTTATGGTTTTCCCTATCCTTTGGTCTATCTTGAAAAATCACTTTAAAGTTCTTTAAAGTTCGATTGAAGAATTTAGGATTTCCCCGCTCTTTAATCATTACTTATTTGTTATCTTAAATGTTTTCTTTCTCTGAAAGTGAATAGCTAGAGAATTTAATAGTTTCATGCTCTCTAGGATTTAATTGATTTTTGTCTTAAAGTTTACTTGGCAAAGTCTGGCCAAAGAAGTTTATGGTATGTCCTGTCCTTTGGTTATTTCTTGAGAATAGTGATCTTAAAGACTTTTCTTGTTCTATTATATTTTAAAGGATTCTTAAATTCCCTTTAAAGCTACTAAATTCACAACTTAGTGTTCATTTCACATCCACATAAGCTATTAAGATCCATTTGGCTTTGTTAGCTTGCCTTGTGGAACACCCTTGATTTGTTGTGTTACTCTTCAAACCTTTCATAGACTCCATAGCCTAATAGTTTGAATTTTTCGTACTCTATCTATTCTTCTTAACAAGAAACCAAACAAAACAAAACAAAACAAACAATCCCTATCATTTTAACTAGCCAAAATCAGCATCCTAAATCAATCAAGTTATATCTTTTATACAAATATAGAGAGAGCCCTCTCTGAGTCCAGGAAGGCTAGGTCCTAGGATTCCAAAGTCGGTTTGATGTTACCCTTGTTTATTTGGTCTTGCCAATCTGACAAATTATAGGGACCCAACATAATGGCGACTCCACTGGGGACCATAAACACTCATTGAAAATCTTAGTGTTATATAAAGAACTCAGAAAACCCAAAATTATCTCAAGATTGGTATCCAATTTTTTAGTATGAATCTTTATTCGAAGTGTACGAAAAAATACCACTTTAGCTACGCATAAATTATAGCCCTAACAGCAGAAATGACTGCTAATATCTTCAGATCTGCAATTAGATGATCAAGACAAATGCTGCAAAAATATAGATCTATGCATTAGAAGACATTAAACAGTAGAAAAATAAGATTTAGTCCATAGATCCAATAGACAAGACAAGAATATATCCAATGAATAATTTTATTAATGGCACCTGGAAGGAAAACACAAGAGGGTGTTCCCTGTTCTCCTCAATGGGATGGGTTCTTGTGAGTCCTCAACACTTCAGATTTAGAACTTCTCTCTCTTGATGGTGTAGAAAACCCAGACAAAAATGGAAAAGTATGGCTATGATTATGGATCAATAGCCAGACCAAGTGTTGAGATCCAGAGTGATCATTAGGCAACAAAAGGTGACAAATGAATGAGAAAACCCTTCTATTCATAACAAAATATTGAGTTAGTCTAGAGATTGGTGTATAATTAAAATATTATTAACCAAACTTCAATCCAACTTTTATGGAATATTTTATTATATTTTTTGGAGGGAAAAGGAATTTGACTTGAGTCAAATCCCTTTATTTGTAAATAATAAATGAATAAATGATTTATTTATCATTTTAAGGATGTGATTAAGTAATAATAAATAAATAAATGATTTATTTATCATTTTAAGGATATGGTTGAGTAATAATCAAATAAATAATGATTTATTTAATTATTTAAGGGTGAATTAGTCATATTGAACAAAGAATATTATTTAAAGAAGATTTAAACAATTATTCTTTAGGAAATAATAAGATAAATAATGATTTATCTAATTAATTTCCTTGTTTTGGGTTAAATACAACCGGAAATATTAATTAAACTTCTGTTTAAATAATTATTTCTTGAGGAAAATCAAACAAATGTATATTTATTTAATATTTCCTTATGGGGTTTCCTGTTTAGACCATAAACAACTTAATAAAGGTGATTTACTAAGTTATTTTCATAGTGAAAGCAATTTTACTTGGAGTAAAATTGGTCTTACATGGTGTACTTGGGTCCATCTAATGATAATAGGTCAGATGACCAAAAAATGGTGTAACAGATTACCCCCCAGCGTGCGAGCATTAGGAGCTAATCGTATGATAGAAGTACGTCGTAAGAACTCAAACATTAGACATCAAAGGGGAAGTCAAAGATAGATAAGTATAAGGTAAACTAAAGTGCTGAAAGAACTAGAACCTGAGGAGGCGACTTGCAGGTGCGACAAGTCTTTGTGAGTGAGTACCTGCTATAGGCGGCGGGGGAGGCATACCTATGCCCACCGAGGCAATAGTACAAACAATAAGGTACTCAGAAAACCGCAGAACGGAATGATAAAGTATATGCTGGCCTAAATATGAGCCAGATAAATAACACGATAATGAATCCCACATACATATTGTGCCTGGGATAACAACGATAACTTTGTACAGTAATATCTGAGTACATGATATATAAATACAACCCAGATGCCCCTAAAAATAGGAAAGGGCTCTAAAAATCTTACTGATACATGTAAACAAAAATGTGCTGCAAGCGATTGAGGCCGACATCATCAAATGTATGGAGCTACATCGAAGGCTACGATGAAGAGGTCATCCGAGTGTGTGGGGGGCTACCTGTAGGGCCTGTTAAGTCCCTATAATTTTAGCAGATTGGCAAGAATAAAGTTGCAGAGACAAAATTATGAACCACTTTGGGATTCTAGGATCTAGCCCTCCTGAATCCAGAGAGGGATCTCTTTATAAGTGCAAAGATTGATTTAACTTTAGGGTTCTAAATATGATATTAGGCTAGTTATGAAGGACAATATTTTTTATTTGTTTGGAAGGTTGGGGATGATTTTTGATTGAGTGGAAAGTCCTAGAAATGAAATATTTTCAAAGGGGTGAAGGTTGAATGATCAAAACAAGGTTTAGCTAATAGGATAGATATGAAACAACACTTAATCCATTGGGCTATGGAGTCACAAAAGGGTTTAATTGTGCAACAATTTCAAGAGTGGTCCAAGGGGCAAGTCATCCATATCAAAAGATCTTTTAGATTTAAATGATGGAATGGAACATTAAAAGTGTTGAGAAGGTGGAAAAAGCCAATAATTTCAACAAGGATTTATCAACTTTCCATACAAGAAAAGTCTTTTTAAGCAACTGTTTAAAACCAACCAAAGACAGGGCTAACCTTAAACTTATTTGGACAAGCTTGTATTAAAGCTAACTTATTAGACGAACAATCCAGTAATCCACTTGACTGCTTTCAGAAAGGATGAAAACAGATAAGAAAACAAAGTGCAACTTAAGATCAAACAAGACATATTACAATCAAAGCTTGCTTCAGCATACTCTTAGGGAAACCTTCAAAACAACCTTTGGAGAAAGAAACTAGAAGATAGGGAAAACCATAAACTTTTCTAGTCTAACTCTACTCAGCATATAAAGAAAATATCATTCAAGAACTTCCTTTCAAGTTTAGCACATCAAGACATGGACAAACCAACATTCCTTGATAATGTTTACACTTAACTTAAGTCATTCTCAAAAGCACAATTGGAGGAAAACATAAAAATAAAGCTTATCAGTGAGAGTAGGGTACTTTTAACAGTAAATCCTAGCTCTATATTTTTTGTTCTTTATCAGAGAAAAGTGAGCAAAATGGCATATATGAAAGGAAAACAAGTAACAATAAGAAATACTTCACCAATGATATAGACCAGGATCCCAAAAATCAGCTTGTATATTGATGTCAATCTAGTTACATACTTCAAGTCCAGTGTTTCACTACAGCAACATCTTCTCTTCTCAGCCTAACTTCTTTGATCACAAACAGATCTTCAAGAGCCTCTAAAAACTATTTACATGTAGAAAGTTTTGAGAAACAAGTATATATCAAATTCCAGCAACCAACCCTTTACAATGTGCTCCTCAAGGATATTTTATAGGAAAATGAGGAGGTGGAAGAGTTTCTAGGGTTCAAGTATAATTAATTCTACATTTAATGCAATTCCTGACCTTGAAAACCATGAAAGGCACAAGGAAAAAATTCATTCTATCTACAACTCTTTTTCATAACTCTGTTTCTTCTTTCTAAGGCTTAATGGACGAGAAGATTGACTTCAGGGATGTTTTCTTATCTTTATAATAACTTTGCTGACAGTTGTAATAAGTTTCTTTGATTTGAAATAATTGTTCAGCTGTCTTTAGGCTAATATCTTCTGTTTCGGAAATAACTAGGCCTTCTTTGATTTCTGTGAGGCTGCAGGTGGCTTTTGGTAGTTGGAGAGGATTCAATTAGCCTCTGAAGTGGTAGTGGAGGCTTCTCGGACTGACAGATTTCTTTGTTTTTCCCTAAAACACCTTTAATTTACTTTAGATCTGTGTTTTAGGCCTAATAGGATTTGATCTTCCTTTCTCGTCTTCATGCTGTCTTTAACTGTGGATCAGGCCTTTGATTAATCGAATTTATGCCTTAATCCTTCAAAACTGTGTTAAAACCTTTAAACATTGATTTCTGTTTTGGTTCTATGCTGTAAAACTGATACTCTTTGTCTGATTAAGGTTTTTTGTGTTTTGTTGTTCTTGTAGGCGCGTAGAGGGTTTTATAATTTTACCAATGCTCATGAGGCATGATAAAACCATATTTGAAACCCTGTAGATTCCTTGTCTTCACGGATAATGGCCTGGGGGATCATCATCCCTAGCCTTCTTTTCTTTTTAAAACTGTGGAAAAAACCTCAAAACCTGCACAAACGAACAAAAATTAAGAAAAACCTAGCGAAAATAGGTCTAGACATCCCTGGGGTGCAAGATTAAATCGTGACCATTGGATGAAACTAACCAACGGTCAGGATCGCTTGCTAGGGTCAAATGGGGAGGCGGTTGGATAAACAGTGGGGAGATTAAGTCCGGGCCGTTGATCTAGATTGATCAACGGCTGAGATCAATCAGGAGCTTTATAATGCGGGGAGGTAAAATTATAATAAAATGGAAGAAAATGTAATAAAAACGGGGAAAAGTCTTTGGCGGAAGCAGAAAAGGGGTAAAATGAAGTTTGGACGCAGGGAAAATAAGAGCTATTGATCAAGAATTATCAATGGTCGGGATGAATTGGTAGAGTATTTGGGAGCAGAGGAGATAGGCAGATGAATTTGGGGGGAGATTTAATCGGGACCGTCGATCTTCAGAGATCGATGACAAAGAAAATTTGATGAAATACACGGATGAGAAAATGAGGAGCAGGGTTTCGGGCTTGAAATGCAGTATGAGTCGTTCGATTAAAATAATTGACAGCTAAGATCTTCTGATGGGGTCTTTTGGAGAAAAAGGGGAAAAGCGATGGTTTGGGGTTATAATTAAATCTGGGCCGTTAGATCAAAATAATGAACAGTGGAGATTTAACTTGTAAAATGTAATGCGATGGGGAAAGGTGGTTTTGGCTGAAGAAACCACTGGTTTCGCGCTGCTCAAAAATGGTTTCGAAAATCTTCAAAAAAAACGTGATATGCCTCGCTGCCTGACACGCATCCCTTAGAAAACCAATTTTTTCGTGTTTTTTCTTGGCGTTAAACCCCGGATGCAAAAAAAATGCGAAATGCGTTGTGAGCCATCAGATGAAGGGGTGTAGATCCGACGGTGCGGATCGCACGTGACGGAGAAAGTTGCGCGTCGGGGAGATAGTGGAGTACAGGTGTCACAATTTGGTTGGGCAGAGTTTATACATGGCGGAGGTAGGCCCCGACAGAAGTTGGGCCTATCGGGTTGAATATAGACCATAGGATCTAAATGATGGACGGCTCAAATTTAATCTCGAGGTAATGAAAGCAATGTGAGACGGGGGGTTGGGAGGAGATCGGGAGTAATAAGGACCGTTGATCTGCAAAGATCAATTGTGGATCTTTACCAAGAAGTTTAAACTACCGGGCTTTGTGAAATAACAAAGAAAGGTCGGGTTTGATCTAGACCGTAGGATCTATGAAATGGACGATCGAGATCTAATCGGGGTGATCGTAAGTTGGAGGAGGAAAGGGGAAGACACAAAGGAAATTTTGCGATGTGATGTAACGCTGTCCGTCGGATCTGGGAGTCAGATCAATGGTTGAGATTTAATCGGAGGGGCAAATGCAAAGAATTATGGGTGGGGTGCGACGAGATCTTAGCCATCGGTTCTTGTGGTTTCAACGACTAAGATTTAATCGGGAAGATCGGCATCGGAGGAGGGAAAGGGAAAGAACAAAGGGAATTTGTGATGCGATTATGTATTGACCATCGGATCAGAAAGATGATCGACGACCCAGATTAAATCGGGGATTGCATCGCGGAGGGCAAAAGGAAAAGGTTCTGATGCGATTGTGTATTGACCATCGGATCGGAGGGATGATCGACGGCTGAGGTTTGATCGCATTGGAGTTTTGAAAGATACAAAGAAAGGGAGGAATTCATGCACATTTGCGATGCGATGAGCTGATGACCGTTGATTGGCTTAGATCAACAGCTGATATTTGTTGAAACTTTGAACTGTCAGGTTTTATTTAAAACATAAGGAAAGTCGGGTTTTTATGAAATAAAAAGGAGAAAAAGGTTTTGAAGGGGTTCGGAGAGGAGTTTAGTGTTGATCAGAGGTTGTCATTGATGTCAACCCAAGCAGCACCAGGGGCTAACCCAATATTGCATGTGAATTTTGACCTACCAAATTAATATATTCTGGGTCAATAATGCTTTTTATGGTTTCTACTTATCGAGATGTTTCCATTTATATATGTCACGCCATGTAATTCTTCACGGTTTGAGAGATATTCATGTTTGAAGTTTGTAACCCCAGTTAGTGGGCTAAAACCCCATGGGGTTGGGGCATGGGTCATTGAAAAGTCATAATTAATATTTTTTATGCTCCTAAAATCCCTCCCACGTTCACTTGTTGAAGCCCCTCTCAACTTAAGCATTCATATAAATTGTGATCTTCATTTCCTCCTTATACAAGGGATTCAGCCATCTGAAACAGGGCATTGTGGAATTTTCACTCTAACTATTTTTCTACGAAGGTTCAGAAGCTGAAATTTTTATGAGGTGAAGCCGAAATCCTAAGGAAGCTGCAGTAAAAATTTCAGATCAAGGTGTGCAACATTTTTGGAGATATGATCTGTGGAAGTCAGGGTTTTTGTAGGCTCCTGAAATTCATCCCAAAGAAGTGACCTTGGTAAAATCGTCATAACTCTCTATTTGAGTATCAGATTGGAATTCCGTAAAAATTGGTAGATATTTCACTCTATACTTTTCTCTCTATCAATTTCAGAGCCAAATGAAGAAACAGTGACACGTGGCACGCCATATAAGTGCGCTCTGCTGAAACAGTCCATAATTAGGGCAATGTGAGAGATTGGGCATAACTCTTTCTTGAAGAATCCAAATTGGGTCAGACCTATGGCATTGGAAAGAAGACTCAGAGGAATACTAGAGGACCGAAAATCATATATTGAGGATCTGAAATAACAGAGATACACCAGATTCAATATCGAGCTCTTAGAAGGCAAGAAAAAGCTAGATCATGTGTTGTCAAGGGCTGCAAAGGACCAGACTTTCTGTGGTAGCAAAGCAAAGCAAGGTGCAACAGAGGGTATCATGACAAGAGAAACAACTAAGGTGCATAACAGTAGCAAGAATTTCATCATATGAAGTCTTCAAGTGGGCAGCACTGCATACAATCATTGTAAAGGTATCATTGTACTTAGTCATTGTAAATACATTATTGTACAAATTGTACTAGTATCTAGCTGCCAAGGGTTGAAGAGGCAGTGGTGGGAGGTCTAGGATCATCATTAGGTGGTTGTGTCAAAGTTGAGGTTATGGTCTAGTATATCTTCTTCTTCTACATCATTCTATATCATTCTAAAGTGGACCATTTTCCCTGGTACGGGAGTCCATTCTTCTTTTATTATTCTATAGGGTGGTAGGGTGGCGCTAGGGTGAGTTGCAGCTCATTGGGTGTTGGGGCATCCGTTCAGTTGACTACTGAAGAATCTCGAATGTTCGAGCGTCCATCCAGTGGGAGCTGGAGAAGAATGCTTTTCTAGTTCTAGGAAGTTGGAGCTTTATTTTCAATTGGAGTTGAATATTAAAGAATTATTAGAAAAGCATTAGGTGGTTTTTGTCCCGGAGTGGGTTTCCACCTTAAAAATTGTGTGCATTTGTTTTCCTCTTGTTTGCTGCTATCATTGTACAAAAACTGATAATAATTGAAGATTAACTAATGCTCTAATTGAAAGGAATATTGATTCACCCCCCCCTCTCAGTTTTCCAACAATTGGTTTCAGAGCTTGGTTCCTTCAATAGCAGTTTAACAGATGGAAGGAGGTCATGGAGCATACCAAGAATGGTGGACCTCTATTCAATGAAAATAATTATGCACTTTGGAAAGGAAGAATGGAGGTCTATCTCTTGGTGTAGGGCTACGAAGTATGGGACACTGTTCAAAATGGATTTACATCAACCGCGGATGAACAAGGTAAGAAGAATTTGGTAAATGATGCAAAAGCAAAGAATATTATTATCAGTGGACTTATTGAATCTTCTTATCATAAGTGTTGGGAAAAATACGGAGAGGGGAGGGGGGGTCAGAATCAAAAGATTTAGTGCTGACTGACAACTTTTTACTTTTTCTTTCTCTAAAACCCATACGCTACTTTAATGAACCCAAGTCGCGTATACACGCGGATATCCTCAATGAAACTCGCGTATTACCAGAGATATTATTATGCAGATAATTCTTTACTTAGATATTTGCATCATTCATTCATTAGATGTTTAGTAAGCAATAAACATGTGCAGTAAGAACAAAATAAATCATCACACATAAGCGACACACATGAACACCAGGATTTAAGGTGGAAACCCAATTCGGGAGAAAACTACCGCTGCCGTCGTCTCAGTCTTCAATATTTTATTATAAAGAAAACATCGTACAACCATGTACTGGCGCAGACTCATACCAGCACGCAGGCACCCACCTTCAGAAGGGTACAACCTTCTCTCGTTTACCAGCCTCTCCTGGAAGGGAGCCACTACCCCCTGCTCTCGTTTACCAGCCTCTCCTAGAAGGGAGCCACTACCCCATGCTCTCGTTTACCAGCCTCTCCTGGAAGGGAGCCACTACCCCCTACACTCGTTTACCAGCTACCACTAGAAGGGAGCTACAACCCCCTCACTGAAGGCTTCGACCCTCAGCACCACCATGGACCATGTTTCATCAATTTTCATACTGGATCCATCAGCTTCCATACAATCATACCTTGTAGGTCACTTTTCATCAGATTTTCAGACTGGACCTACTCCACACATTTAAGCTCAACATTCATAAAACTGAAACTTAGAACCCCATTAATTCATTCATTGAATAATCAACCAGTTAACCAACAACTTGATCTTCAATTAAAATAATCAGCAGCATATTCATCATTCAAACAACCCAGTTATGTATGAATACATCATTGATAGATAGCAGTAAAACAATACAACATATCAAAAATCTCATACCACATACTTCAGCAAAAACATAGATTCCATACATGCTTTTACTACACTGAACCTGCGTATATACACGCTTTCTCAGAAACCAACTTGCGTATACTTCTGTGCATTCTTCAGAAAACCTTAACTGCCCATATGCGCTTTTCCTTAAGCAGACCCGCGTATACATGCGCTTTTACTGAAGTGAACCTGCGTATACATCTGTAACTTTTCAGGACTATGCAGCTCTTCAGATCAGATAAACAACTCAGATTTCATCCTTCACTTCAGAAAGTATTTCGCCTCATCTCAGATCTAAACATTTCATGAACAGATCTAGGAAATACATATACATTTCAGATCTAGAGATCCCTCTTCATCATTTTCTTCATAGGTGCATCACTAATTCAGATCTATCAATAAAGAATAGAGTTCATCCATGCAGATATACTTCAGAGTGAAGTATTCATTAAAAACCAGACACATACACCCCCTTGCACTATGATTTTCTTCTCCTTAAATAGATTTGGCCTTTATCAATACCATGAGTCAAAACCACTCAACCACTGATGGTATTCCTAGATGGGATCAAATAGATAATCAAGCGCTTAATACTTTGGGCCAATACCATGGTAATTCCCCCCTGGTTTTATAAAAATAGAGCGCAAATGGGAATACAAAACTTGGCACGTACTTTTCCGCGTGCATACACTACTTCTCCTTAAAAAACCCACGTATGCTTTGTGACATGTCTTATTTATCATTTCTCTGGCACTTTCTGGAATTCCTTTCTTCTGTTACTTCTAAGCTGATTTGTAGATACATCATCCTTCCTTTTAACACAACAACTCATCAAGTCATTTTTCATCAAGGACAACTTCATCAGGCAGGTTCCATCAAGGTCAACATATTGTATCATACTGCCAACAATCTCCCCCTTAACTCATCCAGTAGGTTTCCATCAAGGACAACTTCATCAAGTAGGTTGTCATCAACTTTATCAAGTAGCTTGCCATCAAGGACAACACATTGCATCATATAGCAAACAATCTCATTTCATCAAGTAGGTTTCCATCAAGGACAACACATGCCAACAATCTCCCCCTTTGGACTTGATGGCAACCATGATGGTGTTTGATCACCACAACAGATAGATACATTGAATATAACCATTATGCAAACACCATGATGCTCTCCCCCTATTCAAACACCATGTTACTCTCCCCCTTTGACATCAAGGGCAAAGGGCAGATGAAAACCAAAACAAGGTTTTTCTCCTCATGTAGAAAGAAGAGATTTGTAGATCTGATGTGCACTGAAGTTACCTTGCTCCCCCTGAGTTCATGATGAATCTTTAAACATATTATTCAATGAAGTACATGACTCTATGACCTTTCCTATCACCAAGGACTCATACTTACAGCAAAGATCCAACCAAGTGGATTTACATATATGACTCAAGTACCCAACCAAGTGGGTTTACACATTTTGACTCAACTACCCAACCAAGTGGGTTTACAAATTTGATTAAGTCCTTACATGAATGAATATTACAAATTTTAAATCATAGGTCTCAACATGACCTTTTCATCAAAATACAAATATGACTTTTTATAACCAATATCAAAAAGACCTTAAGAGAGAGATCATATTTCAGAATCATCATAATGCAAACAATGCATTATACTCAGCAAGGCTAATGCTCCCCTGAAACTGTGCATCCAATGCATCCTTTCCATACGACCAAAGCTCCCCCTTAGCTTGTGCATCCTGAACACTTTCAACAGCAAATCATCAAGGCATCTTCACCCAATATTAGAGAATGAAACAGAAATATGAGAGCTGAAACATCACTAGAGCTACCAAACAGCACTGCAGCTGTGCTGAAGAATGCTGACCCAGAAAAATTTTGTCAGCAGACACCCATACACGGTTTTCTGTGTATAAAATCGCGTATATACGCGACTGTCTTTCAGGAAACCCGCGTATCCAATTTAATCTTCTGAATTTAAGCAGGTCTGATCTCCTGAGAGGTAGAGACATCTCCTAGCTTCTGTCTGAGAAATTTGAATGCTTCCCTGGAATATATGAGAAAAGATAGATAGGACAATGTAGTTGTGTTTTCAAGTGTCATCCAACAGTTTTAGCATAAGCACATTAGTAACCAAACCTTCAGACTCTTTGCAGCATCAACATATTCTCCCCAAGAGGAATTATCATACCAGAACAACTTCTTCAATAGACAATATGTGTCAAGAAATCATCCATGTGATCTAATATCACCAAGATCTTCAAGATTTATCTTTATTTCACAATCAAATATGTGTAGGAATTATGTATATAAGATCTCAATTGTGTCACAAGTCATCAACAACAGACTCTGCATGATCTATCCTTATCTCTGAATCACAAGACTTCCACCTTATCCATGTGTGAAAACAAAAGATATTCTTCAGCAAAAAGCAATTAGGGTTCATCCATAATCTCATCATAAGAAACCATGTATCATGTCATCATCATTTGAGCAAGAACTAAGGAATAATCAGATACAATGCCAACAATGCAATCATTAGTTGTTAGACTGATGCTCCCCCTGAACCTGTGCTCCTGTTCTTGAGCCATCTCACTGTTTTCCTTAACAGAAGAGCATACGCGACTGTCTCTAGCAGAACTCGCGTGTATACGCAGCTTTTGTTCGCTAAACCCGCGTATGGAAAGTGAAACACTGAAAATTTCACTCCTTCATCTCCCCCTGAGCTTATGCCACCTGTACCTGTCTTCTTCACATCAGATGCACTGTCAGAAATAAACATAACCAGAATTACCAAACCAACCATGAGAATCACCATACATTGCTCCCCCTGTGATGATACATTACTAATTCCTATAATGTATCTCACATCATTCCTGCAGTCATTATGAGAAGTAAGCTTTAGAAGCGGATGACTGCAGTAGGGTCAATATTCCCTACGTTTCTAACCGGTCCTCCTTCTTTTTCCAGCTTTGCTTGAAATTTCTTTCAGTGTGTTGAAAATTCTCCAATTTCTCAGATCTGTTCATCCTACATTCTTTTTCTACATGTCCATACTTGTTACAAGCATAACATCTTGCGTGACCAAAAAATTAAGGATCATAATGTGTTGTTTTATTCTTCCTTCTATTGCAATCAGCTGCTTTATGACCATACTTGCTACATGAAAAACAATATCCCTTGAAGAAACCAGAGTACCTTTCTGTGTAGACACTGTTTGTATGTGACTGAAACATTTTGCTTCTGCAATTAGCTGCAATATGCCCATAATTATGACATTTAAAGCATTCAACATTATTGATTATAGGAGGGAATGATTTCTTTTGAGAGTTCATGATTGTCGGTTGATCTTTTGTTTCTTTCAACACTTTAGATTTTGCATTGATATCCTTTGAATCTTTAGCACTTCCTTGTGAACTAGATTCTCCTTTAACAGTTTCATGAAAACCAAGACCAAATTTAATGGAAGGAGACCTTTGACTACTAAGAATATTGTCTAGAATATTAGTACTATCTTGAAACCTCAAGAGTTTATCTTTTTATTCTAATTTACCCTTTAGAATGTTTACCTCAACCTCCAATTTTGGCATTGCTGCTTCATAATTTCTTCAACCCTTTTTCTTTCTTCTACTTGATCATTCAATTTCAAAATCTCTTCTTTCAACTCATTTTCTTGTTCTTCAAAAGTTTGTAAAAGATCTTCATTCTTCTTATTTGATTTTTCCAGTTCTTCTTTCAGAGAGATGATTTCTGCTTCAAGTCTTTCACTTCGATTGGTTACTTTATCCTGCAGTCTTTGATACATTTCTATCTCACAATTCATTCTAGAGATCGTGTCTTGGTAGATGGATTCCTGCCTTTTAAATTGATCTTCATCATTGATCTTGAGATTTGCTTCTAGACCCATACTGTTACTTTCACCATCATTTTCACTATCTTCACCATTGCTTGCATAAGGAAGTGAATCACAAAGATTAGTACCTTTTTCATATTCTTCATTTTCTGCTTCACATGTTTTCTGAGATATCTCCTTTCTTTGAGTAGCCTTCTTCTTTTGTTTCCTTGCCATGAGCACTAACAGATCTTGGTTAGAATCTTCTTCATCCTCATTTGACATTTCATCATTATCTTCATTTGTATAATAGCTCTTTCCCTTTTCAAATTGTTTCCCTTTATCACGATTTTCTTCATAAGGACATTTAGCAGCATAATGACCAACTCTTCCACAATTAAAACACTTGAAGGGAAGCTTACCTCTGAATCTTCCAGTACCTGGTTGGAGTCTTCTCACAAAATTCGCTTCTTCTTCTTCTGATATGTAACTTGATTCCTTGAAAAATTCCTTTTCTTTTCCTTTTGCACATGACTTAAAGGAAACTTCTCTGATTTGAGAGGGACCTTCTTTTCTCATTTCAAAAGCAATTAGAATACCATGTAGTTGAACAATAGTAAGAGTTTGCAGATCTTGCCTTTCTTCAATAACCGATACTTTTGATTCAAATTTTGAAGTCAAAGATCTTAAGACTTTTTCCACCAGAGTAGTGTCGGTTATGGTTTCACCCAAACTTCTCATACGATTTACAATATCATCTAGATGTAAAAAGAAACTGGCAATACTCTCATCACTATGCATTCTTAGATTTTCATATTCAATTCTGAGAGTTTGGAGTTTTTCACTTTTTACCTTTGTATCTCCTTCATAGCTTAGAATGATTTTGTCCCATATTTCTTTTGCTGAATTTAGTTGCATCACTTTAGCAAATTCAGGTTCAAGCATGCTTCCTAATAAAACATTGACTGCTTTGGCATTGATTTCATATTTCTTACTTTCTGCTGCATCAGAAGGAATAGTTGCTGGATACTGATAACCTTCTTCCACGATTGCCCATACTTCTGCACCAAGACTTTGCAAATAAGCTTTTGTTCGTATCTTCCAGAATAATAGATTACTTCCATTGAATAGAGGTGGCCTTAGAGAAAGTAATCCTTCATGACCTCCCATTGCGACGGATCTCCTTCAAGCAATCAAGCTCCTTCAGAGGGGCCTGCTCTGATCCCAATTGTTGGGAAAAATACTGAGATGGGGGGGGGGGGGGTGAATCAGTATTTAGTGCTTACTGACAACTTTTTACTTTTTCTTTCTCTAAAACCCATACGCTACTTTAATGAACCTAAGTCGCGTATACACATGGATATCCTTAATGAAACTCGCATATTACCAGAGATCTTATTATGCAGATAATTCTTTACTTAGATCTTTGCGTCATTCATTCATTAGATGTTTAGTAAGCAGTAAACATGTGCAGTAAGAACATAATAAATCATCACACATAAGCGACACACATGAACACCAGGATTTAAGGTGGAAACCCAATTCGGGAGAAAACCACCACTGTCGTCGTCTCAGTCTTCAATATTTTATTATAAAGAAAACATCGTACAACCATGTACTAGCGTAGACTCATACCAGCACATAGGCACCCACCTGCAGAAGGCTACAACCTTCTCTCGTTTACCAGCCTCTCCTGGAAGGGAGCCACTACCCCCTGCTCTCGTTTACCAGCCTCTCCTGGAAGGGAGCCACTACCCCCTGCTCTCATTTACCAACCTCTCCTGGAAGGGAGCCACTACCCCCTGCACTCGTTTACCAGCTACCACTGGAAGGGAGCTACAACCCCCTCACTGAAGGCTTCGACCCTCAACACCACCATGGACCACATTTCATCAATTTTCATACTGGATCCATTAGTTTCCATACAATCATACCTTGTAGGCCACTTTTCATCAGATTTTCAGACTAGACCTACTCCACACATTTAAGCTCAACATTCATCAAACTGAAACTTATAACCCCATTAATTCATTCATTGAATCATCAACCAACAACTTGATCTTCAATTAACATAATCAGTAGCATATTCATCATTCAAACAACCCAGTTCTGTATGAATACATCATTGACAGATAGCAGTAAAACAGCACAACAGATCAAACATTTCATACCACATACTTCAGCAAAACCCTAGATTCCATACACGCTTTTACTACACTGAACCTGCGTATATACGCGCTTTCTCAGAAACCTACTTGCGTATACTTCTGTGCATTCTTAAGAAAACCTTAACTGCCCATACACGATTTTCCTTAAGCAGACCCGCGTATGCACGCACTTTTACTGAAGCGAACCTGCATATACATCTGTAACTTTTCAGGACTATGCAGCTCTTCAGATCAGATAAACAACTCAGATTTCATCCTTCACTTCAGAAAGTATTTCGCCTCATCTCAGATCTAAACATTCCATGAACAGATCTAGGAAATACATATACATTTCAGATCTAGAGATCCCTCTTCATCGTTTTCTTCATAGGTGCATCACTAATTCAGATCTATCAATAAAGAACAGAGTTCATCCATGTAGATATACTTCAGAGTGAAGTATTCATTAAAACCCAGACACATACACCCCCTTGCACTATGATTTTCTTCTCCTTAAATAGATTTGGCCTTTATCAATACCATGAGTCAAAACCACTCAACCACTGATGGTATTCCTGGATGGGATCAAATAGATAATCAAGGGCTCAATACTTTGGGCCAATACCATGGTAATGCCCCCCTGGTTTTATAAAAATAGAGCGCAAATGGGAATACACGACTTGGCACGTAATTTTCCGCGTGCATACGTTACTTCTCCTTAATAAACCCGCGTATGCTTTGTGACATGTCTTATTTATCATTTCTCTGGCACTTTCTGGAATTCCTTTCTTCTGTTACTTCTGAGCTGATCTGTAGATACATCATCCTTCCTTTTAACACAACAACTCATCAAGTCAGTTTTCATCAAGGACAACTTCATCAGGCAAGTTCCATCAAAGTCAACATATTGTATCATACTACCAACAATCTCCCCCTTAACTCATCCAGTAGGTTTCCATCAGGGACAACTTCATCAAGTAGGTTGTCATCAACTTTATCAAGTAGCTTGCCATCAAGGACAACACATTGCATCATATAGCCAACAATCTCATTTCATCAAGTAGGTTTCCATCAAGGACAACACATGCCAACAATAAGGTGTTGGGTTGTAAAACCACCAAAAATGTATGGGACACGCTTGAGAATATATATGCAGGTGACTCAAATGTCAAAGAAGCAAAGCTTCAGATTTATAGAGAAAAATTTGAGCAACTTAGAATGAAAGAAGATTGCAACATTGCTGCATACTTCCAATACGTTGATGAAATAACCAATACTCTGGAAGGATTGGGAGAGCCAATTGACGAGAAGACTATTATACGGAATATTCTTAGAACATTACCAGGAAGATTCAACCCAAAGGTATCAGTCTTAGAATACATTTCAAATCTAGACAAACTCAGCAAGGAAGAATTACATGGAGTTCTCATAGCATATGAAATGAGACTTGATGAAGAAAAGGGTACTTCAAATATAGAAATTGCATTCGTTTCATCTAAGCTAACCAATAAGGAAAAACAACCTTCAATTGAAATGACATGCACCTGCAAGTGTGAAGAAAAGGGAGATGATGGAGAGGGTCTTTCAAATGAAGAATATGCTTACTTTACGAGAAAACTAAAACCTGGTAAGGGAAAATTCGAAGGTAAACTTCCATTGATATGTTTTGGTTGTGGTAAGTTTGGGCACTTCATAGCAAAATGTCCAAACAAAAGTGATGGCAACTCAAAAGGAAAGAAAGGCTTTAAGAAATTCAATAAGCAAGGAAAAAAGAAAGGGTCCAAAAGGAAATTTATCTCTAAAGAAGATAGCTCATCATTCGATGAAGAAAGTGACAGCAAAGAAGAATCCAATGAGAAAGTATTGTTTATGGCCAAGCACAATAAACAAGAAGTATCAAACAATGAAGAAGAAGGGTTGACCATAGAAGAATTTTATGAGGAGGCAATCAAGCTTATAAAAGAGCTCAATGCTGAGAAGATTCGTTCCAATACTCTTGAAGAACAAGTTCAAGGTCTCAAAATTGAGGTTGAAGAACACAAATGTATTGAAGAGTCACTTCAAAAGAAGTTGGAAGAAAGCAACCAAGAAAGGGAAGCATTAGAAGCCGAAGTAGTCTCGCTGCGTAAGGAAGTGAAGAAGGGAAAAACTGTCCAAAAGTATGCCAACAGCTCAAGGGCATTGGAAGAACTCATCAACAATCAACGATTTTACAATGACAGAACTAGACTTGGTTAAAAAGAAGAAGAAGCAGGACCTTCTACAACAAAATACAATGAACCTATGAGATCTGACATACATGAAGACTTCATTAGACAAGATTCACAAGCACATCATTGGAATATGATTCCTCGACGAAGATTTTCATCCAGGTACCAACATATTTTTCATGGCTATTGTTATTCATGTGGAAAATTTGGTCATAAAGCTATAGAATGTCACACGTACCCTAGGAACCAATACAATTCCAAGAGATTCTTCAAATATGAACCTCCCAGGGCTCAACAAAACATCAATAGATTTGAACATTTAAGAAATAATATGGAATGTTACAAATGTAAGAACTTTGGACACATAGCCAGAGACTGCAGTTTTGAAAATCCTCCAGAAGAATCTTCAAAGCCACAGAATGAACGAACATGGAAGAAGAAGACTGATAATTGTGCTCTCGCTCTCAAGGCTCAAAAAAATAAAGATGTGTGGTATGTTGACAGCGGTTTCTCAACGCATATGACTGGAGATAGAAAGAAATTTGTATCTCTGAAAGAGAAGAAGGATGGAACCATATCCTTTGGAAATGATGGATCTTCAAATGTTATAGGATCAGGTACCATCACTCTCGGAAGTAAAGATGTTATAGCCAAGAATGTTCTATTGGTCAAAAACATGAATCACAATCTACTCAGTGTTGGACAAATGTGTGATCAAGGACACACAATGCTATTCAACTCCACAAAATGTGAAATTAGGAAAGGCAGGTATGGTAAAATTGTGGCTATAGCAAGTCGAGCTCCAAACGACATATATGTTCTGGATGAAGCAACTAAAGCATGTCTACTAGCTAAAGAAGATGAAAGTTGGTTATGGCACAAACGAATGGGTCACATAACCTTTGAAAATCTTGTCAGGGTAAGCAAAAAGGAAGCAGTACGAGAAATGCCAAAAATCTGAAAACCTTCCAACACACTATGTGAGGCATGTCGGCATGGCAAGCAGACAAAAGTCCAATTTAAAACAAAAGAACACTTTTCATCACATCCATTGGAATTGATACATACTGATCTATGTGGTCCTGTGAGAACAAAAGGCTTAGACGAAGAATTATATTTCATGTTAATGATAGATGACTATACCAGGATGACAGCCGTCAGTTTCCTAAAGAAAAAATCTGAAGCATTTGAGTGCTTTAAGATCTACAAGGAGTTGGTTGAAAATGAAATTGATTTGAAAATAAAGTGTTTAAGATCAAATAATGGTGGAGAATTCACTTCCAAATTATTTCAGCAATACTGTGACGAAAATGGAATAAAAAGGCAATTTTCAATAGCACGAACACCTCAACAAAATGGAGTTGCTAAAAGAAAGAATAGAACTATATAGGAAATGGGTAGAACAATGTTGAAGGACTCAAAATTGGATGAAAAATTCTAGGTTCAAGAAATTGATACGGAAGTCTTCATTATCAACCGAAGTCTTCTAAAAAATAATTGCAACAAGACTCCATATGAATTATGGAAAGGAAAACTTGCTAATGTAAAATATTTCACAATCTTTGGAAGCAAATGTTATATCAAAAGAAAAGATCAAAATTTGGGTAAGTTTGAATCACGTGTTGATGAAGGTATCTTTGTTGGTTACTCATGCAAAAGAAAAGCCTATAAATTCTATAATCTAAGACGAAAACAGATAGTGGAGAGCATAAATGTTACCTTTGACAAAGATGGTGTTCTAGCGAGTAATGATGAGGATCTAGAATCTTTGAAACTTGAGACAAAGGCTGAAAAAGACACAGATAAAATTGTAGAACGAGAAGAAACTATCAACGAGGAATAAGTAAACAATGATCATCAATATATACCAAAACAACAACAAGAAGCTCCTCCAAGGAGAACAAAAGAGTGGATTCAAAAGAACCATCCATCAAATCAAATCATTGGTGACATAAATGAAGGTCGACAGCTTCGTTCATCACAACAAGCTCACATTGCTTTTCTAGCAACCTTTGAGCCTAGTAGTTTTGAAGAAGACAGACAGAATGAACATTGGGTAGCAGCTATGAATGAAGAATTGGATCAAATTGAGAAGAATAACACCTGGGAATTAGTTCCAGGACCAAAAGATAAAAATGTCATTGGGACTAAATGGGTGTTCAGGAACAAATTGAATGAATATGGGTAGGTTACCAGAAACAAATCAAGATTGGTTTGCAAAGGCTATGCACAAGTGGAAGGAATTGATTTCGACGAAACATTTGCCCCAGTTGCCAGAATGGAAGCCATTCGAATTTTTCTTGCCTATGCATGTTCAAGAAAAATCAAAGTCTGCCAAATGGATGTTAATTCAGCATTTCTGAATGGAGAATTAGAAGAAGAAGTTTACATCAAACAACCTGAAGGTTTTCTACTATCACAAAAAGAAGACTATGTCTGCAGGTTAAAGAAGGCTCTATATGGTCTCAAGCAGGCTCCTAGAGCATGGTATGCTCGTCTTGATGGATATCTACGTCAACAAGGGTTCAAGAAAGGCACTGTTGATAGCAATCTTTATGTACAAATAGATAAAGATAATTTAACAATCGTTGAGGTATATATTGATGATATAATATTTGGTAGCAATGATGATCAAATAAGTAAGATATTTTCTACAAAGTTGCAAAGTGAGTTTGAGATGTCTTTACTTGGTGAGCTGAAATACTTCTTAGGGCTTCAAATATCTCAGCAAGAGAAAGGAATATTTATATGTCAAGCCAAGTACATCAAGGAAATGCTCAAGAAATTCAAAATGGAAGATTGCAAACCCATCCTTACTCCGATGGTAACAGGTTGCAAATTGAGCATAGACGACTCATCTAAGGATGTGGATCAGAGGTTGTATAGATCTATGATTGGTAGTCTTCTATATGTAACAACCTCTCAGCCAGATGTTATGCAAGTAGTTGGACAAGTAGCAAGATTCCAAGCAGCACCAAAATAATCACATATTATTGCCATCAAAATAATTCTTCAATATCTAAAGGGCACAGAAGAATATGGCTTTTGGTATCCCAAGGGTAACAATCTCATTATTAAAGCCTTTACAGATGCAGATTGGGCAGGAAGCGTTCATGATCGTAAGATACTAGTGGAGCAGCATTCTATCTAGGTGGTTGTCTCGTATCATGGTTGAGCAAAAAGAAAACTTCAATCTCGTTATCTACAACGGAAGCAGAATACATCGCAGTAGCATCATGTTGTACTCAAGTATTTTGGATGAAAAAAAATTTGCAAGATCTTCAAGTACAATTCAGTGAGCCTATTCCCATATTCTGTGACAACAATAGTGCCATCAGCATCTCCAAGAATCCTGTCATGAATTAAAAAACAAAACACATTCCGATCAAATATCATTTTGTTAGAGAACAAGTCGCTGAAAAGAATATCAAACTTGAGCATGTTTGTACAAAAGAACAAATTACTAATATCTTCACTAAACCTTTACCTCGTGATGCATTTGAATATCTTCGTCAAAAGCTTGGGTTACTCCCAAGTTCTCATTAGATTACAGGTTTGCAGGATGGTTGTGTGTCAGGGGGAGTGGAAGTGTGTACAAGTCTGCAAGATGGTTGTGTGTCAGCGGGAGTGGAAGTGTGTATAGGTCCGTAGGATGGTTGTGTTTTAGGGGGAGTTACCCTTTGCCATTGATTTCAAAGGGGGAGAGAATATTGTAGGAAGAGGTGTCATGATCATAGGGGGAGTACTTGTGTTGCCATCAATGCTAAAGGGGGAGATTGTTGATCAGCGGTTGTCATTGATGTCAACCCAAGCAACACCAGGGGCTAACCCAATATTGCATGTGAATTTTGACCTACCAAATTAATATATTCTGGGTCAATAATTATTTTTATGGTTTCTACTTGTCGATATGTTTCCATTGATATATGGCATGCCATGTAATTCTTCACGGTTTGGGAGATATTCATGTTTGAAGTTTGTAACCCTAGTTAGTGGGCTAAAACCCCATGGGGTTGGGGCATGATTCATTGAAAAGTCATAATTAATATTTTTTATGCTCCTAAAATCCCTCCCATGTTCACTTGTTGAAGCCCCTCTCAACTTAAGCATTCATATAAATTGTGATCTTCATTTCCTCCTTATGCAAGGGATTTGGCCATCTGAAACAGGTCATTGTGGAATTTTCACTCTAACTATTTTTCTACGAAGGTTCAGAAGTTGAAATGTCTATGAGGTGAAGCCGAAATCCTGAGGAAGCTGAAGTAAAAATTTCAGATCAAGGTGCGCAATATTTTTGGAGATATGATCTATGGAAGTCAGGGTTTTTGCAGACTCCTGAAATTCATCTCAAAGAAGTGACCTTGGTAAAATCATCATAACTCTCTCTCTCTGAGTATCAAATTGGAATTTCGTAAAAATTGGCAGATATTGCACAGTCTGCAATTTTCGCTCTATCAATTTTAGAGCCAAATGAAGAAACAGTGACATGTGGCACGCCGTACAAGTGCGCTCTGCTGAAACAGTCCACAACTAGGGCATTGTGAGAGATTGGGCATACCTCTTTCTTGAAGAATCCAAATTGGGTCAGACCTGTGGCATTGGAAATAAGACTCAGAGGAATACTACAGGACCAAAAATTAGGTATTGAGGATCTGAAATAACAGAGATACACCAGATTCAATATCGAGCTCCTAGAAAGCAAGAAAAAGCTAGATCATGTGTTGTCAAGGGTTGCAAAGGACCAGAATTTCTACGGCAGCAAAGCAAAACAAGGTGCAGCAGAGGGTAGCATGACAAGAGCAACAACCAAGGTGCATAATAGCAGCAAGAAGTTCATCATATGAAGTCTTCAAGTGGGCAGCACTGCATACAATCATTGTAAAGGTATCATTGTACTTAGTCATTGTAAATATATTATTGTACAAATGGTTGAAGAGGCAGTGTTGGGAGGTCTAGGATCATCATTAGGTGGTTGTGTCAAAGTTGGGGTTATGGACTAGTATATTTTCTTCTTCTACATCATTCTATATCATTGTAAAGTGGACCATTCTCCCTGGTACAAGACTCCATTCTTCTTTTATTCTTCTATAGGGTGGTAGGGTGATGCTAGGGTGAGTTGTAGCTCATTGGGTGTTGGGGCATACATTCAGTTGACTACTAAAGAATCACGGGCGTTGGATCATCCATCCATTGGGAGCTGGAGAAGAATGATTTTCTAGATTCTAGGAATTTGGAGCTTTATTTTCAATTGGAGTTGAATATTAAAGAATTATTAGAAAATCATTAGGTGGTTTTTGTCCTGGAGTGAGTTTCCACCTTAAAAAAGCACATGTTGCATTTACATTCCTCTTGTTTACTGTATTATTCTTCATGATAGCCATTGAAGATTAACTAATGCTCTAATTGAAAGATACCTGATTCACCCCCCCCCCCCTCTCAGTATTTCCAACATTTAGGCCTTTTAAGCGCCTAGTTGTGGGGCTTAAGGTCCTATGAAGCGGAGGGTTATGAAAGTTAAGCCCTCGGGGGCTAAAAACTTTTATAATGAAAACGACTATTTTTTGGCTTAAAAACAAAGTTTTTAAGGGAAATTGAGGGTTCCGGTAGAGGAAAGAAGGCATTTTAAAACAAATGGAAGGAGACCAAATGATTTTAAAAGGGTCTTAAAGTGAATTTGAAGGTTAAATGAGGCTTATGGAGGATTTTTATAAAGGAAAAAGGGATGAAAATGGAGTTTACTTGTGAGTGAAAGGAGGGGTAAAAATGATGAAAAATGGGGTTTTTTAACAGTCTTTTCTTTAGGAAAACAACAAATTTTTCAGGATTATGAGGGAAACAGTAGTGAAGATTAACTAAAGGATTAGTTATCTTCATAAAACTTTAAGAACTAGCAATTTTGGCCAAAAAATTGTTTCTTAAAGGCTTAAAAAATGATCTAGCCACCATTTGATATGACAAATTTTTATAGGTGGCTAACAGTGGCTCCACATGGGGATGGCACCTTCTTGAAGGAGTCAAGAACTTCAGACCTGTATTCTCTAGAAGCTAATCAATGCCTCATCCATTGGACTGCAACTTTCTTTACTTTACTGATCTTCTTTTGCTCTGACAATGTTAGCAGCCATTAAAAACAATGGAATTCTATCAAAACAAGCTTTCTACCTACCCAATCCTAATGATCTAACATTTTTTCTTCTTTCGGAGTGTATTTGGATTGTTAAACTCTTTCTACAAACATTTTATTCTTTTGAAAGCATAAAACTAGTATATCTCTACCCTTATTTCTCCATGAACTCAGATTAAGCAGTTGAGTTCATAAGCTTCTCTACCTAACTACACTTTGTTAGGATTAGACTGTCTGACAGAGTTTATTCTCTAATTTCTAAAAAAGAAATTTAAAAGTAGACAAGTCAGGATTGAACAGTCTAACTTGTTGCTGATCTATGGCATAAAAACAAGCTGCACATAGACTAAAATTGCAAAAAAGTAAAGCAAAATGGTGAAGGCTTAAGATTTGAAAGTTTAAGAACATCCTTCTCTTTTCTTCAGCTTTTTTTTTAGGTTTGTTGGAGCTTTTTTCTCTTTGTTCTCTGGTTCAAGTTTTGGGCACATTGGAACCAGTTTGCTTCTATCCTTGGCTCAAGATTTGATCTAATTACTCCTTTGAAATTCAAAGGTTCAGATTTTGAGCTTGTTTGAACCTCTTTTCTTCTATCCTAATCTACCTAACTGATAAGCCAATATTAAACTGTTTTGCAAATCTACTTCACTAACCTATTAGCAGTAAATTTAAAACTAATTAGTCATGATTAGGCTGTATGACTAACTAGTAGTGTGTTTCTTAGGAGTGGAATTTAGAGCTTGCGCACTTTCAAATTTTGTTTCTCTTTTTTGGTATGGGGATGTACCTTTCTTGTTTTTACAATCTGCCCTCTTTTATCTTTCTATTGTTTTTGTATTTTTTCATTTTCTAACTTTGAATGCAATGATGGATATGATATTTAAAATGAGAAAAAATAAAAAGACTTCCAAACTGATATGGTCAAGAGAAATAATGTTTGAGCATCTTGCCATTGACAGGACCCCCAAACAGTTCAGCTCCATTCAATTCCTGCAAAAAATAAGCATTGTTACCAGCAGTAGAATGAATGAGATAAGGTCCAAGCCATAAGTTATCAAATTTCCCATGCTTTCCCTTATCTTCTCTCCTTGAATCCCACTTTAAAACTTTGTCACCAATGCTGAAATCACTGGCCTTTGTCCTTCTATCAAAAAGCTTCTTGATGCTTTCTTGCTTTTGTAATGCTCTGTTGTAGACTTCCTCTCTAGTTTGCTGAAGATGTATGGTCTGATTAATTCTTCTGATCATGTCATTGTCTTCAAACTATGCTTCTTGGATCAGCTTCATGACTGGCACTCCTAGGCTGGTTGGAAAAATTGCATCTACTCCATAAACAAGCTAGTAGGGTGACATTCCAATTGATTTTTTAAGTGTTAATCTGTCAGCCCGCAATACCTTCTGGCCTGTGTCAGGAACTATGGCCAATCTCCAACAAATTTTTGATTATATTCACCAAACTCTTGTTTGAGGATTCTGCCAACCCATTACCTTGAGGGTATTAAGCAGTAGAATGTCCCAATGTAATCTGATATTTATAACAAAATTCAACCATATTTTTCGATCCAAATGAAGCAGCATTGTTAGTGATAATCTTTCTAGGATAGCCAAATCTAGACAGGATATGATTTTCAAGGAATTTTATGATGACAGAGTCATTGGCTTGCCTAGAAGGGATGGCTTCTATCCATTTGGTAAAGTAGTCTGTTGCAGTGAGAATCCATCTATGTTGGGCAGATGAGGGTGGATGGATTTCTCCTATGAAGTCTAGACCCCACTGTTGAAAAGGAGCTTCAACAGTGATTGCATGCAAGGGTAAGGGAAGCAATTTTCTTTTGCCTTCAACGAGTTGGCATTTATGACGTGCAATAATCATTTTATGGACATCTTGAAAGAGGGTGGGCCAAAAGTAACCAACTCTAAGGATTTTGCTGGCAGTTGTCTTCCAATAGAGACGGCCTCCACATTCTCCTTCATAGAACTCATGCTTGATCTTATCTGCATCATTCTCAGGAAAAAATTTAAGCAATAACCCACTAGCATTTTTTCAATATGGACATTTATCTAAAATGCAGTAGTTAACAACTTTTAACTTTAAAAATCTTGCCTTTGTTTTAGAAAAACCAGGAGGTGTATTCAAATTGAGCAAAACATATAAAATATCAGCATACCAAGAGAAATTCATAAAATTATCTTCAACAATGGGAGTTGACAATTCCTCTTGTTCATCTAATGCATTTATCATGTTTATATCAAGAGCTTCAAAATTAGATTCAGCCATTAATCTTGCTAGTCCTTGGCCTTTTATGAGTTTAGTGGGCTTGATTTCTAAATCATATTCAAGTATCACAACTATCCACTTTCCTCTTTTTCCATTTGGGTCCTGTGTTAGAATGTCTTTCACAACTGAATTTGGCACAAATGCAATTATGTGGGAGTGTAAAATGTAAACTCTGAAGTCTTTTAAGGCTTTGATTAAGGCAAAGGCTTGTTTTTCCATGATATTTTAATTTAGAGGTGCATCTCTCGATGCCTTACTAAAGAATGCTATTGGCTGCTCTTGTCCCTTTGAATTTTTCTGCAATAGGACAACAGCCACTTTATGTTCTGATGCAAATGAAAAATTGAAAAAATCTTTTGTAAAATCAGGACTTATAAGAACTGGTGTTTTAGTTAATGCTTGTTTGACCAGTTCAAATGATTTATTTGCTTCTAAGGTCCATTTAACTCCTTCTTCTTTCTGTAACATGTTTGTTATGTTTCTAAGCAGTTCAACTAAGTTGGGTATGAACCTTCTCAAGAAATTAATCTTCCCAATGAAAGATTGAAGTTCCTTGACATTTCTTGGATGGTTGATTTGCAAAATACCATCAATTCTCTTTGGGTCTATCTTTATTCCCTCTTCTGATATGATATGTCCAAGTAGTTTACCTTCTTGGAGACCAAACATTGTTTTCTTTGGATTTAAAGATAACCCATACTTTCTGCATTTCTCAAAGACTTTTCTCAAGTGTTATAGGTGTTCTTCATCTGTTTTGGAATAAACAGTGATATCATCCAACTAAATAATGATGAAGTGTCCTATTTCTTCTGAGAATGCAATGTCCATGGCTCTCTGAAAAGTAGCACCAACATTCATTAAACCAAAAAGCATTTTCACATACATGAAAATGCCCCAAGGTGTAGTGAAGGCTGTCTTGAGCTGATCATCAGGATGTACTAAAATATTATTGTATCATGAGAAGCCATCTAGCAAATAAATTCTTTTAGACCCAACTACCTTTTGTAAAATGTGATCCATCTTGGGTAAAGGGTAGTTGTCCTTTAATGAGGCTTTGTTTAAGTTCATAAAGTAAATACAAAGCCTTATTTCTCTTGTCTTTTTCCTCACTAACACAAGATTAGATACCCACTCTGAGTATCTAATAGGGACAATAATTCCAGCTTCATACATTTTCTTGATTTCCTTCTCAACCAAAGGTAATTGAATAGGGTTTATTCTGTGCAATTTTTGTTTAAATGGCCTTTGGTTTTCCTTGAGGGGTATCTTATGTTGAATTATCTCTATGTCAGGACTTTAGATCCTCATAAATCCATGCAAAAACATCAAAAAAGTCTTTAAACAGCTCAATATATTTCAGTTTGATGTGAGCTGGTAAATTTTTAGACAGTTTGATCATTTTTTGTTCTAGTTCACTGCCTATATTGCACTCTTCTACCTCAGTTTCCACAGGCTCCAGTTTTGGTTTCTTGGCAACATCATTGAAATCAAACAATTCTTCTAAAGGGACCAGACCTTTTGGAAAATTTTGAGTGTTAGATTGCAATGTTTCTAAGTATTCTTTTCCTAAATCTGAACTAATCTCTATGTGATGTTTAAGTTCATTAGCTAGCATATTTATAACAACAATCTTTGGAGAGTTTTTTTCTTCATCAAGTAGATTTTCTTCAGTAGGACAGTCATCTTCATACTCTGAATCTGAGCTTGGTAGCTCAAATTCATTTATCGACCATAAGAAGTCTTCTATTTGTTTATCTCCATCAAACACTTGCCAATATTTCTCATTATCTAGGACAGCTGGTCTAAATTTGATTGGGTGGTACATTGTTTGGTTTCATAAGAGGTTAGACAAGTTATAGTAGCAAAGGCTAAACCATGGGCACTGATATTTTGGTTTCTTGGGACAAAAATCAGTTGGAATTCATCAAATGTTATTAATAAATCAATGACATCATTTCTATAGGCTCTAAGTCTGAGATGTTTGGCACAATATTCCCCATTCACATGCCTAACAATCAACTCTGAATCCCCATGAAATTTTATCCTTTTGGCCCCTAATTTCTTCAATAAGTGTAGGCCTAAAAGGAGGGATTCATACTCAGCTATGTTATTTGAACATTGAAAATTTAATCTGTAGGAGTGCCCTTCAGTATGATTGTTTTCAGTGTTATGTATCCAAATGCCTGCACCTACATTGTTCTTAATGCAAGACCCATCAAAATTCATACTCCAAAGAGGACTAGTTTCAAATTTAGCAGTTTGACTACTATCCTCTTTATTTTGTGTGCTTTCAGCTTGTTCTTGACAATCGGTATGGTGTTGAAATTGTCCCAATTCCTCATGTTCTACATTAAGTTGAGGATTCTTCTCTTGGTTCTCAAAATTAACAAGCAATGAATGACTGTTTTGTAGCTCTAGACCTGTGATTAGTTTGCTGTAATTTTCTATTTTGACACACTGTTTTGTCTTCCTCCCTTTCTATGTTTGCCACTATGTTACAGTGAGGAGTGACCACTAAATCAGTTGAGGTTTCTTTCTCATTGAATGTTTCATCATTAAAAAGAATGAATGAGTCAAGGCTTGTATGTACAGAATAAAGAGGAGAGTTTTGTGGTCTATCTTGGTTGGTAACCATGTATTGCATATGAGATTCCTTATAAAGTCTTCTAGTTTGATTGAAAACAGGGATGGTAGCATATGTCATATCCATTTGCATTGTTCCTTGTAACTTAGCTCCCCAAGATCTTGATAACAACATACCATACTTGGGGGGTACATTAGCCACTACAATATCCATTACTAAACACTTGGCTGGAATTTGTGCTAAGTTTAGACAGAGGTATTTGATCAAACCTAAACATTTTACTCTGCTTGAGTCACAGGAGTAAAAATATTTGTATGGTCTAGTGATTTCAAGGCCTAGGCTCTTCATTATAGCTTTGGGCATTAAGTTATGAGAGGCCCCTGAGTCATGCATAGCGTTTTGTAAAATTTTGTCATGAATCTTTAAACTAACATAGAATGGAGGAACTGGCCCTTCTTGGTATCTACCCTCAATCTTAGGACCAAATAAAAGCTCTGGTTGGTCATCATTAAGATTGACAGTGTCATTGTTCTCTTCTATGTTAAAAGCCTTCAAAATTTGGGATCTATAGACATCTTGGGTAGCTAATTCAGTGAGAGGAACCGAGATTTTGATTTTGGAAATTTCTTGTTCCAAACTAAAAGGTATATGATTTTTTAAAATGCTTGTTTCAGCCTTATTAACTACCACTCTATCAGCAAAATCAGTTAGCTAATTTCCTTTATTTACATTGGTCAAAATTGTTTTGATAGGAGCATTAGTTGAAGTACTAGCGCTGCTAAAATATGCACTCTATTTTTCATTAATTTGAGTGTTTTTTTCTTTTTTTTTATCAGAATTTACAGCCACTGTTTTGTCTTTCTGTTTTGTAATTTTGGGTTTATTTACAGGGCTTTTTTTTGCAGAATTGTCAGAGGTTTTAATTTTGGGAGTTTCCTAATTCTTTTTACTCCTAAGGTCATATTATTTTTGAGTCTCTATGATGACATTTTCCAGCTCTTGATAGTAATATTCATCCTCTAGTCTTCTATCATCATAAGGTGTGTATAGTCCTTTTTTTCTATTGTAATGAACATCAAAAGTATCATTGTCTACGCCCAGCATGTATATATCATCTTCCTCTGTTTGTTCACTTGTTTCTTCAACCTCACTTACATAGTTTTGATGAAAAGGAGGTATAATTTGTTGATCATCCTCCCTTGGTCTATTTTGAGGTTGGTTTCTCCTAAAATTCTGATTTTGATTTTGATTTCTGTTTTGAGGAGCTGATTGGTTTTGACTAGCTTGTGCTCTCTCAAGTATGCTCATCTTTTTCATCATTTCCTCCATCATTCTTTCCATCTTTGAGCTAGATTTGGAAGGTGTAGACTCCTCCCTAAAGGATACTTTCTTCTCATTCCTCATTCTTGCTCTTTTATCCATTAGATTAACTTCCACAGCAAGAGCTCCTTTTTGCATATCTTATAGAGTCAGAGGATCTCTTTCCCTAAGTTGATAAGCCATTTCAGGATCAAATCCTTCGGGAAACTTGTTTAAAGCTGAGCCTTGTGGAGGTTTCAGATATGGGGGAAGTGCATTATACACACTATTGAAACTAGTGCAATAAGCTTGAACACTTTCCCCAGTGTTTCTTTTGAGGTTATTGTAGTCTGAAATAATTTGGGGAGGATTTTTCTGAACTTCCCACTTGTTTAGGAATAACTGATGAAGGGCTTGAAGATCATTAATACTATTAGGGGTTAATATTTTGAACCATTTTCTTGCTTATCCCCCTAAGCTTTGAGAAAATAACCTAAGTTTGACAGTTTCATCATCAATCTCATTTCTGTCAAAGTAGTCATTCATCTTTTCCACATGTTGTGAAGCGACAGTAGCACCACTGGCATCAAATAATGGTATCTTGGACTGATAGTATTGTGGTAGATTGACTAGAGGTAAAGGAAGGACCAATGGGGCATACCATGTTGCCATTATAGGAGGTAAAGGTGGATTTACAAGAGGGAAAGTGGGTTGGAATGGAGTGTTTTGGAGAATGGGTGTATGGGTAATAGAAGTGGATGGAACAGTAAGAGATTGTTGAGCAGATCTTGGATGAGAGAAACCAAAATTATGTAGGAAATTTAAATCAGGTGGAGTAGTTTCTCTGCTACCAGGATGTTCACTTCTATCTTGGGATGAAAGTGAAGGCTCTAAATCTATCTGATCTATATCATCAAGTGACCTAGTTCTGAATGGATTTCTTAAGTCAACTTGTGATTCTTGTAGAACTGCAAGGTTTTCAAGACAGAATTAGCTCTAGGGAATGGTCTGACAATAGTTGAAGATTTGGCCTTAGGAGACTTCCTAAGTATTCTTTCAGGGTTATCAACTATCTCAGGAGGGTTTGGGTCAGGATAGGCTCTAGTATGAACTCTTCTAGAAGCCACTATGCTATGTTTTTCAGACCTAACTTAACAAGAAAAGTTTAACCAAATATGACAATCTTTAAGAGGCTAATTGGTCTTTAAACAAGAAAACTTTAATCCTCAAAGTATTCTTAACTGAGTTTATATGATGTTATGATGATAATGGGTTTCCCAGTGGAGTCTTTAGGTCTATTTAGGATTGTGGAGTCACCAGGTGGAAAATTTTTAGCTTTTGTGAAGATAAAATGTTTTATCGTTCCACCACCATGTTTATTTGTAACCAATCTGAAATATTTTTTGGGTTTTATGAGTTATTTTAGTCCTATGGGTTCTAAGAGTGTCCTAAATCTATTTCAAAACTTAGCTAGGGTGATGAGACAAAGAAAGTTTACTCTTATGGCTTAGCTAGCTGATTCCTTCAAGGTTTGATAAACTCTTATGAGGATCCTAAGGGTTACTTAGTTTATCACTGATTCAAATAAGTTTTATCATGATTACCATTTTATTTGGTAGTGCTTGAAGAGAGCTATTTGTACTTGAGGGTTTTTTTTTTTTTAGGTCCTAAGGGTATCTATGATGAAAATTACTCAGAAAGTTTCCCAGTGGAGTCGCCATAAATGTTAGGTCCCTGTAATTTTAGCAGATTCGCAAGACTAAAGCTGCAGAGACAAAATTATGAACCACTTTGGGATTATAGGATCTAGTCCTCCTGAATCCAGAGAGGGATCTCTCTATAAGTGCAAAGATTGATTTATCTTTAGGGTTCTAAATATGATATTAGGCTAGTTATGAAGGACAAGGTTTTTTGTTTGTTTGGATGGTTGGGGATGATTTTTGATTGAGTGGAAAGTCCTAAAAATGAAATATTTTCAAAGGGGTGAAGGTGTGAATGATCAAAACAAGGTTTAGCTGATAGGATAGATATGAAACATCACTTAATCCATTGGGCTATGGAGTCACAAAAGGGTTTAATTGTGCAACAATTTCAAGAGTGGTCCAAGGGGCAAGTCATCTATATCAAAAGATCTTTTAGATTTAAATGATGGAATGGAACATTAAAAGTGTTGAGAGGGTGGAAAAAGCCAATAATTTCAACAAGGATTTATCAACTTTCCATACAAGAAAAGCATTTTTAAGCAACTGTTTAAAACCAACCAAAGACAGGGCTAACCTTAAACTTCTTTGGACAAGCTTGTATTAAAGATAACTTATCAGATGAACAATCCGGTAATCCACTTGAATAATTTCAGAAAGGATGAAAACAGATAAGAAAACAAAGTGCATCTTAAGATCAAACAAGACGTATTACAATCAAAGCTTGCTTCAGCATACTCTTAGGGAAACCTTCAAAACAACCTTTGGAGAACGAAACTATAAGAGATGGAAAACCATAAAATTTTCTAGTCTAACTCTACTTAGCATGTAAAGAAAATATCATTCAAGAACTTCCTTTCAAGTTTAGCACATCAAGACATGGACAAACCAACATTCCTTGATAATGTTTACACTTAACTTAAGTCATTCTCAAAAGCACAATTGGAGGAAAACATAAAGATAAAGCTTATCAGTGAGAGTAGGGTACTTTTAACAGTAAATCCTAGCTCTATATTTATTGTTATTTATCAGAGAAAAGTGAACAAAATGGCATATATGAAAGGAAAACAAGTAATAATAAGAAATACTTCACCAATGATATAGACTAGGATCCCAAAAATCAGCTTGTATATTGATGTCAATCTAGTTACATACTTCAAGTCCAGTGTTTCAGTACAGCAACATCTTCTCTTCTCAGCCTAACTTCTTTGATCACAAACAGAGCTTCAAGAGCCTCTAAAAAATATTTACATGTAGAAAGTTTCGAGCAACAAGTATATATCAAAGTCCAGCAACCAACCCTTTACAATGTGCTCCTCAAGGAGATTTTATAGGAAAATGAGGAGGTGGAAGAGTTTCTAGGGTTCAAGTATAATTAATTATACATTTAATGCAATTCTTGGCCTTGAAACCCATGCAAGGCACAAGGCAGAAATGCATTCTATCTACAACTCTGTTTCATAACTTTGTTTATGCTTTCTAAGGCTTAATGGATGAGAATATTGACTTCACGGATGTTTTCTTATCTTTATAATAACTCTGCTGACAGTTGTTATAAGTTTCTTTGATTTGAAATAACTATTCAATTGTCTTTAGGCTAATATCTTCTGTTCTAGAAATAACTAGGCCTTCTTTGATTTCTGTGAGGCTGCGGGTGGCTTTTGGTAGCTAGAGAGGATTCAATTAGCCTCTGATGTGGTAGTGGAGGCTTCTCATACTGATAGATTTCTTTGTTTTCCCTAAAACACCTTTAATTTACTTTAGATTTGTGTTTTAGGCCTAATTAGGCTTTGATCTTCCTTTCTGGTCTCCATGATTTCTTTAACTATGGATCAGGCCTTTGATTACTCAAATTTATGCCTTAATCCTTAAAAACTATGTTAAAACCTTTAAACATTGATTTCTGTTTTGATTCTATGCTGTAAAACTGATACTCTTTGTCTGATTAAGGTTTTATGCGTTTTGTTGTTCTTGTAGGCGCGTAGAGGGTTTTATAATGTTACCAGTGCTCATGACGCATGATAAAACCATATTTGGAACCCTATAGATTCCTTGTCTTCACGGATAATGGCCTGGAAGATCATCATCCCCAACCTTCTTTTCTTTTTAAAACTATGGCAAAAACCACAAAACCTGCACAAACAAACAAAAATTAAGAAAAACCCAGCGAAAATAGGTCTAGACAGATCTGGAGCTCAATATTAAATCGTGACCGTTGGATGAAACCAACCAATGGTCAGGATCGCTTGCTGGGGTCAAATGGGGAGGCGGTTGGATAAACGGTGTGGAGATTAAGTCTGGGCCGTTGAACTAGATTGATCAATGGCTAAGATCAATCAGGAGCTTTATAATGCGGGGGGGTAACATTATAATAAAATGGAAGAAAATGTAATAAAAACGGGGAAAAGTCTTTAGCGGAAGCAGTAAAGGCGTAAAATGAAGTTTAGACGTAGGGCAAATAAGAGCCGTTGGTCAAGAATGATCAACGATCGGGATGAATTGGTAGAGCATTTGGGAGCAGAGGAGATAGGCGGATGAATTTGGGGGGAGATTTAATCAGGACCATCGATCTTCAGAGATCGACGGCGGAGAAAATTTGATGAAATGCACGGGAGAGAAAATGAGGAGCAGGGTTTCGGGCTTGAAATGTAGTACGAGCCGTTTGATTAAAATAAGCGACGGCTAAGATCTTCTGATGGGGTCTTTCAGAGAAAAAGAGGAAAAGCGATGGCTTGGGGTTATAATGAAATCTGGGCCGTTAGATCAAAAGAACGAACGACGGAGATTTAACTGGTAAAATGTAATGCGATGGGGAAAGGTGGTTTCGGCTGAAGAAACCGCTGGTTTCGCGCTGCTCCAAAATGGTTTCTAAAATCTTAAAAAAAAACATGATATGCCTCGCTACCTAACACGCGTCCATTAGAAAACCACTTTTTTCACATTTTTTCTTGGCGTTAAACCCCGGATTCCAAAAAAATGCAAAATGCACTGTGGGCCATCGGATGAAGGGGTGCAAATCTGACGGTGCAGATTGCACGCGACGGAGAAAGCTGCGCGTCGTGGAGATAGTGGAGTACATGTGTCACAATTTGGTTGGGTGAAGTTTATACATGGCGGAGGTAGGCCCCGACAGAAGTTGGGCCTATCGGGTTGAATATAGATCGTAGGATCTAAACGATGGACGGCTCAGATTTAATCTCGGGGTAATGAAAGCAATGTGAGACGGGGGGTCGGGCGGAGATCGGGAGTAATAAGGACCGTTGATCTGCAAAGATCAACGGTGGATCTTTACCGAGAATTTCAAACTACCGGGCTTTGTGAAATAACAAAGAAAGGTTGGGTTTGATCTCGACCGTAGGATCTATGAAATGGATGATCGAGATCCAATCGGGGTGATCGTAAGTCCGAGGAGGAAAGGGGAAGACACAAAGGGAATTTTGAGATGAAATGTAATGATTTCCATCGGATCTGGGAGTCAGATCGACGGTTGAGATTTAATCAGAGGGGCAAAGGCAAAGAAATATGGGCGAGGTGCGACGAGATCTTAGCCATTGGTTCTTGTGGTTTCAACGGCTAAGATTTAATCAGAAAGATTGGCATCGGAGGAGGGAAGGGGAAAGAACAAAGGGAATTTGCGATGCAATTATGTATTGATCGTCGGATCAGAAAGATGATCGATGGCCCAAATTAAATCAGGGATCGGATCGCGGAGGGCAAAAGGAAAAGTGGAAGGTTCCGAGGTGATTGCGTATTGACTGTCGGATCGGAGGGATGATCGATGGCTGAGGTTTGATCGCATTGGAGTTTTGAAAGATACAAAGAAAGGGATTACTTCATGTGGATTTGCGATGTGATGAGCCGATGACCATTTATTGGCTTAGATCGACAGCTGATATTCGCTGAAACTTTGAACTCTCGGGTTTTATTTAAAACATAAGGAAAGTCAGGTTTTTATGAAATACAAAGGAGAAAAAGGTTTTGATGGGGTTCAGAGAGGAGTTTAGGCTTTTAACCGCCCGATTGCGGGGCTTAAAGTCCTATGAAGCAGAGGGTTATGAAATTTAAGCCCTCGGGGGCTAAAAAATTTTATAATGAAAAAGTCTATTTTTTGGCTTAAAAACAGAGTTTTTAAGGGAAATTGAGGGTTCCGGTAGAGGAAAGAAGGCTTTTTAAAACAAATGGAAGGAGACCAAATGATTTTAAAAGGGTCTTAAAGTGAATTTGAAGGTTAAATGAGGCTTATGGAGGGTTTTTATAGAGGAAAAAGGGATGAAAATGGAGTTTACTTGTGAGTGAAAGGAGGGGTAAAAATGATGAAAATTGGGGTTTTTCAGCAGTCTTTCCTTCAGGAAAACAACAGATTTTTCAGGATTATGAGGGAAAAAGAAGTGAATATTAACTAAAGGATTAGTTATCTTCATAAGAATTTAAGAACTAGAAATTTTGGCCAAAAAATTGTTTCTTAAAGGCTTAAAAAATGATCTACCCACCATTTGATATGACAAATTTTTATAGTTGGCTAACAGGGCCACTCCCTCATGAGGGTTGAGACATCTCACACACACTCGGGAATCACTGATGTCAGCTGCTACATCACTAAACCATCGATTATATGGATCTCGATCATGATGAAAGGAGCTGGAGCTGAGAAACAATCAAGTCAAAGGGCAATAAGGAGTCCCTTTGCCTGATCCAAGGCACCGAACAAGAGTGGAAGCTGGAACCAAGGTACATCACCCTCTAGACCTGTCTTCTGGAATGAATGAGCTGATGTTGACAGAAGGAGGTCCGCCATAGGTGAGGCAATAAGGGATCCTCAACTAAGGCATGAAAGAAAATAGTAGAGTGACTAACAGACTAACACCAATGATGATGATGAAATGGGGGGGGGGGGACTGAGTAGCGAGCGGAAGACTTCCCTTGTTAGAGCGTAAATGGCATGGATGACCTTGTAGCGACTGACACAATATCATGAGGGATAGAGGACAGTAGGATTGAAGGTCATAATGTGCGCCATGAGAGAGGGACCAAGCAATGAATGATGGAGGACTATGGCGAGATGTAAAGGGATTCGGGATAGACTCCACGGAAGCAATGATGACTCTACTCGGATGATCTAAAAAAGGGTGAATCGATGGTGCTGCCACATATGTAAATGATCCAATGGGGACCATAAAAGCGTGAGTATAAGATGGTAACTCACGATGAAAGTCGACACGAGCTTGGACAAGTATGGAGGCAACATGGTGCCCCCAATACGAGTGTTGCAAGTGAAGAAATTATATTTTGAGGAAGGGTGAAGTGGTGCTTCTTGGACAAAATGTGTCTTGGTGAAGTATCAAATCAAAAAAGCTAATAGATACCCATTTGAGGGCTTGGTGAGATCTTTCCAATGTTATATATGGTTCATCAAATTGAGTTACGTTTTGGTTGCAATAAGCGAAAGAAAAATCAGGGGTTTTCTTTTAATAAGGCATTTTCCTTCCAGATTCGCTTATTTTCCAGTGGAGCTATGGTGAATGTCGTGAGGAGAGGAGGCCTTAAATCTTGTGACAATTGTAGCAGATAAACTGACCATTGGAATTTGAGATCTATCAGTTGTAGGTAAGAGGACTAATCCTACTCATTCATTTCAGTGGATTGAAAGTTCAATTTAGGTACCTAGAGCTCGTGAACAGGTGAGGTCGCACTTTTTGGGGTCTGTTCTGCGGCCTGGGTAGCAGGTTCTGGGCAGAAAAATGTGAGCTGTCCCAAGAAATGACCTGAACAGTGTGACCTACCAGAAAAAGGGGGTTTTCAATGTTGTTTTTGGCTGATATATGGGATTTTTATTGATGAGGGGCATAGGTGCCCCCAAGCATTCCAAAATGTATTTAGAAAAAGGGAAATCTAAACATAGTTTAATGATGTGGTGCGCCATTTGGTTTCGGTATGGTTGTGCAGTTTGAGAAAGGAAATAGACGATTACCAATCTATTTTGACACTGCATATATGTATCAAATGGACTTTGTTAAGTTTTCGGGTTGGTATACACGGTGTTACTATTTCAAAGAGAGGATTTTGAGATAATGAACTGATGTTCACCTAGAAAACTGCTAGGTTTCTCAACCACACTGTCTATGAGACTGGGTTGTTGATGAAATATGAAGGAAAGATAAGGGGTATCATTCCTAGAGTGACCTTGAAGTGATATGGGGCTCTAGAGGTTCTTCTAAATGTGGAAGAATAATGGGACTAGAGTCATCACAACTAGATTCACTAGGAGAGTGGTGGAGAACTACTTCTCCTGGGCTCTCCAATATGGGTGTCCCCCTTACCCAAACATTGGGTGTCAATGTAATGGCCACAAGGTGCATGTGATTTGAATGCATGAATTCGACGTAAGGGGGAATAGATAAATTCAGGGGTGGTGGCTACTTCCATAATGTCATCATCGTAATAGAAGATGGGGAAACTGATGGAAGAAATACCACCTAACGTGGCGTAGTGACCTTACTCCTCCTCATGAGAGGAGAGGTTTGCATGCGTATCATCAGTAGGGGTGACAGAGGAGGAAGTATAAAAAGGATCTGCCGATGTGGAGACTAGGGAGGGTATCGAGGGGAGGTCAGGTGAAACATCAGGGGAGGTTTCATCGGGGACTTCCGACCAAGGACCCGTGATCTCGACATCATAAGGGGGAATGCGAATGGAAGCATATGTGACTTCTAGTGTTACCAAGGCAAGATGCGAGAATAGGGGAGCGATTGACTCATTGCGCTCAGCCTCGAATTGGCATAAGGCTTCTAAAGAGGAACAATACTCTTCAAGGCGAGGGAAAAAGTGAGTGTAGTGGTCATGGAAATCACACAAAGCGCAGGGGTGATTTGTGTGCAATGGTTTGAGTTTCGGTATTGAATCGGGTATAGTGACATATACCTCTGGGATATCAGATTCTGGAAATGTCTCGTTGACCATGGAATTAAGGTGAAGGCTGAACTCAGAGACAGTAACTCAGTGTGGTGGCATTGATCACACAAAGCACACTAGGTGGTATGCCGTGGAGGTCGAGAAGGGGCAAGGTTTGTCGGGGTGGCCTTGTCCTTTTATGCCCTCTTGTGAGCTTTTCCCTTCTTACTTGAAGCGGTCGCAACGGGAGGTGGTTCCTGTTGAGGTGAATGAGGCATTGTTGCAGCAGGAGAAGTCATAGGGACCGGTTGAACCGAAGTCAAAGCAAGATAAGGTTTAGGTTGACCAGGTGGGGTGGTAGCTGGAGGATCGAGGTACCAGACGGGAATCCCAAGAGTTAGGTTAGGAAGAGAGAGGGTGACCATAACAGGTACAGTGTACACTCCTTGTGGGGGAGCTAGGAACAGTATTTGACCAGAGGGGTAATGACCAGGCAGGACGGCTCCAAGGTGGTTGAGGCTTGGAGTAATCGTTCCCAGAGGATAAAGGTGCTCATGAGTACCAGCTGAAGGTAAAGGGCCAGGAGAAGAAGGTTCAGAAGGCTGATCAGAGGACATCATGAAATTCTGGTACTCAGGGGAACTAGATGGAAGAGGTTGAGTGGCCATCTGTCCTTCAGGTGATTGGGTAGCCACAAATCCCTGCTGAGGGAAAGGATCAGTAAGCACAGCCGGTTGACTAGGTGCAGGGCTGGAAGGAATGGAAGGAATGGCTTTTTGTCCTCTCAAAGTTTCTTGAGACTCCCATATATGTCACATCTATGGAAAAATGGGAAAATGATGCGTATAATGACCATAAACACCACAACACGAATAGGGCTTGTTCGTACGAAGAGGCCTGTCCTGCTTGGACTGAGTGCCTTGTTGCTGGTTTGTAGTGTTAGGAGAATTACCTTGATTAGGTCCATGATTAGGTCCATGATTACCAGAGGCAACTTGACTTTGATTACCCTTCCTCTTTCTTTTTGAGGGAGGAGGATTAGTCGTGCCCTATTGTGCATACACCTGCCCCGGAGGGGGTGGTGGTTGCTGTTGCGGGGGTTGAGAAGGCAAGGGAGGAGGAGGTGCTAGTGCTAGAGGAGCTGGAGCACTAGGCTGTGAATACGAATAATAAGTAGGTTGGGAAGCAGTGTGGTAAATAGGAGGTTGGGCAAAAGGAGAAGGCATGCCGTATCCTAGATAAGTACTACCGGGAGGGGGGAAAGTGCTGAAGGTGCTGGCCCCGCCCTGATAGAAACCATAGCCCATGGGAGGTTGAGAATATGGATTAAAAAGAGCTCCAAAGATACCATCGATGGCGTGAGATGCCCTCGGTGTGTTGACACCACCAGGTCTAGGAAGATCAGGTAGAACAGTATAAACATAACCTGAATAAGCATAGATCAGGTCATATTTTAACACAATTTGGAGAGTGGCTTCTTCGGTTTGAGGAAATTGCGATGCGACGTATTTTCCAATAGGTGAAAAGAGAGTCCTAAGGAACTAGTCCATGTAGACACGGTCCTCGAAGGGAGGGGCTCGACATAGGCTCCTTCTTCTCTGTCATTCCTAAACATGTTCAGATAGGCGGGTCGCAGATGATTGACGGAAAGAGGTCAAGAGCTCGGTACCAGTGTCGTAACGAAGGGGAAGCTGGAAGTAAGACAAAAAATCCCAGGCCAGAGTCGTAAAGGTGGTATTGGAGGAATGGGCCTGATCAACATACCACTTAGAAGCTTCGCCTGTAAGCGTTTGTTGGAACAACCAAAGAAGAATATATTCATCGGTAATAGAATTGGACGAACACCACATGCGGAAAGATCGAATATGATTTGAAGGATCTTCTCCAGCAAGACCTTCAAACTTAGGGATGTCTGAAGGGAGATTTTTTGGCATGGTAGGCCAACTAGCGTCATGGTGTATAGGGTCGTTTATCAACTGGTCACAATTGGGGAGGCTGAGGCCTGCCATGAAAGGGAGCAAGGGTGCTACCGGGGTAGTGTCTGTGGCAGTCCCACTAGTGGTATTTCCGACGGGAGGGCCGGGGTTACCACCAGCATTAGGTCCTGCACCAGTCATGGTGAAGGTGTCAGGGGGAGAACTGGAGGCGGAAGGAGAACCCAAAGGACCATAAGAAGAGTCGGTGTGTGGACTCGGGGGGGGGGGACTAAGTCGAACTCTATGTGGGGGAGTAAGTATTCCAATCAGAAATTGAGGATGAAGGCCAAGGAGTCTCCGGGATGAACGCCTTGGGGGTGCAATGGTGACGACACAAACATGGAACAAGGAAAAAGAGACCAACAAGGGCAGGGAGGTGCAGGATCAAGTGATTACAATGTTGAAACAAGGGCAAGAGGTGCAAGATCAATTGATTTCATTGTTTTAGAGTCTTTGCTTGGCGGTGTTAACCAAGCCCTTTTTCACTTAGGGTGTGTGTGTGTAAAAGTGTGTAAATTTTAATTTTTAAACCCATAAATTTGTATAGAAAAATAAAAAGTGTTGTTGTATAGCTGTAAATAACCCTGCAAATGACAGTATATAGGCCTGCAAAACAGAAAATAAACAGCTAATAATGCAATAATCTAAACTCAAGAAAGTGGGCCTCTCAACAGCTAGTCAATAGGTGAGTAAAAAAACTAATATAAACACACTAAAATAGGCTAATAGATCTTGGGTCAAGAGGGACAGAGATCTAAAAGACAAAATCTGTTGGAAAGTGGTGCAGAAAAAACAACAAATCAGAGGAAAATTGCTGTAAAAAGTGGTGGCGAAAGGCTATCTCTAGGAAGGAAGCAGAGTGCCCCCTAAAGAAAACCCAAACAAAGCTGAAAGAGGATATTTGGATGGATAACAAGCCGATCTAAAGTGGAACTGAAGATGAGGTATCAGATCTGAAAAAATGACTGAAGACTTTGAAATTTTAGACAACCTGCAACAACAAACACTCTTCCACAAAAAGTGGAGGGTATTGAAGCCCTAGGGGGCTAGGTTCCCACTTAGTTGAGTGAAACAAAACAGGTACAAGTCCAAAACGGGTGGAGACGGAGGTCAGACAACCCTGAACAGAGGCTCAGCAGAACCCAGAAAACTTTCAGAAAAATCCCTGCAGAAAGTCCAGGTTGTAGTTTTTGGCCTGTTTTCAGCAGAGGTCGCATTTTTTGGGCTGTAAAGTGCATCCTGGAGGTCCAGGTCGCAATTTTTGGGCAGAAAAGTGTGACCTGCACTTCTGACACTCTCGGCGGCAGATTTCAGAAAAATTTGTCATCTCAACTGCGGCTGATGTCTGTCACCTGTGCAATGGGTCAAAAAACACGCGGAAGTCAAAATTTTGATCGTTTTAGGGTTTTATGGGTTAAAAACAACATTAAGAATAAGAAAAACAAGGGGCTGAAGAGAAATCCAAGGGTTTGAAGCAGCTAGATATGCAAGGATCAGAAAAACGACATCAGTCGTAATGGTAAACTCGTGTGGAGTCGCCAGTTGTTAGTATGAATCTTTATTCGAAGTGTACGAAAAAAACCAATTTAGATACGCATAACTTATAGCCCTAACAACATAAATGACTGCTAATATCTTCATATCTGCAATTAGATGATCAAGACAGATGCTACAAAAATCTAGATCTATGCATTAGAAGACATTAAATAGTAGAAAAATAAGATTTACTCCATAGATCCAATAGACAAGACAAGAATATATCCAATGAATAATTTTATTAATGGCACTTGGGAGGAAAACATAAGAGGGTGTTCCCTGTTCTCCTCAATGGGATGGGTTCTTGTGAGTCCTCAGCACTTCAAATTTAGAACTTCTCTCTCTTGATGGTGTAGAAAACCCAGACAAAAATGGAAAAGTATGGCTATGATTATGGATCAATAACCAGACCAAGTGTTGAGATCCAAAGTGATCTTTAGGCAACAAAAGGTGACAAATGAATGAAAAAACCCTTCTATTTATAACAAAATATTGAGTTAGTCTAGAGATTATTGTATAATTAAAATATTATTAACCAAACCTAGATCGAACTTTTATGGAATATTTTATTATATTTGTTGGAGGGAAAAGGAATTTGACTTGATTCAAATCCCTTTATTTGTAAATAATAAATAAATAAATGATTTATTTATCATTTTAAGGATGTGATTAAGTAATAATAAATAAATGTATGATTTATTTATCATTTAAAGGATATGGTTGAGTAATAATCAATTAAATAATGATTTATTTAATTATTTAAGGGAAAATTAGTCATATTTAACAAAGAATGTTATTTAAATAATATTTACACAATTATTCTTTAGAAAATAATAAGATAAATAATTATTTATCTAATTAATTTCCTTGTTTTGGGTTAAATATAACTAGAAATATTAATATTTCTTGAGGAAAATCAAACAAATGTATATTTATTTAATATTTCCTTATGGGGTTTCCTGTTTAGACCATAAACAACTTAATAAAGGTGATTTACTAAGTTATTTTCATAGTGAAAGAAATTTTACTTGGAGTAAAATTGGTCTTACATGGTGTACTTGGGTCCGTCTAATGATAATATGTTAGATGACCAAAAAATGGTGTAACACAATTGTTGATGGTGGACGAAAAACAAATCCTCAAAACAATTAGCATCATCCACCTGGTGACTCCACTAGTTTTCAATAGGCCTGCTGACTCCATTGGTTTTCCATAGACTCCACTGGGAAACTTATTTTGCCATTAAACATCAAAAGAAACCAGTCAAGAATACTTTGTGGATTAAGTATTTTTTTACATATTAGGTTGTGTTTCAAAACTATTATAAACTCTCAACCTTTTCTGATCTATTGGGTCCCAATTTTAGCTTCTACAAAAATCTGCACCAGATCCCATCCTGACCCAAACCCTCCTACAATGGTTGACAATCCTGAAAGCATCCTTAGGAAGTCTCCTAGATCTTAAAAAAAATGCAACTGTTAGCAGACCTATCCACAAAGCAAGTTCCCTACTTGAAAACCTTAAAAACTTGCAGAAATATCTGGTTACTAATGGTGGACAAAAACTAACCTCAAGGAAGTTGAAATCAACCACCTGGTGACTCCAAATTTAGATCAGCTCTATACAAATACTCCACTAGAGGAAGAACCTGAAACATGACTGGTCAGCTCGGAAAGAGAGGGTATGCAAGCCCAAATTAGATCCAAGATATCATTGTTTTTATCTGTAACTATGTTCTATCTTACTTTAAGCCTAACCAAGAATATACTACTGAGGTTTACATTGATCATTGGAAATTTCATGAGCTTCAAAAGGCTAAACCCCAAATTCCAGATCCTATACATACTTATACCCCTGTGCACATTCCCGATGCACTTGTGAAGAACCCAGGAAAACATGAGCCTCATACTATCTCACCTACTCTTTTTAAAATCTCAAATGGTTATAAGCCTCCTTTTGTACTGCCTATACATGTAAAAATTTTGGACAGATACAAGCCTCTAGTTTTCCTCCTATCCTCCATGACCTCCCTACAAATTGTAACAAACTACCTAGATTGATGGAGAAAACTCAAAAGCCACTGCTGAAAAGCACATTCAAAATATTGAGGACCTCCTTGATTTGTTTGAAGTAGAAGAAGATGAGGTGCGTATCAGAATGTTTTCTCTGTCATTTCAAGGAAAAGTTAAAATTTGGTTCAGAGATCTTCCAGCCTCAAGCATCAGCAATTTTCATCAATTCACTCAAGTCTTCCTAGATAGGTGGGTGGTCCTGGGAAATGTTTTTCATCATGGAAGAGTATAACCATCTAAAAATATAACCAGGGGAGATAGTACAACACTTTTCAGCGAGGTTCAATAAAGTATACCATGCAATACCTACTAAGATAAACCCACCCCCAAGGAAGGCTCTCTTGCAATACCCAGATGCCTTTGACCCAGAGATGGCATTCCAGATAAGAGAAAGGGACCCTTCAACCCTAGAGGAAATGAAAAGGATGGAAATTGATGTGGAAGCCAGCATGTTGAACAAGGAGGAAAAGCTAAGAGCAATAGAGAAGGACAAAGTAGATAAAGAGCAACTAATATCTTTAGAGATAAAGCTAGAGATGTTGACAAACACAGTTAACAAAGAAATGCATATGATTAGCAGGAGGAAAGAGGAAGAGTACAATGTTGAGGTTAGAGATGACTATTCAAAACATCCGGTATTATTTTCTTGGGAAGAACAAGCTCATTCATTATAGTACAAAGATAACAATCAAAATGTACATGATGAGAAAGATTTCAAAGAAGAAAATGTAGGAAGTTTTCAAGAAAGACTAAGTTCCCTTCCTACATCTTATGCTTCCCTATTAAGAGAGCATTGCAAGCAGGTTGCAAATAGAAACAAGGAGGAATGCTCTAGGGAATAAATCAGGGACAAGATAGATGATACAAACCCTTTTTTAGATCCAGAAGTTCTCCCCCTAAGCCATCTTGAGGTCACAGAATATGAAATAGAGGAGGAGTCAACACATTTAAAATATATACCCTTATGTTTTGATTCATTTCAGATTATAAAAATAAATTGGCACCAGAGGATCTATTAGAGGCAATTCATGAATCTCATGCTCAAGATGAATATCTTTGTTGGGTGTGGAGCCTGATTATCTTGTTTACTTTGTATCACAGCATTGGACCCCTGTACCTTAAAAGGGGCGGAAACGCCACCCGTAATTAATCGCTACGGTGGGGGGTCTAGGGGGGGCGGCGCTCGGAGCCCCCCCGCGGGGGCTTTGAAGCGAGCGAGCCAGCTCGCTAAATGTAAAATTGCCTTGTAAAAGTATAGTAATTTCTAGTCAATCTGGGTCGTTCATTAGGCAAATGATCTGATGGTAGAAGTTATGTTTAGATTAGGGTTTTTTGCCCTAGAAGGCAACCCCTCGCTTTTATGAGGGCATTGTACTGCCGTTGTGCATTGTATGTGTATTCTCGGAGTGAGAAAAAGAGAGGGAAACTGTGAGAGAGAACAAAGGATATTACAGCGGATCTGCTGTAGGTTTTGTCTCTTCATTTTTGCTAGATAATAAAAAGGAAGGACTGGCTGTTCGGGTGGACGTAGCCCAAACTGGGTGAACCACGTATATCTGTGTCTCTCTAGTTTTATGTGTTTTGTGTGCTTTTATTTTCCGCATATTTTTATGTGTTGCATTGCTTTGTAATATTTAATTTTCTAACAACTGGTATCAGAGCCGAAGGTACATTTGGCTGATAAACTCGCATGAAAGAAGGGTTCCTGGTTCGAGTGGGAGCAATGGCGAATGATGGTAAGTTTAGGGTCGAGAAATTTAACGGCCAAAACTTTCCGCTGTGGAAGATGTAGATGGAAGATTATCTGTATCAGAAAGATCTGTACCTACCATTGAGCGGAAAAACAAAGAATCCGGCGGCCATGACAGACGCGGAATGGAACATTCTTGATAGAAAGGCACTCGGAACAGTACGTTTGTGCCTTGCAACGTCAGTTGCCTTCAATATTTCGAAGGAAACAACAACAGAGGGTTTGATGCAGATGTTGGCAAAACTATATGAAAAACCCTCGGCCTCAAACAAGGTATTTCTTATGAAACGACTATTTAATATGAAGATGTTGGAAGGTGGATCTATTGCAGACCATTTAAATGAATTTAATACAGTTACCAGTCAGTTAAGTTCTGTAGGGGTAAACTTTGATGATAAAGTTAGAGCTCTGTTATTCTTGTACTCATTGCCAGAGAGTTGGAATGGTTTAGTAATGGCCATTAGTAACTCTATCTCTGGATCTAGTACTTTAAAGTTTGATGATGTTGTTGGTGCTATCCTTAGCAAGGAAATGTGACGGAAAAGCTCCGGTGAGACATCAGGTAATGCTTTGAGCGCAGAGTCTAGGGGAAGAAGAATGGAAAGAGGAAAGAGCTCGGGATATCGCAGTAAATCAAGGAAAGGCAGATCCAAGTCCAGATCGGGGATAGTGTGTTGGAATTGCGGAAAGAAAGGACACCTAAAGAAAGACTGTAGATCTCGGAAGGGAAAAGAAGGATACACACAGCAAGAAAACAATCATGAAGCAAATGTGACAGGTGATGTGTTACAATATGCTTTGATTCTTTCTTTCGAAAATGTTACTGATTCTTGGGTTGTAGATTCAGGGGCTTCATTCCATGCCACACCTGATAAGAAATATTTTCACGACTATGTTCAAGGAGATTTTGGACAAGTTCGTTTGGGTGATGATAAACCCTGTAAAATTGTTGGAATGGGTAAAGTTCTTGTAAAACAACAGAATGGAAACCAATGGCTACTAAAGGAGGTAAGGCATGTTCCAGATCTGAAGAAAAATCTGATTTCAACAGGGCAGTTAGGCAGTGAAGGTTGTGTGACAACTTTCACGGATAAAACTTGGAAGGTCACCAAAGGAGCGCTGGTAATAGCAAAAGGTGAAAAGGTTGGTACATTGTATTTATGCAATGGTATTTCTAACTCTGTTAATGCTTTAACTTCCAAAGGAGCAGATGAAACATTATGGCATCATAGGCTCGGACACATGAGTGAGAAGGGAATGAAGATTCTTCACTCAAGAAATTTGTTTCCAGGTTTGAAGAATGTTGATTTGGATTTCTGTGAGAATTTCATTTATGGAAAACAAAAGAGAGTCAGATTTCTCAGAGTTGGGAAAGAAAATAAGAGCGAAAAATTGGAGCTTGTGCATACAGATGTATGGGGACCTGCTCAGGTATCATCTCTCGGTGGCTCTCGTTATTATGTTACTTTTATTGATGATGCAACTAGAAAAATATGGATTTATTGTATTCAGAATAAATCTGATGTATTTGATACTTTCAAGAAATGGAAAGCTTTGGTTGAGATTGAGACAGGAAAGAAGTTGAAGCGTCTCAGATCAGACAATGGAGGTGAATATTGCAGCAAAGAGTTTGATAGGTACTGTTCAGAGCATGGAATTCGTAGAGAGAAGACAGTTCCAAGAACACCACAAGAAAATGGTGTGTCGGAAAGGATGAACAGAACAATCATGGAGCGTGCAAGGTGCATGAGATTGCATGCGGGATTGCCTTTACAATTTTGGGCAGATGCTGTAGATACTGTTGTTTATCTAATAAACAGAGGGCCTTCAAGTTCCTTGGATGGTGGTATTCCAGAGGAAGCATGGATAGGTAAAAAGGTAAACTACTCTTTTTTAAAACCTTTTGGTTGTGAGGCCTTTGTCCATATTAATAAAGAAAATAGAACAAAGCTTGAGGCAAAATCAAAGAAATGTACCTTTATTGGATATGGTGTTAATGATTTTGGATATCTCTTATATGATTATGAAAATCACAAAATCATTAGGAGCAAATATGTAATATTCAATGAAAAGGTCTTGTATAAGAATCGGTTGCGGGAAAAGAAACAGCAAAAAGAAAGCAAGGAATACACGGTTCTTGATGAGATAACTGAAAAAGTAAAGGTGCCTGAAAATAATAATAATCAACAACCACAACAACAACAACTACCACAACAGCAACAGGCACCTCAAACACCTGAAAGTGGTGTTAGAAGATCTACCAGGATAAGTAGACCCCCTGAACGATGCTCTCCTTCATTATATTATTTATTGTTGACTGATTCTGGTGAACCTGAATGTTATGAAGAAGCAATGCAGGTTGAAAGCAGGAAGAAGTGGGAGCTAGCCATGGAAGAAGAGATGGACTCCTTAATGCATAACCGGACTTGGGACTTAGTCAGGTTGCCTGCAGGTAAAACTACATTGTAAAATAAATGGGTTTAGAGGCTGAAGGAAGAAGATGGAGGAAAACAGAGGTACAAAGCTAGACTTGTGGTGAAGGGGTTTGCACAGAAGAAAGGTATTGATTTTGATGAAATATTTTCTCCTGTTGTTAAAATGACTTCAATCAAAACTATTTTAAGTCTTGTAGCAGCAGAAGATTTACATCTTGAACAATTAGATGTAAAGACAACATTTCTCCATGGAGATTTGGAGGAAGAGATATACATGCAGCAACCAGAAGGATATGAGGTCAAAGGGAAAGAAAAATTGGTGTGCAAGTTAAAGAAGAGCTTGTATGGCTTAAAACAGGCTCCAAGGCAGTGTTATCTAAAATTTGACAAGTTTATGTCTGAACAAGGTTATACTAGATGTCACTCTGATCATTGTGTTTATCTAAAAAGGCAAAATGATGGCATCTATATTATATTGTTATTGTATGTAGATGACATGCTTGTTGCAGGGTCTAACATGCAGGAAATAAATGTGCTCAAAATAAAATTGGCAAGTTCATTTGCAATGAAGGATTTGAGAGCTGCAAAACAAATCCTTGTTATGAGGATAACTAGAGACAGGAAAAATCGTAAATTAACACTGTCTCAGAATGAGTACATAGAGAAGGTGTTGAAAAGATTTAATATGCACAATGCAAAACCAGTTAGTACACCTTTTTCTAGCCGTTTCAAACTTAGTAAGGAGATGTGCCCAAAGACCCAAGAAGACATGGATTATATGTCTAAAGTTCCATATGCATCAGAAGTTGGAAGCTTAATGTATGCAATGGTCTGCACAAGGCATGATATTGCACATGCAGTGGGAGTTGTAAGCAGGTACATGAATAATCCAGGAAAAGAACATTGGATGGCAGTAAAATGGATTCTCAGATATTTGAGAGGTACCACAAATCAAGCATTATGCTTTGGTGGTTCAAAAATTTATCTACAGGGATATGTTGATGCAGATATGGTAGGTGACAGAGATAACAGGATGAGCATTACAGGATATGTATTTACTGTAGGTGGAATAGCTGTCAATTGGGTTTCAAAAATCCAAAGTGTTGTTGCACTTTCGACAACAGAAGAAGAGTATGTTGCTGCTACAGAGGCTAGTAAAGAAATAATTTGGTTACAAAGTTTTATGGATGAATTGGGTAAGAAGCATGATATGGGCACATTATACAGTGATAGCCAAAGTGCCATTCATCTTGCAAAGAACTCAACATTTCATTCCAAGACTAAACACATACATCTCAAGTACCATTTCATACGGTCAGTATTGGAAGATGGAGAGTTGAAGCTAGAAAAGATACACACTAGCCAGAATCCTGCAGATATGCTAACAAAAGTTGTAACCAGGGAGAAACTGAGAACATGCTCAGTTTCAATTGGTCTTCAAGGATGACGATGAAGATGAGAAACAACCAGGTCCAAAGAGGAGTCATTTTCCAACAAATGAAGTAGCGGTGGAGTTGCTACAATCAGTCTCCAAGCGGGAGATTATTGGGTATGGAGCCTGATTATCTTGTTTACTTTGTATCATAGCATTGGACCCCTATACCTTAAAAGGGGCGGCAACGCCGCCCGTAATTAATCGCTACCGTGGGGGGTCTAGGGGGGGCAGCAGTGCTTTTCGGAGCCCCCCCCTGGCGGGGGCTTTCGGGGGCAGCGCCCCCGAAGCTAAAAACAGATGTAAAATTGCCTTGTGGTAGTAATTTCTAGTCAATCTGGGCCGTTCATTAGGAAAATGATGCGACGGTAGAAGTTATGTTTAGATTAGGGTTTTGCCTAGAAGGCAACCCTCGCTTTTATGAGGGCATTGTATTGCGGCTGTGCATTGTATGTGTATTCTCAGAGCGAGAAACAGAGAGGGAGACTGTGAGAGAGACCAGAGGATATTACAGCGGATCTGCTGTAGGTTTTGTCTCTTCATTTTTGCTGGATAATAAAAAGGAAGGACTGGCTGTTCGGGTGGACGTAGCCCAAACTAGGTGAACCACGTATATCTATGTCTCTCTAGTTTTATGTGTTTTGTGTGCTTTTATTTTCCGCATATTTTTATGTGTTGCATTGCTCTGTAATATTTAATTTTCTAACAATCTTGACAATCAAGAGAAATTGGCTGAGAAGGAAGACAATCAGGAAATAAAAGAAAATACACAATATCCCTCTGAATATACCAAGGATGATTCATCTGTTCTTTTGTGTGAGGCTCAAGAGGACATTCAGCCATATGATCAGTCTTCACAAGAGAAAGAGAGTAGTTGTGGTTCTATCCAAAGAAAATAGAGAATGCCTCCTCCTTCGATCAAAGAAGAAATCAATCAGATCCTAAACATACATCCAACCTCCAAATTTTTATGTAAAGAAGATATTTATATTTATTCCACTGCTGACCTATCCACTGATGCATTTTCTCATATAGATACTATAGAACAGATTGATACTGATGCTGTACTAATTTCTCAAGAAGACCTATTGTCAGAGAATGCTTCTGATAAGGACCTTCACACATAATTTAGCCCATTCAATCAAAGCATATCAGGTTTGTTTAAAGACAGCACAATAGTATGTAATGAGGCTGCCGAGTTAGATGATCATGATAAAGAGGTGGGGTGTATTTCTCAAAAGCATCCCAAGCACAACCAAATGGAACAAGAAGTAGTCATGGATTAAGCCCATGGTTTAAATCCTTATAGCCAAGTATTATTCAGAGATCCTTTTGCTGGTTTCTTAGAGACATTTGAAAATGGAGTAAAATATGCCAGGAGAAGTTTGATGTAGGGTTTAAAGGAAATTTTAAGCACTATTGTTAAAAAACAAGTAAGATGGGAGTGGCCTTTTTGTTTTTTCAGCATATGTCGGTATGAATGAAAATCAATCATGTAGTCACTTCCTTGATTGGTGGTATTGGAAAAGAGAGTTCACCTAATGTATATATCATATTTAAGTTAGAATAGGATAGATAGGTGAAAATAAGCTCAGTACTATGAGCATCTTTCTAGTTTCAATTTTAGATTGTTTTGACTAAAAGAAATAAAAAGAACAAAAAAGGAGAAAAGAGGGCAGATCAAAGAAAAGGTAAAGCCCCATACAAAAAAAAAAGAATATTTCTAAAAGTGTGCAAGTCCAAATGCCACTACTTTTGATGAAACATTGTTCAGCCATACAGCTAAATCATGGTTGAAAAAATTTAATTTGATTACTGATAAGTTAGAAATGAAGATTTGCCAAACTATTTAAACTTGGCTTATCAGTAGAATAGGTTATGAAAAGATATTGGTTCCCAAAGTTCAAATCTGAACCAAAGAAAAAAGAGAGGGATGAATGAAAATTTTTAAATTATAGCCCTCAAGTTTCTAGTTTTACTTTTAAAAAATAAATATTGTGTGCAGCTTGTCCAGAATGTGACAATTCACGGCAATCAAACCGCTTAATCTTCATTTAGTCATGTTTTAAATTTCATGTTGATAGATTAGAGAATGAAAATCTGTCAAACCATTTAATCTTGACAGATAAGTAGATTAGGTAGATAAATAAAAGATCTCATCAGTCTAATTTGAGCCTTTGGATGATATAAGGGTAGAAGTAGATAGTTTTTTCTTTCAAAATAAAAATGATGTCAAGGGTTTGCCAGTCCAAATGCACCCAAATGAAGAAAAAATGTTAGGAAAAGTATGATGGGTAGGTAGAGTTGAGTTGCAGCAAAGAATGATTTCAGATCTTAAAAAGATCACAGCTTCCAAGAACGACAGCAAATCAACAATTGAAGAAAGAGGAATTTTCCAAGTACAAGCGAAGCACTAATCTACAAAAACCAGAGATCTGAACTCTGAGGTTCTTGACACCTCCTGAAGGAGCTGCCCTCCCCAAGTGGAGCCACTATTAGTCATTAGTATTTTTCACTATCTTTGGATGACTATAGAATGGTTATAGTTTTTTGAAAACAATATTCCTTGAATATCTTGAGTTTCAGAAATCTCACTGCCTTGATTATGTTCATAAAATTTTTTCCCTATCTGTCAGTTTGCCATCTCAATGTCACCCTATTGCTCTTAAAATACTCATTATGGGTTTATACCTCTCCTTTTCATCCTTATTTCCTACCTAAAACCTCATTTCCCCATTTTCCCCTGTCAATAAGCTCCATCCTCCCTCTAAGGTTTCTTGTTGCTAACTCATTCCCATGTCCCCTTGAGCATAACATCACTTTTGTAAATGCTCTGTTCACTTGAAATTTTTTAAGTCGAATTTCATTCAAAATTAGGTCAAAAAGAACTCCCATTAGGTCTATTAACACTGGAAAATCATACAGCAGAAGATGACATTAATTAATGTCAGGCAAAAGGATTTACTAGGCTGGAAGACATTATAGAATCTAGAAAGTATTTAAAAATATCTAAGGTTTGAGGAAAATCAAATTTGCACTAGTCCTAAATGCTATTTGCACACATAATCCTTCGTGAAGAGTGCCTTCTGCATGCCTTTTTTCCTTATATGCACGCATTCCTAAGAGTGGTGAAATGTCACTATCCGGGACCACACAAAGAAAAGGAAAAGTGATGTCTTACTTGTAGCCGCCTAAGGACAACCACCAATGCCTCCTTAGACACTATGTCAGCACACAATGGAATATTTGGATCACACAAAGGAATCATACTCCTCTCTTGGGTCACCATCATCCATGTACCAAGAGAGGGAAGGGAGGATTTGAAATCTCGTATATAAGACAACCATGAGATGAAGAATGGGTGATCACATTGTTATGCTGGCCAGAATTGCCCAAGCAATACCAGCAGTGTGTGACCCAGAGCTGAAGATAGAGGGGACTCAATTGTTGGCCACCCATCAAGTTCAGTCCACACAGTAGAGAGAGAGGGAGACTGCACCGAGGCAAGCTTGGGATAAAAACATCCTTGCATCGGGACCTAGAACCATTGTCTATGGGGCCTTTGGCAAGAGGGTAAAGTTTCACTCTTCGTACTACCAGCGCTCAATAAGAGGGGCCTAGAGCCACCGTTTGCATTATTATTGTCGTTCGACTCTTTTCATAGCTTCTATTTATTTGTTTTTAGTTTTAGTTTATTTTTAGTTTACATATGCATGATTTGTCCTCTATCTAGTATGCTTATTGATTCTAGCTTGTTCCACTAACTTGCTTGACTCCACTTCTTTTCTGCCTATTACCAATAGCTTAACGGGGTAAACCACACCCCTTAAGCTGGTGTGATTTCGTACATATGTGCACCAAACACACTACAACAGGATTGGAGACTCCACTAACATTTTATTACCAAGTTTATGTGGTTGTGCCTTCTTTTTTCAGAGACCTCTGTCTGTGCTATGGAGTGGAGCTTAATTTCCCCTGATTTCTCTTACAGTCCCTAGTTCATCCCAAGTGACATACTGAAGCAGAGTAACTCCTAAATTTTTTTCTTGCAGGAATTTGTGCACTTTTTTGTCTCACAGAGGCACAAGGCACATGTTTAGACCTGACCCGAATGCAGAGAGCGCACATGTTTCAGCGTTTTGTCCACAAATTACAGAATGAGAAATTTCTCCCTAATTTCTGTCTTTTCCTACTTGTAAGGTCTTGGCAGCCCCTCATACACCTGCTAGCACTGGTTGTGGTACCCTGCAGCTTGTTAAAGCTCACTGTTAGCTGATTTTTGTAGGCTTAGTGTCAGTTTTACTTCAAGTTGATTTTTGCAAAGTTCACACATAGTTTAAGTAGGGGGGGAAAATAAATTGCATTCCAAAAAAAAATATGTTTTGAAAATTTTGGTACTTGCACACCTAGATAAATAGCCTAAGTAAGTGGCCCAAGACCACACATGCATAGCTAGTTTTTCTTTTTCTAGTGTAAAAGTTTTTAGTTTAGTTCATTTTTTTGCACTAGGAATTTCAGGACTAGGATTGAATTGTTTATAGAAGAGCAAGTAATCTCTGCTACCTTTGCACCCTCTGGTGATCCTAGGTAAGCATATGAACGCTCCCTATTCACAATTCGCCATCTCCCTATAGTTAGTCACATAGATTAACTAGGAAAAATTGAAAGCGGCCCATTATCTGCACATGTTTTTCATTTGTGTAGTATTCCAAATGGGGAATTTTCTGCTCCATTAGGAATATCTTAAGATATTCCAATGATTCCAACTCCAGGAGTATTAAAAATCAACACTGAACTATTTTAGAGATTGAATGTTAGGGGAATTTACTAGATATGTCACCTTCACAAGGAAGATGAGATCCAGAGGCTAACTAGCCCACTAGTAGACTTTGCCAATAGAACTTGTCAAAAGCTAATAATTCCCTTCAAGGAATTTCTGCAACAGGGTCCATGAGGACACTGTATAAGGAAGTCCATGTGAAAATAAGGCAATCCAGTGTTGGGAAGATTTAGAATATATGTGATAAAAACTCCCTGCAGAATATAAGCCCAAAGAAATAACCCTAAGGGGGTTATTCAGATCTCCCACCAACAAGTGTACCGAAATAATGCTTAATGAGAGAATCTTCAGCAGTATTAAAACTTCAATATGTAACAACAATGAAATAATGACTCATATAATGTAAGAAGAGTAAAAATATGATACATAGTCTGCAGCAGCAAATGTAATACAAATTCCTTGAGGAAAATTCCTCTCAAGGTGAGCTTAAATCAGCCTCAAGGGGAAATGTACATAAAACAAGAGAATACACTGATACATAAACCCAGCTACTCTATCACTGCGCAGTCTATGAGGGAAAATGACTGCAAACTGATATATATGAGATGATATAACAATATGTGCTCAAATAAAGATGGGGGAGAAAGATCTCAACCCCATAAAACATTATTTCATCAATCCTCCAAGGGATTGGCTAAAATACATAAAACAGAGAAATGTCGGAGTTGCAGTGTAGCTGCTGCAACTCAAATATAATACAGCATAGGAGAAGGAAGTAGATGCTACAATAAACAGTGATACCTCCTCCAATGATCTCCAAGTGAAGGGGCTGATCCCCTTACTGAAGATTGCACTCACTAGTGCACAAAATGAATCCCTTGTGCAAGCCACCTCTGAAGATACCGTTGTAAGGAAAGGATACTGTGCTGGGCATGAGAGAAAACATATGGCCCAATGCCAAAATATGAAATATCAGCTCCGGGGTTTCCTTTGCTGATCTCCTAGAGAAAGAAATGGATCCTCCTCTACAAAACAAGCTCCAGAAATGAGATGATGAGGGTCCCTCACTGCAACACCAACAACTCCAACATTCTCTTGCTGCAAGAATAATGCAGTAGCTGCAAACGACTGCTTTGGCCTCAAACCAAGATGTCAGGAAGATGAAGAACAGTCTCTCCATGGCCTCCCATGGAAGAGAAGGGCATTCCTAAAAAAGAATCCCTCTTATGCTAAGCAGCACAAGCTATCTTGGTTGAAGAGAGCTTCAACTTCGAAATTCTTTCTCCAAAGATAAAACCCCAACAATGGCTCTCCCTCATATTTTATACAAGGCATGCTTCCTTGCCATGGACCCCACTCACATTAGGGTTTTCTCTCATTTCAAATTTCCCTCCATCCAACTACGCAATATTCTTGTGCAAGCTTCCCCTCTTGGGTACGTTGTTGACTTGGGTCAACCATGGTCTAGCTCACTTGCTTTTGGCCCTTTTCACACTTGGGGCTGCTAACTTAAGCCACTTAAGTGACTTTTTGCACCTTAGGAGTGTTTATTAGATTGCTACATGGAATCCCTCACCCATTTTATTCACTTTATTAAAAATAAAGCAAATCTAATGTTCCAATTACCTTGTTGCAAAATTTGGAACATTACAGTCCTCCTCTCCCAAAAATTGCTTGTCCTCAAGCAAGAGCAAGGATGGACTGGAAAGAAATTCCTCCACTCAAGGCATGGAGTCTGAAATGTGCTCATGTAAATCCTCCATCCACAAGCAATCAACCAAGCAAAATGAGTCACCCTCCAACTAGGCAACTCCTGAAAGTACTCCTCCACCTTGTGCTCATGAGAAATAGGTGGGCTGAATTTCTCAACTTGGTAAGCTTCATAGCCTACCCCACGCTGTCATCTTCTCCACTTATGATGAATATGGAGGTCTTCTCTCCCAAAGGGCACATCCACCCAATGAGTCTCTCCCTCCTCATGATACATATGGGGTTGCTGCTGATATATGGCTGAAATGAAATGGTCTTCAAAAGAGACCCAAGCCACCCCATCAAACATAAAAAACCATGAATTGCCTCCTCCAAAAATTCAAATTCTCCAAATAGCTCCTCCCACATGAAGGAAAGAGATGAAGTTTGGAAATCATGGGTTGCCCATTGCTTCTCCTGAAACATACAACATGCAAATTAGGGAGAATCACACTCCCATTGGGCATCTTCAATTTATTTCCCTCGTTCAAAACAGTGCTTCCTCTGAACAACGTTCCACCAACAACATATGGAAGCATAGACTTATGAGAGCAAGGAGGTGAAATATAGTCCCATGCATGGAACTAGCGCAGGGCATCATTAGCCTACCTCAATATATGATGCAACAAGTGTCTTTTCAGCCACTTGTTTTCTGCCACATTCATCCTACAAGATGTGATCATGAAAACATACTTTGGTGCCAAAGGTGCACACCAAAACCCATGTGGCTTTCCCCCACAATCCACTGCTAACATGGCCATCATTTTTGCTACAATGAACCATAAGTATAACAAAACACAATGTGCAAGAAGGAAGGATCCCTCTTGATCTGATATGTTGCTCATAAATATAAGAGAGTGCAAAGCATGTAGCAAATAGTTACCTCCCTCATCATGTACCTTAGCCTTTGAGCTGAAATGGCTCAAGTGAAAAGTCCCCCTTACTGCAACATAGTAGGGGAGTGGTTGTGCCAACCATCTCATCATCTTTTGGGCTATTCATCTGTCCATATGATGATATGCAACCATTAATATGCCCTCCCAAGTGGACTCCTCCATCAATGAAGTATATGCATGAAAATGCATGAAAGAAGAACCCATAAATACTGCATGTAGATCCCTCTTCTTGTGCTTGTGCAACCAAGCCAAGAAAGTAAAAATGTAGTAAGGAGTGCTCTCCTCAATTAATCCTTCATGCTCATCACCTGCATGCCTCCAAAGTACATCACTTGTGAAGTGGCTTGAAAGACACTCCAACAAATAACTCAAGCTCTCAAGTGACAGCGCTGCTGGTCTTTGGAGTAGGGCCACTATCATCTCAAAGCTCCCCTCTTTGACATGAATCTTGCCAAAGACTCCTCCCATCATGTTGCTGCAAATGTATAGCTCCTCCCATGAAGAAGGTGCTACTTGGGCATCCAAGATCAAAGAGCAATCATCTTGCACTATGCTATTGCCTCCTCTTGCTCCCGCAGCATTCAAACAAAATCTGAGCAACAAGAATGTTTGCTACTCATCCATACTTCCACCATACCCAATCTGAAATGGGAACATAATGAGTGGTAAGAGAAATTCCATCCCATCATGATGCACCCATGCTCTCCCCTCTGTCCATCAAGTGCAATAATTTTGAAATGATCCTGGGACCTATGGGTTATTGATCCTCCACATTTATGTTGGGCACACATCATTTATAAGGCTCTGCTCTTTGGTGTAAGTATCCCGCCACTTGGTACCTCTTTCACAAGAGTTACCATCATCCCCTAACAGATTTCTCCTTTTGCATTTCATGGGACATTGAAATGCAATCTCCTCCATCAAAAAATTTATAAACCCCACCCTCATGGTGCATGAGGGTGATGAGGGTTTCTTTCCTGAAAATGGCTAAGCGCAGTGAAAGTCTCCTGCTCTAGAAAAATAGCTTGCCATGGTATGTAATCCATCATGGCATGCTTTGAACCAATAGGATATGAAAACTCATGCATACCTTGGTAAAGTTTGGGAAGGGTCTTGTGTGCAGGCAAGAATCTCTTCCCCAAATATGCTGGCTGCCTCAACTGCTGGAGATGAAGGCTGCTCCTTCATGATAAAGACAATGTTGTTATGTGCCTCTCCATGCTTCTACTCTATTTCTCTGAGAGAATAGGAAGTGCATGGTCCTTCCTCTTCTCCTTCTTTTATTTCCTCAACCTCCTTGGAGAGGTTCTTACTGGATCCAAAACTGATGAGATCAATCTCATCCTCTACATCATCTTGGCCTTTTCTTCTCTGAAATTCTAACTTCACAGGTTGAGCAAAGTTCAAAGCTCCGATACCACTGTAATATTCCAAATGGGGAATTTTCTGCTCCATCAGGAATATCTTAAGATATTCCAATGATTCCAACTCCAAGAGTATTAAAAATCAACACTGAACTATTTTAGAGATTGAATGTTAGGGGAATTTACTAGATATGTCACCTTCACAAGGAAGGATGAGATCCAGAGGCTACCTGGACCACTAGCAAACTCTGCCAATAGAACTTGTCAAAAGCTAATAATTCCCTTCAAGAAATTTCTGCAACAAGGTCCATGAGGATGCTGTATAAGGAAGTCCATGTGAAAATAAGGCAATCTAGTGCTGGGATGCTTTAGAATATATGTGATAAAAACTCCCTGCAAAATATAAGCCCAAAGATATAACCCTAAGGGGGTTATTAAGATCTCCCACCAACAAGTGTACCAAAATAATGCTTAATGAGAGAATCTTCAGCAGTATTAAAACTTCAATATGTAACAATAGTGAAATAATGCCTCATATAATGTAAGAAGAGTAAAAATTTGATACATAATCTGTAGCAGCAAATGTAATACAAATTCCTTGAGGAAAATGCCTCTCAAGGTGAGCTTAAATCAGCCTCAAGGGGAAATGTACATAAAACAAGAGAATACACTGCTACATAAACCCAGCTACTCTGTCACTGCGCAGTCTGTGAGGGAAAATGACTGCAAACTGATATATATGAGATGATATAACAATATGTGCTCAAATAAAGATGGGGGAGCAAGATCTCAACCCCAAAAAACATTATTTCATCAATTCTCCAAGGGATTGGCTAAAATACATAAAATAGAGAAACGTCGGAGTTGCAGTGAAGCTGCTGCAACTCAAATATAATACAAAATAGGAGAAGGAAGTAGATGCTGAAATAAACAATGATACCTCCTCCAGTGATCTCCAAGTGAAGGGGTTGATCCCCTTACTGAATATTGCACTCACTAGTGCACAAAATGAATCCCTTATGCAAGCCACCTCTGAAGATAACGCTGTAAGGGAAGGAGACTGTGTTGGGCATGAGAGAAAACATATGGCCTAATGCCAAAATATGCAATATCAGTTCCAGGTTTCCTTTTCTGATATCCTAGAGAAAGATATGGCTCCTCCTCTACAAAACAAGCTCCGGAAATGAGATGATGAGGTTCCCTCACTGCAACACTAGCAACTCCAATGTTCTCTTGCTGCAAGAATAATGCAGTAGTTGCAAATGACTGCTTTGGCCTCAAGCCAAGATGTGAGGAAGATGAAGAACAATCTCTCCAGGCCTCCCATGGAAGAGAAGGGCATTTCTAAACAGGAATCCCTCTTGTGCTAAGCAGCACAAGCTATCTTGGTTGAAGACAGCTTCAACTTCGAATTTCTTTCTCCAAAGATAAAACCCCAACAATGGCTCTCCCTCATCTTTTATACAAGGAATGCTTCCTTGCCATGGACCCCATTCACATTAGGTTTTTCTCTCATTTCAAATTTTCCTCCATCCAACTATGCAATCTTCTTGTGCAAGCTTCCCCTCTTGGGTACGTTGTTGACTTGGGTCAACCATGGTCTAGCTCACTTGCTTTTGGCCCTTTTCACACTTGGGGCTGTTAACTTAAGCCACTTAAGTGAATTTTTGCACCTTAGGAGTGTTTATTAGATTGCTACATGGGCTCCCTCACCCATTTTATTCACTTTATTAAAAATAAAGCAAATCTAATGTTCCAATTACCTTGTTGCAAAATTTGGAACATTACAATTTGAGCTAGGAACAATACAACATAGTTTAAATAGGGGATTTTGTAAGGGATCATAGAAATCCACAAGTTCAAACTATGTACTTTTCCACTTTGTGCTCACACACACTCACCCACTAAGCGAAGCAAAGACACCTAAACCTAACTTAACCGAACTCACTAAATTCTCCCCATAGGGGCCACAAAAGAATTTATAGCTTAAGTTAGGATCAAGGGGGTAAGCATCTAATAAGCTGCCTTGATCATAATTCATATTGAAACATATAATTTGTGTATTTAGGGAGCTTCAAATCCACCTATCAGCCCACGGCAAGGAAAACCCGAGCACAGAAGAGACCCGTTTTAGAGGGGGTTAGGCTTAGGCGCAGTGCGTGCAGTATCAGTTGGGGCTACCTGACCCGGCTGATACTTAGTATTGTTAGCTGGCTACCAAGAAGCCCAAGACTCGAATGCTTACGTGGGATGGTGGTTCTTAGTGGCCAAAAAGTAGGGCAGCCTTTTCCCTATAGGTGACGGTGCAGGCAAGCGCCAGACCCTCTACCCTTACCTTGGTGGATTCTCTTCGACTGACTGGGGGCATTGCCAGCTCTCATGGGACGTTGTGCCAGCACTCACAAGAAATATTCTCAAGGCCCAGTTACTTTTGAGTGTTTGAGGGTGCAAAGGTCTTATAGGATTTTGAGTATCATACGCAAACGAATAAAAGCCACTTTTTTGATTGCTTGATGACATAGATTAATTTAAAAGGAAATTTATTTTATTTTTCGCTTTGTTTTATGTATGTGACAAGAATTTTTCTTTGATTATAGACTCTATCCCCTCAAATTTTTCCAAAACAAAACCTGGGCGGCACCTGAAAGGTCCCAACGAACCCTTGTCGATCCAGGTGCCTTTTGGACCTCCCCCCATTACCGAGAGGGGTTCCTGGTCTTTCGCCATTCAGGCATTAAAGACGGAACATTGCCACCGTCATTGGCTCTTCCTTTATCGAGGCAACCATAGTTGGGAACCCTAGTTGGTCTCCCAACACCACACCACACACCACTCCTCCCATGACCCCTAGGAGGCAGGGGAGTGCATCCCATTCGGGAAGCTAGTTGAATACGTCGCAAACTAACCCTTGTTCTAATGATCCTACATGGCCTCTCCTACCCACGAATCTCCCTTCAGATATACCAAAGTTCAAAGGCAAGCAAGTGGAAGTTCGAGGTAATCATGTCATGACCTTTCACCTATGGTGCTCATCAAATAGTATTATTGACGATACTATTTGATTGAGATTATTTCAACGCACTCTTACAGGAGTAGCTGCTAAGTGGTATGTGGAGCAACCCTCAGCTTCACATGGAACCTTTAGCGCCCTAGCTACATTGTTCCTAACAAATTTTCAGTTGCCCATTCACCATGATTCCGGAATGGAATTATCAACTCATTTTAGAAAAACCCCCACTGTCCACATCTCAGACCATCTCCATGAATGGATATGGCGTCACAATTTATGTAAAGCTAAACTCGATGATCAGGTTCTCTTAGATTTGTTCTTGAAAACTCTTATGGTATAGATTTCAAAGGATGTGGCGCAACAGAATCCCACATCCAAAGAGGATGCAATTAGCAAAGCCCAGTAGCTTGAGTTGATTTATACACAGTCAGGATACATTTATAACATCCTACCTAAGGCTCCGCACCTGAAAACTTATCAAGAATTTCCAGGCACGTCAAAATCTGCAGATGGAATCATTGGATTATTGACCCAAGGTTACCTAGGCAGCATAAGTCAAAACCTCGGTTACACATACAGTTCTACCTATAATGTGCCTCAACCTGATTTTCAAAGTCATCATATGCCTCAGCACAACTTGACCAATAGGGCACCGACGTATCACCAGGGAGGACCATATCCTCCGGCTCATGGGAATCAGTACGCAGAAAGGAACACTAACGGAAGAGCTCCCCTCCAACAATAAGGTGCAAACTAGGGATCAAATTATGCTCAGTCCCCAACACAAGACCCACCTATGCAAAACAATGCACAAGTGAAATTTGTGCAACCGTCCCAAAACCCACCACGCAAATATAACTAGAAGAACTACCCTCCTAATGTGGTGAAGAAAATATCCAAAAACAAGCCAAAAGGGAACCCTAGACAAGGGGACAACAACCAACAGCGTCCACCGCGATCCCAGGCTAGAGGCAATTCCAACCAGAATCAGAACCAGGTTCCGAGCAATGCCCAATAGCAGAGAAAAAGGCCACCTCTTTGAACAAACCATTCCTATTCGATATGTGGTCAGTATAGTCACTATACTTACCACTGTCCCGATCTCCCTGAGCTGAAGAAGCTACAGAGTAACCGAGGACAAGGAGGATCTTCCCAACAACCAACCATGATGCAAGAACCTTTCCCCAACCAAGGGATGATAAGAAATCACCAACAAAATACAGAATATTCTAGGAAAATAAACCATGAGATATACATGACTAGAGAAGAGATGTTTTTCCAAACATAGAATCGCAATTACGACACCCCACCAGACACCAATATGTCAGGGGCAAGTAGCAGTGCACCGACTGCACCTTTAACCATTTCAAAGATGCCTATAGAACCATTGACGAAAATGGCAAAGGGACCTAATAGGTGAGAAGGAAAATACTCCAAAGCGGCCCATAATTATAGTATCGTGGATGATTTAGCACAATCTCCCACTTCTATGTCAGCTTTGGAAGTATTGCAGTCGTGCCAAAAACAATGGAAAGCCCTTCTTTTTGCGTTAGGCGCTATCGACCCTACCGATACGTGCCTAATGGCTTTTGACTTAGACAAAGCCACCCCTAGGCTTCCTTCCATGGTTGCCTTCCAAATACTAGTGTCGGTGCAGAATATCACTATCCGCCGATGTGTCATAGACGAGGGTGCATCCACATGCATCATGTCCAAAAAAATTTGGCAGAAGTTAGGTTCTCCCAAACTAAAACCCTCAGTCATCATTCTTCGAGCTTACAACGGTCGTCCCTCAACCCCCGTCAGCCTCTACTAAAACGTCCCAGTCTTCTTAGCCAGAAATACAGTCCACATAGACATTGAAGTCTTGGATGCTCAACTGGACTACAATATACTCTTTGGGCAGAGTTATATATATGCCATGTCTGCCATAGCCTCCTCCATCTTTCGCATCATGATGTTCCCCCACGAGGACCGCATGATTACTGTAGACCAACTGATGCATAGCGAGAAGCGACCCCTAACAAACACTGATGTAAGTCTACCCTATGTGGATACATCCTCAGATTCTCTCTCATGGTACCAACAATATGGCCCCAACCAATTCAAACCGTCGTCCATTCTAGGATCATTCCTAGGAGATCTTGCCATAATCCCTGAGTCATCACCCGATGTCATAGGGGCTCCGGTGTGCATGATGTCCTCATCAAGTGCGGAAGCTATTTAGGACATGGAAACAAGTAGTAATGGCACCGATTCATCGGCCACGACAGTCTCTCTAGCCTACGCCGCCTCCCAAACCCCTTTCCTCTACCCCCCAGCTGGTTTCGTCTCCCAGCTGGTTTTGGCAACACTGGTGCTACCCAACATATCATTGGAAATCCCAGTTTGTTACCTCATTCCCCTTGCAGGAACAGGTGCCACCCACATTATTGCCACAGGATTGAAGCCCCTCAATCCCGAGGAGGCCCCACTCATCCAAGAAACGGTTGAAACCACCCCTGCAAAGGAAATTCGTATTGCAAAACCGGTGATTACGGCTAAGAAAACCGAGAAGAGAGGAAATAAGATGGTGACCCCCGTCATTCAATAGGAATCAATAGTCTGCACCATATGCGACGTTATAGGTGACCCTACCTGTTAGCCCCCTATAAATTTTTGACAAACAAACAAGGGGCTAAAATGTTGTTTGAGTCTTCAAGGCATGCATTTCCCCTGAAAACACATCATCCTTGAAGCCTCCTTGTGCCTTTGTCCTTTGACAAATCCTCACTACTATTTCCAGTTATAAAGCTTCTCCGTTGTGAAGAAAAATGCCCAAGAGGCCTCCTGTTCTTCTTATTCCATCTCCATTAAGCCTCCATTTCCTCCTATTTTATTCCCACTAAACCCCACTTTCCAGCCCCTTTTTCCCTTTTAAATTTCCCTCATTAACCCTCTAAATCCTCCCTAAACCATGTTTAAGCCTTATGATATCCCTTCGTTTGGCCAAATAGCCCCCTTTTCCTCTATCGTTATCTCTATTTGGCTTTGATTTTCATTAAAAACAGGCGAAAAACCCACTCTCCACCTTATGACAGGCCTAGCCCCTTTCGGCCAGCCCCCCTCAAACCACTTCCGCATATGCCCAGGCGCCGAAACCAGGCGCTAGCCCGAAAAGCGCTTAGCGCGTTTGGTTATTGGGAGCGCTGTTAACCATCGATCTCTATAGATTGGATGGTCGTCGCAATCCCCACAATGTCCACCGTTCAACCCTTTCACCACCCCGACCACATATCCACCGTCCGTTAATCTGCAGATCAAAGGTCAGAAGCCCATCCACCCCGGTGGTCCCCGCGCCAAAACACTGTGCAGAAACTGGCGGTATCTATCGCACCGCCTTTAGGAAGTGGGCGGTATTTTTCATTTCGGAGCAATTCCACTCATCGTATGACGCATGGCTCTACACACTATTCATAAACTGCCCTCCATCGTGCATTAATTTTCGTCCACAGATCTGGCGCGATATTGTTGTACACCATCCGATCTGGGGAGGGCCATCCGATGACAGTCGCACCACGATGTTGCACGGGAGTTAATCCAAGGCAAATAGTGCCCCTGGCCCACCATCTGTTGCCCTCCGATGCGTCCTCAACCGTCGATCTCCTCCTGAGATCGGACGGTCTAGATTTAATGCATGCCCACCATTGACCCGGTCCCGCCACGTCACCCATTCCACGTGTTTCATCACATTTCTCACCCGTCCCTTTATATATATTCCATTCTAAGGTCAAATTCTAAGGTTGTGCATTTAAACCTCCATTCTCGCCGCCTTCGACTGCATCTCCCGCTGATCCATTACATTCCGCCACAGCATCCTCTTCATTCATCTTCCTCGTTCATGCCACGCTGCCATTTTCACAGTCATCCACGCCACCCTCCCCGTGCATGTTTTCTTAACGTGTTTTCGTGTTTTGCAGGGTTACATGGAGGCAGAAAACCGCCATGATCCACAGTCACTGTCACGGTGGCGAAGAACGCAGGGAAGAGCATGCGCAGAGATCGTATTTATGAAGAAAGCTTGGGAAGGAGCCATGACATGATGTGCATTCAAAGAACGGAGCTAAACTCTGTCCAACCTTCCAGAACCATTTAAAGCGCAGACTTTGCAGACAGAGAGTATCAGTGGAAAGCAGATATTTTAAGGCATATAATTGAAGATTGTAAGCCTTAACTAACAATTAGAGGAAAAATACCAGATCGAAGACCTCTTGGATTTCCCAGAAGGTCCAATGCACAGAAGACCATATCATCAGGGTGTTTAAGTCAACAGAATGTTTCCTTCTGAGAAAGGACACGGTACACATTATTGTTTCAGCCTACATTGTGTCCAAGTGAAGTTTCCCCCCTGACATCAGTCCTATGCCATCAGAAGCATTTGTTACACAGTATCGTAGACCTAAGTCATTGATTTGTTTTTGTTCAGTTCACCAGAGTGTTGCAGCGAGTACATCAAAGACATACATTGAGTAAATTGCAGCCTGACGAAGACTACTCTTTCTTCCAAAGAATACTGAAGATAAATGCCCAGAATTTAAAATAGAATGGGGCATCGGCCCTCTTTCTCTTCTGAGAGTTAATGTTGCATTTATTTTTTCATCTACCCCCTCTGCTCTCTTTTAGCTATAAAATTCATGAAAAAACCCAGTGTAAAGGTTGTGGTTGTTTGGTTGTTGTTGTTGTTGTTAGGGTGATTCATTTTGACTATTAGAATAGTCTTGGGAGGGAATAACAGAGTATTTTGTAATGTATTAGGTTGGGAGGAGAAATTTTGGACTGTATTAGCCATTGAGCTCAGTGTATGTGACTGGTTTTGCATCAATTAATCAAGCAAATTTCACAGGATCCTAGTCTATTACTATTGGTGATGTTTTCTCTAACACTGTTTATTACATTTTTCATGTTGTTCATTGGTCTTCTGGTATGCATCAGAAATATAGCATAGGATTTACCCTTGCATGGTACCCTATGTTTATGCTCTCCCTACCTTCAATTTTTTCTACTGATTGTGAATCTAAGAATAAATTCATGTGATTTAACAAGTGTAGCGGTTCCATATGCTGCTAGCTGATGTGTGAATTCGGGGTTTGCTGCTTAGTTGTTCTTGTTGGGTTTAAGCTGGAAGATATGGGAAACTGGGGATTATAGTTAGCCCTATCCACTAGGGTCCTTGTGTGACCAAATGGCCTTTCTAAGATCCCTTGAACTAGTGTCAAAGCATTGAAGGTTCAAAGTCCTCCTCTGATCTCAGGCCTAGTTCTATGTTAAAACTTATCTCTGTTTTCCCTTGGAGCATGCTAAAGAAGACCTGGAGTTAAATGACCTCTGGTCCGATCTATAAGCTGCCCCTTTGTCCCTCCATTGAAAGCTGCCTTTGAGTATGTCCAAGCAGGTTTGGAGTTAAATGACCTCTGACCTGATCTATAGACAAAAATTGGGTGTCTTTCCTTCTTTCACCTTCTTTCCTAAATGTTTCATTCCATCATCTATCTAAAAAGATCCTTTAGTGTAGATGACTTGCCCTTTGAAAGCCTTGGCTAGTTGTTTGCATGTAATTACCTTTCATGACTCCATAGCCCAATGGATGGCACATTCTTAACCCTTTCTCTTTTTCCGAAACGTCCTACTGCTCTGCTCCTTTCTTCCCATTACCTTCTCAGTCTATGATCTCGTGACTCAACCAAGAAACCAACCAACCGAATCATTTTAAACCCCCTTTGTGCTTCATAACTAGCCTAACATCTTGTTTGAGCTCCAAAGATATACCATTCTTTGTTTTATTGGAGAGATCCCTCTCCGGGTCCAGGAGGGCTAGATCCTAGGGCCCCAAAGTGGTTATGATGTTGTCTTATCTTTTGATCTTGCCAATCTGGCCAAAAAATGGGAACCCCAACATAATGGTGACTCCGCTAGGGACTTGAGTGCATTTCACCTTAAACATCCTTAGGCACTTAAAAGACCTAAGATCTCTAGTTAGATTGGCATTTTAATTGTTGATGGTGGATAGCAGCCTACTCCAAACAGTCAAATTCATCCACCTGGCAACTCCACTGGTAGAAGACTCTGAACTAGTTGAGAAGATAAAGTGACCTCTTTCTGATTTACAAACATGCTTTTACACATACAGAGAAGATATGCCCCAATGAGTAGGGAGCATATCCCTGGATTCTCACACAAAATGCCTGAAGTGGACTGGTTAAAAAGCCTACCTACCTTTCAGGGTGAAAACGTTGATGACCCCTTGCTACATCTCATCAAGTTTCATATATATGTGTGGAAATTTAAATTTGAATGGCATGAAGACTGCCTAATGAAAATGTTCATGGCAACATTAGAAGGAAAAGCTAGGGTCTAGTATGAATGGTTAGAACCTCAAAGTTTGTTTTCTTTAAGGGACATGCACCAAGTATTTTACAAGAATTATAAAGGAAACTCTCCATCCTTATCATGGGATTGTTGTGATCAATCTCAGAATATCATACAGTACCTATTAGATATTGATGAGGATTTGGTTAATATGCATCCTGCAGATCTGTTAACAACCATTCAAGAATTTCATATGCATCCTAGCTATCACAAGAACATGGATGAATCAGCTGAGGAAGAAAAAAGTCAAGAGACCGTAGACATTCCTCAAGATATCCCTGAAAACTCAGATGTTGATCCATCATCCCTGGCAGTTGAGGCTTCAGATGACATTCTACCTCAGATCCAGTCTTCAAGAGAAACAGAGAGCTGCTGCACTTCTGCACAAAGGAACACAAGACCATCTTCCCCTTTAACAGAAGAAGAAATAGATCATATCATCAATGGACATACAGCCTCTGAATTTTCTTATAGATCAGACATTCTTGTCCATTCATCTGATGAACCTTGTTGTACAGAGTTGGAAAGCTCACATGTAAATCAGAGTGAAGAAAAATATGTTGATAATCCAGTATGTCCGGTTGGCAGCATTACCTATATTCATGATTTTCCTATTTTTGATCTATCTGATGATGATGTTCTCCAAACAAAAGACGATCTTGCAGGGTCATCATTAGTAGATTTATGGGAGGAAAATCAGTTCCCTTTACTTCCAGAGAGTAATGAGCCAATGCAGGCTATTTATGATACTGATGAAGAAAGCTTTAAGAGTGTAGAAGAGGGTGAAGGATCTCTAGATCTTTGCTTCACTCCATTACAACTCATCAGTAATGGTTTTCACATGATTGGAGGTCAGCAGCCTTTCATCTCAGAAGATGAAGAGGAAAGCAAGGAAGAGATCTTTGAGCAGTTTGAAAGCAAGGAGTTTTCTCTTGAAGAAGAGGAAGCAAAGGAACATACCTCTGCTCAAGAATACATGGATCTCTTCACAGAGCTTGGCCCACCTGATCAGAACATCCTGAAGCTCCAAGAGGACAGCACTGCCATATATGATGATTCCTCCGATTCAGAAAATGAAGAAGATGAGGGAGATTCTCTTTCTCAATAGAGTCTTGTTCTTGATCCAGTGGAAGAAGAGGAAATCCTGGTTGAATCCTGCCTTCTAGATATTCATAACCAGGTATCATTTCATGATCCTTATGTTCATTTCCTGCACACATTTGAAGAAGGATCAAAGGTCTTTTTGAGCAGCATGTTGCAGACAGCAAGAAAAATTTGTGTGGCTGCTATTGTGGAAAAAAAAGAGTGGGAGCAGCCCTGCCTATCCAGCCTGCTCAAGGAGTTAAGCAAGGAAGACCAGTCATGGGATCACTTGATGGACTAGTTACATTGGAAGACAATGTTTGTAAGCTAGACTTGTAAATATTTTAGTAGAGTAGGGTAGGTAGGAAAAGCTCAATAAAGCTCAGCCTTGAGCATGTAGTTAGTTTTTTTAATTTCTGCAAAGCCCAGCAAGCCAGACAGTCTAATCCTGGCTTGAATGTTTTTCAATTTCTATCTTAGAGTGTAGAGAAGAAATCTGCTAGACAGTCTAATCCTAGCAGATAGTAGTATAGGTAGAGAAAGTTATGAGGTCAACAGTCTAATCTGGTCTCATGGAGCAATAAGGGTAGAAATATAATAGGTTTATTTTCTTGTTTGTAAAAAATAAATGATGTAAAGGGTCTGCCAGTTCAAAATGCACCCTAGAAGAAAACGGTTAGGACTATAGTGTGGGTAGGTAGTTGTTTGGGAGAATTTTACTGCTGATGTAATGTCTTCATGATTTTTGGTAGCTGATCCAAGATAAGAAAAGAAAGAGTTGAGTACCAGGCGTCTGGCCTACACCAAAGATTTATTTTCTGAATTCTTGACTCCTTCAAGAAGAAGCCATCCCCATGTGGAGCCACTATTAGCCCCCTATAAATTTTTGACAAGCAAACAGGGGGCTAAAATGTTGTTTGAGTCTTCAAGGCATGCATTTCCCTTGAAAACACATCATCCTTGAAGACTCCTTGTGCCTTTGTCCTTTGACAAATCCTCGCTGTTGTTCCCAGTTATAAAGCTTCTCTGTTGTGAAGAAAAATGCCCAAGAGGCCTCCTGTTCCTCTTATTCCATCTCCATTAAGCCTCCATTTCCTCGTATTTTATTCCCACTAAACCCCACTTTCCACCCCCTTTTCCCCTTTTAAATTTCCCTCATTAACCCTCTAAATCCTCCCTAAACCATGTTTAATCCTTATGATATCCCTTCGTTTGGCCAAATAGCCCCTTTTTCCTCTATCGTTATCCCTATTTGGCTTTGATTTTCATTAAAAACGGGCCAAAAACCCACTCCCCACCTTATGACAGGCCTAGCCCCTTTCCCCCGGCCCCTCGACCCGCCCCCATGTGCCGGGCGCTTGGAACGCGCTGGCCGGGCGCTTAGCGCGTTTGGTTATCGGGAGCGCTATTAACCGTCAATCTGTACAGATCGGACGGTCGTCGCAATCCCCACAGCGTCCATCGTTCAACCCTTTCACCACCCCGACCACATATCCACCGTCTGTTAATCCGTAGATCAACGGTCAGAAGCCCATCCGCCCCGGTGGTCCCTGCGCCAAAACACTATGCAGAAACCGGTGGTATCTATCGCACCGCCCTTGGGAGGTGGGCAGTATTTTTCATTTCGGAGTGATTCCACTCATCGCATGATGCGTGGCTCCGTGCACTATTCATAAACTTCCCTCCATCATGCATTAACGTTCGTCCACAGATCCGGCGCGATATTGTTGTACACCGTCCGATCTGGGGCGGGCCATCCGATGGTAGTCGCACCACGATGTTGCGCGGGAGTTAATCCAAGGAAAATAGTGCCCCTGGCCCACCATCTGTCGCCCTCTGATGCATCCTCAGCCATCGATCTCCTCCTGAGATTGGACGGTCCAGATTTAATGCACACCCGCCATTGACCCGGTCCCGCCACGTCACCCATTCCACGTGTTTCATCACATTTCTCTCCCATCCCTTTATATATATTCCATTCTAAGGTCAAATTCTAAGGTTTTGCATTTAAACCTCCATTCTCACCACCTTCGAATGCATCTCCCGCTGATCCACTACGTTCCGCCACAGCATCCTCTGCATTCATCGTCCTCGTCCGTGCCACACTGCCATTTTCACAGTCATCCGCGCCACCCTCCCCGTGCATGTTTTCTTAACGTGTTTTCATGTTTTGCAGGGTTACAGGGAGGCGGAAAACTGCCATGATCCACAGTCACTGTCATGGTGGCGAAGAATGTAGGGAAGAGCATGCGCAGAGATTGTATTTATGAAGAAAGCCTGGGAAGGAGCCATGATAGGATGTGCATTCAAAGAATGGTGCTAAACTCTGTCCAACCTTCCAGAACCATTTAAAGCGTAGACTTTGCAGATAGAGAGTATTAATGGAAAGAAGAGATTTTAAGGCATATAGTTGAATATTGTAAGCCTTAAATAAACCATTAGAGTCAAAATACCAGATCGAAGACCTCTTGGATCTCCCAAAAGGTCCAATGCACAGAAGACCATATCATCAGGGTGTTTAAGTCAACAGAATGTTTCCTCCTGAGAAAGGACACGGTACACATTATTGTTTCAGTATACATTGTGTCCAAGTGAAGTTTCCCCCCTGACAGCAGTCCTATGCCATCAGAAGCATTTGTTACACAGTATGGCAGACCTGAGTCATTGATTTATTTTTGTTCAATTCACTAGAGTGTTATAGCAAGTACATCAGAGACATACATTGAGTAAATTGCAGCCTAACAAAGACTACTCTTTCTTCCAAAGAATACTGAAGATAAATGCCCAGAATTTAAAATAGAATGGGGCCTCGGCCCTCTTTCTCTTCTAAGAGTTAATGCTGCATTTAGTTTTTCATCTACCCCCTATGCTCTCTTTCAGCTATAAAATTCATGAAAAAACCCAATGTAAAGGTTGTGGTTGTTTGGTTGTTGCTATTGCTGTTAGGGTGATTCATTTTGACTGTTAGAACAGTCTTGGGAGGGAATAGCAGAATATTTTGTAATGTAGTAGGCTGGGAGGAGAAAGTATGGACTGTATTAGCCATTGAGCTCAGTGTATTTGACTGGTTTTGCATCAATTAATCAAGCAAATTTCACAGGATCTTGGTCTATTACTATTGGTGATGTTTTCTCTAACACTGTTTATTACATTTTTCATGTTGTTCATTGGTCTTCTGGTATGCATCAGAAATATAGCATAGGATTTACCCTCGCATGGTAACGTATGTTTTTGCTCTCCCTACCTTCAATGTTTTCTGCTGATTATGAATCTAAGAGTAAATTCATGTGATTTAACCAGTGTAGCGGTTCCATATGCTGCTAGCTGATGTGTGAATTCGGGGTTTGCTGCTTAGTTGTTCTTATTGGGTTTAAGCTGGAAGATTTTGGAAACTGGGGATTAGAGTTAGCCCTATCCACTAGGGTCCTTGTGCGACTAGCTGGCCTTTCTAAGATCCCTTGAACTAGTGTTAAAGCATTGAAGGTTCAAAGTCCTCCTCTAATCTCAGGCCTAGTTCTATGTTAAAACTTATCTCTTTTTTCCCTTAGAGCATGCTAAAGCAGACCTAGAGTTAAATGACCTTTGGTCCGATCTATAAGCTGCCCCTTTTTCCCTCCATTGAAAGTTTCCTTTGAGTATGTCCAAGCAGGTCTGGAGTTAAATGACCTCTGACCTGATCTATAGACAGAAATTGGGTGTCTTTCCTTCTTTCACCTTCTTTCCTTAATGTTTCATTCCATCATCTATCTAAAAAGATCCTTTAGTGTAGATGACTTGCCCTTTGAAAGCCTTGGCTATTTTTTTGCATGTAATTACCTTTCATGACTCCATAGCCCAATGGATGGCACATTCTTAACCCTTTCTCTTTTGCCAAAACATCCTACTGCTCTGCTCCTTTCTTCCCATTACCTTCTCAGTCTATGATCTTGTGACTCAACCCAAAAACCAACCAAAAAAATCATTTTAAACCCCCTTTGTGCTTTTTAACTAGCCTAAAAAATCGCTTGAGCTCCAAAGATATACCATTCTTTGTTTTATTGAAGAGATCCCTCTCAGGGTCCAGTAGGGCTAGATCCTAGGGCACCAAAGTGGTTCTGATGTTGTCTCATCTTTTGGTCTTGCCAATATGGCCAAAACATGGGAACCCCAACACTACCCATATCTGTCAAGAGCTAGATGAATTAAAACTAGTCCTTAGATCTGAGATAGACATCATGACGCCGCGTTCCCGTAAAAAGGAACCTACCACCATAGGTAAAGGCAAAGCACTGCATACCAATCACACATGTGCTCTCTGTAGCAACTATGGGCACTATACCCACCACTGCCCAGAGATCCCACAATATAGGGATGCCCTACATGCCATTGAGTGATCCTATCAAGAGGATCCCTCCACCCAGGCATCCAGAAATGAACCTCGTACCATCCTGTACCTACATGAAGAATAAAGGGCACCCAAAATACCCCTAGTCATGCTTGTTATATATTTCACACTATGCGATGAACGTGGTCACTTCCTCGAAGAATGTTCAACCCTAGAACTCATCCACAGATGGTATCCTATAGAAAGGGTTTACTACGTAGGATTATGGGTGACACAATTCACATGTCCATTATGTGCCGACAATCACCTTTTTGAGAATTGTCATTATATCCCCCAATTCTGGCTAGCCCTCGCCAGCTTATGCTCTGACATAGTCCGCCTCTCCCAAGAAGACGACATGGATGCGGAGTCCACGGGGAGCACCACAACCCAAGAAGATGTGACAAGTAGATCCATCATGTTCTTGTTTGTTAAAGAGCGACCAATCACGAAACCTCTAGTTACCCCCAACCGCTCTCTCCAGAGTAGACCAGCATGCACGTTATGAAAAATGACCAATCATGCTGTCGTCCATTGTCCTGATTCGGTAACGTTACGATGTTGGTTCCCTTATAGACATCAACATGACCATGATGGAATCCAAATATCAAGGATATTTTTCCTTATTTGTCAAGGAAAAAATTATGAGTGAAATTGTACTTATGCCTCCCAAATTCATCCCACCATCAACATGATTAATACCATAGAGAAGAGACGGGAAGACCTTTGGGAATGGCATAAAAAGTACATCGCCGAGTCGATTTCACTGCCCCCCCCCCCCCCCAATGGCAGCCCAGGCAAGTTAAGACCTTGCATCAACAAAGCATGACCCTGGCTAAGCCTAGGATAACATGCGGACTATGTGATCTGAATGACAACCGAGTCAACCAATGCAGAGAACTAAAGCCCCTTGAAAACAGTCTCTACATAGTCTCTTCTCTCCCTCAAAAACTTCTCTCAAACCAAGAGAATATCACGCGTACTTATTTCCGGATTTGTTCACACTTTCACCATACAATTAAATGTGTGCACCTCCCCAAGATGAGAATGGAAAGAGCTACGTTGAGTTTACACTCCACCAAAGAGGTAAACACACCCAAGCCAACAATACAGAAATGGAAGCAGAAGGAAACCTCTTCTACGATAGACCCTTTCCAACCATCAACATCAGGAACAATGAGTAGTGTAGAATCTCACACTATCTACTCCGTTGGCTAAGTGATACCATGCACCATCTACACTGGCCAAAATCACACACCAGAGTTATGCCTACTAATGGAAACATTCAGGCACCTTTGTGGTAGGCACAATTTATACCTATCAGAAATCGACCATCCTAGCGGGGAACCCAACCTTGCACTCATACAATATCCCATTACAGAGATTCTTCCCCCGCCAAACACCAATGACACAATCCACCATATACGATTTGTATCAGCACATATTGGCGATAGGATTGTTTTTGTCCCCTCGTCCCATGATTTCCATCTCATTCCTGTCACAAAATACCAAGGTACCTTATTCTTTTTGATAGATTTCCGCAAGATCCCAAATTTACATGTCGTTATCGAACTCCTTGACAATACCCAGTCTCTAGAGCAACGCCTAGTACAATTAGAACTTATCAACAAAAATTGATGACAATCACTGCAACACAACGAGGCCCACAAGAAAATGGTAAAAGCATCATTTGACCGCCACATCACCCCTCGCTCATTCACCAAGGGAGAATTAGTCCTCTGCTACGATGTAGCAAAAGAGGCCTTAGAGCCAGAAAAGTTCGAAACCTTGTGGAAAGTACCCTACATCATTAAACATTGCCTCCGACAAGGGGCATGCATCTTGACGGAACCGGACGGGACCGGCCTCTAACCCCGTCAACGGCCTTTACCTCAAGAAATTTTACCCATAAGGGCCAAGATGGCCTTTCCCTAGAGTGTTCATACACAAAACCCCACCATTCAATTTTTTTTTACCCAAAGAATTATTTAAAAGCGCTCAAAGTATCACCATGGATCACCAACATGAACCCTATTTCGGATTTGCTGATGGAGCATCAAGATGGTCTCAAAATTTAGTTGCAGCTACCTAGGTCATTTACCACCCTGACCGATCACCACTCCATTCAAATGGCATTTGCATCGGTTCAGCAACAAACAATCAGGCAGAATATAACGTCATCATCGGACTTATGTTCGACACCCTCCATTAGGGCATATGCCATATGCATGTCTACCTCGATTCCCAATTAGTAGTGTCACAATTAAACCAAACATTTGAGACAAGAGATACACATATGTTTAGAAAATATTTGTGTGCCAAAATATTAAGTAGACAATTTGACTATATCACATTTACACATGTACCAAGGAGTCAAAACCAAACAGCTGATCACATAGCTAACAATATCCTAAACTAGAATGCATCTCAAATAAACCATCATACATAAAAAACAAAAAAGATAGATATCCATTAGCATAACAACATACATAAACCGAAACAGGTGATACATCATGTAGAGCAGCAAAAAATATCTCTCATATATCTATATATATATATATATATATCACAATGTGTATATTTGAGTACAAAAAATAGTGTCGCTGACCCAAATTCCAGCCCAAAGATACAAAAGTAATCAAAAATAAGGGAAGCATCCTCATAATGGGTGCTTTCCCTATATACAAAAATACTCTAGGGTGGTGCCCCCTCAGGATGGGCACTTGGACCCACCACCACCCCCGGTGCTACCACTGAAGCTGTCGTCGCAACCGTGATCTCCACCCGACTTAGAGCGGGACGATAGTCCCTCTCGCCGGCCATCACAGTCTCTAACTAGACCTCCTCGAAGCGATATATGAAACCCCGAGCAAGCATCCCCTGGGTCAAGCGGTCCACTTGACCCTAAAAATCCTCAAGAACTAACACTTGAGCTGTCAGTTTTGCAATACGAGCCTCTGTCGTATCTGCAGGAGCCACTACCACATCAACATGAGCTCGCTCTGCTGCAATCTCTCCAGTGACCGAGTTGCTGCACTCCCCTAAAGCGCCAACACCACCGCCAGGTCTACCAGCACCACCACCTGGTCCACCTACATCACCTCTTCCCTGACCACCCCTAGGTCTCTGTGGAGGATCGTGGCCCACCAGCCAAGCCACGAGGCATCCCACCTTACCAACATCTACACGAGTAACCAAAAATGATGTCAGTGTCAATAGAAAAACACATAAGTACATGCATACTCAAGTAAATGCAGAAAACATACAAAACGTACCTGCTGGCCCCCAAACATAACCATAAGGGAGACCCATGTTTGGATCGCCCTGGAAGTCCATTCTTGCATACGGGTATGGAAAAAACATCTATGGATTGGCCTCAAACTAGGCCTCTGTCATGGCATTTCAATAACGCCCCACCATGCCACCACCGCCTTGCGGCATCACCGGAGCCCACCTCCTCATACATGGCTCCTATGGCCCCCAAGGAGGCACCACCACTACTGGCCTCAGCAACACTACTCTCTCATACATGATGCTACACAAAATACTGACATACGCAAATGACTTAGATCCACGTTGGACCTTGTTCAGTTGTGACACCATCTGGTCAAAAGAGAAATGTGAAAAATAAAAAAAATGCCTGGACCTCAGCTGATGCAGAAATCCAACCTACAGGCCTGATGCCCGATGCGGAGCAACCGACCCCACCAGTCTAACAATCACTGCCAGAGCACATCACTCTACCAGATATGTAACTGATGCAATGCTGATGTATCCCTCTGTAAGAGGTGCCCCACCATAGTGGCGTCTCCTAAACCTCTCCAAGTCCACTCTCCCAGTAGAGAGTGGATATCTTAGTGCCTCCCCTTGAGGCAGTAACCCAGTCACAAATTAAACATCCATCTCAGGACAGATGACCAAGTTTGTCCCCCACAACACGAACATGTTCTGCCTCCTGCGCAAGTGCTGGATAATATATCGTAGTAGTTGGTCCTGCAACTGAAGAAACTCATTCTTTGCAAACTTTAGAAGGCCCCATAACACTAGTTGATGGCGTGCCCCAGGATTAGTAGCCAGCCCGGAGCTCGGGCCAATCCTGCTCCCTCCACAATAACCTATCATCAAAACAGGCACCCATCAGTACAAATAAAAACCCCAAAAATAGACAAAAAAGAAAAATATTTTGTCATCTCGGCCTTGCACACCTGTCCCTCAGACAGGCATGCTTAGCGCGCTCCTATATTTTACACAGATGTGCCTAAGGCACGCTAAAAATAGGGAACAGAGTGCTTCCGTGTGCTTGTCCCCCAAAACTGTGCGTAAGGAAGGTGCCACTTTGCCTAGATCGCCCGCGCAATCTAGGGAAAAATTCACCAGGAATCCGTAAAAACCCAATCTGTACAACCTCGGCACCATAAAACTGTAAAAATTAAACTACAGGACGTCATGGAGGTTACCTGGGCATAGTATCACTAGTCCCTGGTGCTCTCGCTGATCGCAACGGCAAGAAATACTACGCAGAGTCCTGTGACCTCTCAACAGGTCAGCAAGTACAAATGAATTGAATTAAGGCCATATCCACCTATATATCGCCTTTTCAAAAACTTCAGAGGACTATAACGAGAGATCAGAGGGTTCTTTCTCCAAACCGTAAGTTGTGTCACAATCAGCTCTCCATGATGAACAGAAGCAATGCCACACATTCACATTCTCGAAAAAATAATTTTTCAGCTCAACTGGTATGCCCTCTCTCATCTTATTTTTTAAAGCCCATGACTTTCAATAATATTTGATAAATAAGATGCTTTCACTTTGGGTAGTTGTTTTTGCAGGAAAATCTTGCAAACCATCCACAACATTATCTCCTGAAAGTTCGAGAGCAGGTATCATTCTACCCTCAGCATGATAGAGTCCCAGAAAACTCTGCATATCCTGAAATCATTTCTCCATCAGAAATAAACCATAGGGTCCTCATATCTGACCATGTTTATCATCACCTCACCCTACACATGATAAACATCTGCATTGGTCGGTAGAGCCTCCCCTCCATGGCGCACATCACCCACAGCAGACCATATATCACAACATAAGTGACGCCATGGCCATACCACTTTAGTCCGGGAAGCACCTCATGCCCATCCATTCATCGTGCATAAGGTCAAGTTTACCGTGCAAGCTGAAACCCCCTTCCCAGATGACCAGGTTGTATAAGAAGATAAAGAGCGCACCACCACGCCTCGCATTTGGCCCACCATACCTCCACCAGCATAATCCCATCTGCGATACTTTTTCATCCGCTTCATCAACCCCGCACATGAGACCAACCAATGGGACCCCCACCCCCAGAAAAACACCCTCCTCACACCATCAGTGAGCAAACACTTTCATTTTTTTAGGTACCCGTATCTGTGTTTTGTACAAACCAAACCCCATTATTTTATTCTTTTGGTAAGTGTACAAATACCGCAAATGGTGCATTTCATCCTTCACCCTCTCATTTCATCTTTTCTCCTATGGTAGTAGTCCCTAAACACCCTTGGTCAGAGTATTTCACCCCCCGCACACACCATCATGACATTCATAGCCGATTTATACCCGCCTTGGCAGTCCTACCAACTCCATGGATTTCCTCATCAGAAATAACTATGACTGCCACCAAGCTGCTTAGTATACTTCGACCTTGGGCCATTGAATCCCCATCATCAGTTTTCAGTCACCCCTCACCTATATGCCTGTGTTAAACCCATCACAACCAGGTCCCCGACCCCTTATGTCAGTGACCCCTAGTTCGGTTGAGGCTTCCTTTTTTTCGACTTCAACACCTATATTCCAAAAAGGAAGTGGTACCTTGGATCACCCCTCCCCATACAAAAGGCATCCTTGGGTGGCATTGTAGGAGACATCATTGTCCACAGATGTCATTGATCCTCCTGACATTCAACTTCAACAAAAGCTTTCATGTCAAGATGGTATCATACTTTACAACCATTGCACTTTGATCAACTTTGTCAAAGACCCATGCCTCCATAAGCATCTCTTTCAACAATGCTTACATGGGAAGGTCCCAACCAGTACCTATGTGTACAATGCGTAGTTATATGCCATACAAATTTTATGCATATGGGTACCACATTCCACCTATTGTCAAAGAAAAAATGCCCCCGAGGTCATCAACAATCATCTTCAACAACCGCAAATGTTACTATCATATCAGTGATACAGATAGAACGTATATCTGTCATTTTTTCAACTAGCCACAACATCACGAGCATGGGACATGCCCGCCTCATTGAAAATTTGTATATGTATTGTAAATTTCATTTTCCTACAGGGATCCCTTAGGCCATGGTCATTCTTGGAAATGGTGCAGGGTATTCTCAATTCCAAGCTTCACGCAGACCTCTCTCTCTCTCTCTCTCTCTACGCACGATACATAAAATAATCTATAATGTATTTCGGCTATACAGTCCTTCCTAGACCTCACACATTAGGAGGAAAATGTTAACATTGGAAAATCGTACAACAGAAAATGACATTAATTAATGTCAGGCCAAAATATTTATAGGGCTGGAAGACATTACAGAATCTGGAAAGTATTTAAAAATCTCTAAGGTCTGAGGAAAATCAAATTTGAGCTAGTCCTAAATGCTATTTGTGCGCTTAATCCTTTGTGAAGAGTGCCTTTTGTGTGCCTTTTTTCTCGATATGTGCGCATTCCTAAGAGTGGATAAATGTCACTATTTGGGACCACACAAAGTAAAGGAAAATTCATGCCTTACTTGTAGCCGCCTAAGGACAGCCACCAACGCCTCCTTAGACACTATGTGAGCAAACAATGGAATATTTGGAGCACACAAAGGAATCATACCCCTCTCTTGGGTCACCATCCTCCATGTACCAAGAAAGGAAAGGGAGGATTTTAACTCTCCTATATAATACCACCATGAGATGAAGAATGGGTGATCAAATTGTTATGCTGGCCAGAATTTCCCAAGAAATACTAGCAGTGTGTGACCAGGAGCTGAAGATAGAGGGGAATCAATTGTTGGCCACCCAACAAGTTCAGTCCACATAGTAAGGAGAGAGGGAGACTGCACTGAGGCTATCTTGGGATAAAAACATCCTTGCATCAGGACCTAGAACCATTTTCTAGGTGCCCTTTGGAAAGAGGGTAAATTTTCACTCTCCATACTACCAGCACTCAATAAAAGGGGCCTAGAGCCACCGTTTGCATTATTGTTGTCGTTTGACTCTTTTCAGAGCTTATGTTTATTTTTTTTAGTTTTATTCTAGTTTTAGGTTACATATGCATGATTTGTCCTCTGTCTAGTATGCTTATTGATTCTAGCTTGTTCCACTAACTTGCTTGACTCCACTTATTTTATGCCTATTACCAATAGCTAAACGGGGTAAACCACACCCCTTAAGCTGGTGTGATTTCGTACATACGTGCACCAAAAACACTACAACTAGGTCATTACAGTTTTCACATTTTTCAAGGTCATCCTTTCATTCTGATGAGGTCAGCACAGATATGAGAAGGATTGATTATGATAAGAATTCTTCTGGCTCCCCAAAATCCTTCAATGTTTCAGGCACTTATTTTCCTTTGCTAGAATCTAGCTCATATGTAATAGAATGTCGAGACATGGTTATTCAAGAAGGACCTAAAATTTCCAAGGAGGATTATCCTCTCAATTCAGGACCTGCAAGTGAGAAAAATGGGACAAAGTTTGGAACTTCTATAGAGGTGTTGGAAGATTTATCAGCAGAGAGTACTGATGATGTAGACTATCTACTCCTGAAAGAAAACAATTTACAGTAAGGGAAAGGAGAAAAACTCAGTATTGTAGATGGCACAGGTTATAAAATTGATAGTCCATTTGAGTGCCAAAGTAGTGATTACTTGCAGGAAAATGACATGGAGGAAACACACAAGGCCAAACATGAAAAAAGTCTATCAGAAAATATTGAAGGAATATTGAAAATGGGTAAGGTGAAATGGACATAAACAAATGAACTTGAAAGGGCTATAGAGAAATTAGAAGAAAACACTGATGATTGTTGTAAATAACGACAAGCACTTAGAGATTTGAAAAAGGTGGCCAGAGAAGGTGGAAAAGATGAGTTGAATTTTATGTTGGAAAATATAGAAGATTTTGAAGATGCTACTATGTGTAATAATTAAATCGCAAAGCTTTCAAAGTGAACATGTCAAGCCTCAATGAGCAAAAGAAAAGCCAACTTCATGACTTCAACAACCTGCAATGCAAAAAGTGTCAAAAAGTATCAATGACAAAGGAAAAAGACTTCAAACATTAGAAAGTGGGTTTTTCAAGTTAAATTAAATCCACAAGCCTATAAAAGCCCATTTTACATTTCAAATGAGTCATTGTTACCTTTCAAAAACATCAGGAGCATCCAGTAAAGAAGAATTTCAGGGTTTTCTGAGCGAAATTGGGTTAAGTTACTTGGCGTTGCGCATTTTCATCGGCGTTGCGCCCTTGCCCAAAATCTTCAACATAATTTGTGAAGGCGTTGCACACCTATAAACTGGCACTGCAGCCTTACCGAAGCACTGAGCCCTTTCCAGAAGAACCCCGTGTAAGTTTCATTGGCGTTGGGTGCTCAAAGATTGGCGCTGCGCGCTTGGGTTGGCGTTGCAACCTCAGCCAGTGGCGTTGCACGCCTCGATAGAGAATATTGCTAAGGGTTGGGGCCATTCAAACAAGTTCAAGATTTCTTCAAATTTCTCCTATCATCCTCCACAACATTCCTAAGAATTAAGTACATATCATCACCTCATTTCTAAGCTATTTGGTGATTCTTGAATGCATTAAAGTAAAACCCTAATGAAACCATAACTACAAGTTTGTGATCACTATCTATATACTTATTTTATCCTCCTAAACAAAGTGTTAACTATAGATAGGATAATTTCATTGATTTAGCATTGTCATTGAGTTATTTTTCCCCTCACTCATTTCATACACCTATAACCCTTCACTCATTTCCTTCACCTTTCAAGCTAGTCATCTCATCCCCTTCCCCTCATCTCATTCCCTCCTCTCATTTCACTTGCTCATTTCACTTCTACCCTAGGGTTTTGTAAAACATAGTTTAAAATGTCTAAGGGAGAAGATAGTGGTGTTGAATCACAAAGGCTAAGAAGACATGATCATAAGGGAGGGAAGATAAATAGGTTTGAACCCATCAATACAAGAGAATGTATGTCCTCTCCTCTCACTGTGTCTTGCTTTAAGCATGTGGGCTGCTTTGAGTTCTGTGAGAGAGTGTAGCAAGTTCAAAATCACTCGGATTTAACAAGACTTTTCATCACCAACCTACATGAAAAACAAGTTATTCTTGTTGGGGTTACCTTTGAGATATCCACCAATTCCATTGTAGCTGCTATAGGGATCCCTAGTGTGGGAGAGAGGTGGTTTAAACAAGAAAACTTGGATATGAACTATTATGAACTGTGCCTCAAGCCTAGGTATAAGGATGACAATAAATCAATTTTCCTTTTCCCTCATCTCCTTGACCGGTTTGCCCCTATGATGAAGATAATAATGAAGTATTTCACTTGTGAGGGGAGGTTTACCCGGCTTTACTCCTATCATATCCGTCTTCTTATACATTTCACTAGAGTTAGAATGTTGCATTTACCTTATTATCTTTTCCGTAGCATTGAAAATATGGCTTACATTGTTCAAAATAGGGATCACAATAAAAAAATGCGGAGTATATTTCATCATTCACTCATCAAGATCGTGTTCATATATTAGCTTCAACAGAAAAACATTTCATGGGATGCATTCATTGCCAATGAGGTTTTTATCACTCCACCTATTCATCATGAGTAGGATATCCCTTCTTCATATCATCCTCCCATTCCTACTTCTCCATCACATCACATTGTTCATACATCACCACTCACTCACATCCATTCACCTCATGATCCTACCTCATTACCTTTCCATAACCATTCACCATCACATCATGATACTGAAGAAGTAGGTAGTGAAAGAGACATTAAGGCAGCTGGCACTAAAATAATTAACATTGAAACATTTCTTTTGACATATCAGAGAGGCCATAGGCATGTGTTTCCTTCACTTGGTGTGAAAGAGGCCATGCCTTCTTCGTCAGAAAAACAGGTAGATAAGGGCAAGGAAAAGTTTACAGAGCCTATCATTGTTGAGGAGGAGGACAAACATGAAACTGAGCAGGAGTTTCAGTTGATTGAGATTGATGATGACGATGAAGATAGAGCTACTAGTGCAGTGATCAGAGGCAAGGAGGCCAATATTAGTAAGATTCAAACTAATCTTGATAGAGCACAGTACATGATTAACTTTCTTCAGCTAGAGAATCTGCAGCTAAAGACAAAATAGACCATCAGTTAGGTCAGGGAAATCAGAGCTCAGAGAGAGGAAGGAAAGGCCAAGACTTTTTTGGATGAGAACTTGGGTAGTTTGGATGATATTAATGATGAGGAAGATTAGCTTCCTAGACAGAGACCGAGGACCATTGGACTGAAGAGGGATTTAGCCCGGGAAAAGCAAGAAGAGGCAGATTTGGCAGAGCAACTCACTCCAAGTGAGTTGTTTTCCATAGAGATTAGCAGAGACAGATATTCTTGGCTTGAGAGGGCCAATTTTCATCTATAGGGAATAATCGAGAAGGCAAAGAGATACATTGACATTCAGAGGAAGATGGCAGGACATTATGCCATGAGAAACAGGATTGCAAGGGCCAAGCTCAAACGAGCCCATGCAAAGCTTCATGCTTTGACTGAGTAAAAGGAGAAATAAAAGCTCAATATTCTTGTTGATATGTCCCTCCAGGCCTCCCAACCTTTATCAGCAAAGAAAAATCCAATTTTTGGCACACTTGGTGCAAATTTTGATTTTTGACAGTTTAGCACAGAAAATTGGCTAAACGCGCAGGGCCACTGGCGCTACGCTCTTTTTTGGGTGACTCAAATGCAAAAATGTCAACAATCACATGTTCCTAGTGATGATTACATCAAAATAAAAACGTTTTAGGATATTTGGAGCAAAACTGGTCCCTAAAAAAGGCCAAAAACTACAAAAACATCACCTTTATGCCCTCTTTCTGGCACTGGAGCTGCATGTTTACTAGTCTTGTGAGAATAGGATTTTGGCAGGGCATATGCAAACCATTTTGTAAATTGAAAGCATATTTTGAAACTAGACTCAGATACCTTTCCAATGAGCTATCATGGAGCTCATTTGGACATCGGGAAGGCCTCCAAAAGCTGGCTGCAAGACAGGCCATTTTTCTGTCATGGCACTGCACGTTTGCATGGGCATTGCGCTCCTATCTAGTGGTGTTGTGCCCTTGCCACAAGTCAAATAAAGACACCAGAAGTTATTGAAAAATTTATTGATAAGGCCTTAAATTCAAATGTTTCCATAAGTTAGCTTAAATAGTAAGTTAGGAGTTATTATTATAGTGAGTCACTTTTAGATATTTTGCCTTGGGCTTTGCATGGTCTCAAAGGTCAAAAATGTATTAACTCTATAATAAATACAAATCTGAAACCCTAGCTTAGGATCACCTCCTCATTTTGCAGATAAATATTGAATGTATACTTCATGTCTTTTGTTGGTTGGTTGTTGAGCTGAATATTGCATAGACTCTGAATTGTAAAGAAGTTTGGCTTTGGAGCATTGTAACTGTTTCAGACTAGATATCAATGGAGCAAGCGCATTCACAAGATTCATGAAATTTTTCAGATGGTGATTTTATTCTACTCTTGTAATTGTTTCCTTTTGTTTTCCATTTTTTACATCAATTTCCCTTATAACAAAAAAAAAAAAAAAATTTAAGATATGTTGTCCAGCACCTTAAGTCTGTCTGCTCTCTGTTATTTAAATGTTTTCCTCTACAAGGTCTGACTGGAGAATTCTTAATTTCTCTCTAGTTCCACCTACTTTGTTTTCTTGAGATTAACTCAGTAGAGTCTAGCTAAAGAAGTTCATATTTTGCCCTGTCCTTTGGCTCTGCTTGAAATGTTGTTCTCAAGGTTTCCTTTGAAGTTTACTAACTAGAGTTTGGCTAAAGAATTTTATGGTTTGCCCTATCCTTTGGTCTATATTGAACAGTCACTTTAAAGGTCTTTAAAGTCTGATTGAAGAATTCAGAAGTTCCCTGCTCTTTAATCATTATTGATTTTTTATCTTAAATGTTTTCTTTGTCTGAAAGTGAATAGCTAGAGAATTGAGGAGTTCTCTGCTCTCTAGGATTTGCTGGATTGTTGTCTTAAAGTTTACTTGGAAAAGTATGGCCAAAGAATTTTATGATATGCCCTGTCCTTTGGTTATTTCTTGAGAATAGTGATATTAATGACTCTTCTTGTTCTAGTATATGTTAAAGGATTCTTAATTACCCTTTAAAGCTATTAAATTCACAACTTAGTGTTCATTTCACATCCACATAAGCTATTAAGACCCATTTGTCTTTGTTATCTTGCCCTGTGGAACACCCTTGATTTGTTGTTGTACTCTTCAAACCTTTCATAGAATCCATAGCCCAATGGTTTGAATTTCTCTTACTCTATCTTTTCTTCTTAACAAGCAACCAAACATGTAGAAATTATATGCACTATGCAAGCATATGTCCTAGATTCACCTGATCTCACAATATTTAAATTCTTGCAAGAAACTAAATCATTCCATTGTTAATATTTTGCGGAAAATTAAATTGCACACACATGTAAAGCATAAAATAAAATAATCGCACATAACATAGTTGTTTTTAACCGGGAAATCCTGAAGATGAAAACCCCAACTATATATTATGTATCATGGAATCATATGACAATCCTCATACAAATCTTATCAAGCTCTCAGTACAATACAATCTTCATACACTAATTAGGAACAATCTTGCAAATCCATGCACCGATCTCTGCCCCCTGCTAGCCTGCCTCCACTGCGCAATCCCTGCTGAAGAATAGCTCTAAATGAATTCAAATTACTCTTGCCTTGATTGCACAATCCTCATTGGAAACTCCAATGTGTGTGTGATGAAATCAATGCATCACTATAGTCACAACAGATAGTCCATCTTTCCCTTTCACCTATCTCTCCTCTGGGTCTCCACTGAAACTTCCATGCACTGTAGTTAACTGCTATATTATTTAGTTGATTAAGGAGTTATTATTTGTGAATTAATTAAATAATTAATTCACTCCACTCTCACTAGTGTATCATTCAATTAGACTAGATACAACTATCTCAACTGAGTCTAACTGAGTTAAACTAAATACAACTCCATAACTACTTCTTCCAACTGTGTCATAACTCTGCCACTTGAGTTCTAACTGAGTCCTCAATGCATTAGCTCCAACAAACCCTTGGGAATTGTGTAATTCCCTCAGTCCACTGATGTGCCACATCTGTGCACTGAAACAAAGTGCTCCAAGAGAATAAGTTGTTGTTTAGTGTATGATTATTATTAAGAGCTAATAATAATCGACATGCATCTATTTTTAGATCAGAGATCTATAAATAGACTTCGCCAAATATTCTAAAAATAGAATTTCATCTATTTTTCCAACTTGACCAACCATCCACAAATAGCATCTTGCAACTTCTGAAATATGATCATCATGTCTAAAAATAGACATAGTCTAAAAATAGAATTGCACCAAAAATAGCCTGCGGGCCCACTTAGTGAAGGCAACTCTTTTCACTAAGTTCATCATCTTGTTGAATCTCAACACTCCATCTCAACAAGATAGGGATTATCCTTCACTCCGATCCTGCATCTATGGTATTCAAATTTGCTCATGGTGAGCGCCTTTGTCATAATATCTGCATCCTGATCCTCCGTAGGAATATACTGAAGAAACATGATCTTCCACTACACACAATATCTGATATGATGATATCGGATAACAATATTTTTAGATCTATCATGAAACATAGGATTAACCAAGAGTTTAATGCAACTCTGCTTATCACAATGTATCACTATGGGATCTAAATGTGAACCGAACAAACTAACCAGGATCTTCCTCATCCAGATAGCCTCACATGCAGCTTGACTTGCTGCCATGTATTCCACTTCCGCTGAACTGAGTGCCACAGATCTTTGTTTTCTGCTATACCAAGAAAATGCCGTAGATCCGATACTGAAAATCCCTCCTGATGTGCTCTTTCCTTCTGTTGGGATTCCTGCCCAATTTGCATCCGTGAAGCCATGCAACTTCACCTCATCCGTCTGTTTGTACCATAAAACATACCTGGATGTGCCCCTAAGATATCTCAGGACATGCTTGCCTACCTTCCAAAAGATCTTTGTAGGCTTAACCATTGCTTGTGAAAGTTGGTTCACCGCATAGCATATGTCTGGTCTTGTATTGACTAAATACATGAGCGAACGCACCAACTGTCGATAAACAGTGGCATCCACTACCTCTTCTGATGTAGCATCCTCTTTCTTCCAATTTCCTGGAAGAGGAGTGTCGATAGGCTTGCAGCCTTTCATGTCAAACTTCTCTAGTATCTCCTGGGCATACTTTCCTTGAGACACAAACAGTTCACCTTCTCGCTACCATATTTCCAATTCAAGGAAATAATGAAGGAGGCCCAAATCCTTCATCTCAAACTCCTTTGCAAGATCTGCCTTGCATGAGTGTATCAACTACTCATCACCTATTAGTATTAAATCATCAACATAAAGTACAATTATTAAAATCTTACCCTCCACCACAATCTGGTACAGGTTTGCATCTGCCTCACTCTTGGTGAAGCCAAGTCCCGTGAAATAGTTGTTGATCCAAGTGTACCAAGCACGGGGTGCTTGTTTCAGCCCATACAGTGCTCTTTTGAGCCTGCACACATGCGACTGGCTGCTGAAGATCTCAAATCCTTCAGGATACTCAATGTACACCTTTTCCTCAATGATCCCATTAAGGAACACAATCTTCACATCCATCTTATGAATGTTCCAACCCATCTGCACTGAGAGAGCAAGGATGGTCCGTATGGAAGAATACCATGCGGCAGGTGCAAAGGTTTCTTCATAGTCAATCCCATCGATCTGTGAGAAGCCCTGGGCAACAAATCTTTCCTTATACTTCTCGATGCTCCCATCAACAGCTTTCTTTACCTTGTAGATCCATCTTGATCCTACAATTGATTATGCCACTGATCTTGGGACAATCTCCCAAGCACTGTTTCTGACAATGGAGTCATACTCCTCCACCATGGCATCTACCCATGTGGGCTCCTACACTGCTTCTTCAAAAGAAGATGGATCTATCATGATACACTTGCTCATAAGAGCCATGTATCCATTAAATCAGTCAGGTGATTGTCTCTGTCTGCGCTGTGATGTAGGGACTCCTACATTCTGTGCCGCATCAAGCTTCAGTCTGTCAACTTTTGTGGTACAGTTTCTACCTTGTCTGATGTTTGGTTCTGCATGAGTGGACTCCTCCACTCCATGAATTTCTTGGCCGATCCCACATCTGGGAGGCCCGTGTCCAGGTCAGGTGTTCTTCTGCACAGGGTGATTCCTTTCTGTGCCATAAATATTCAGCTTTCTACCCTTAACAATTTTTATATCCCGTCACAGAATAGCTGGCTCCGGAATTTGTCGTAAAATACACACGATAATTATGGGGTGTTTCCTTGCACTTCAAAAATATCCCAACTTCTGCAGTTGGCTCCAGCTTCTTCCTGGCATCCTTCGTCACATGAATGTAAACAGGTGAGCCAAAAATCTTCAAATGAGAAATATCAGGCTTCTTACCAGTAAAAGCTTCTTCGAGTGTACTCATTCCAAGTACTCTATGAGGACAACGGTTTTGCACATAAACTGTAGCGTTGCATGCTTCCACCCATAAGTGCATCGGTAGGCCCTGGTCATGTAGCATCTCTCATGTAGCACCCACGATCATTCTGTTCTTCCTCTCCGAAACCCCATTCTGTTGTGGGTTATGAGGCACTATGAGTTCTCTTCGAATTCCTTCTTTGCTACAGAAGTCTTTGAATTCGCCCGAGATGTATTCACCACCATTATCGCTCCGTAGAGCTTTCACTTGCTTCCCTGACTCCTTCTCCACCAATGCCTTGAACTCATAGAAATTTGAGAACGTTTCACTCTTCTTCTACATGAAAAAGATCCAGCATCTACGAGAATATTCATCAACAAATATAACATAATACCTGTGTTTTTCTATTGAAGCAACTGAGAAAGGTCCACACACGTCTGTGTGAATTCTCTCCAGTATCACTAAAGCATGGTTCTCCTTCTCATGAAAGGTGGTCTTCACAAAATTACCCATATTACATCCCTTACACTGATCTAACTGCGTAAGAGTACCCTTGGGAAGTCCAGTAGAAATCTGTTGCAAAATATTCAAAGCACCATGGTGAAGATGGCCCAATCTCCTGTGCCATAATTCGCCCTCATCTTGGCTCACCACTTCTTCTACTTTTCCCACCATTGCAACGCAGCCATCTACCTCCAGCTTGTAGAGATTCTTAATTCAAACCCCTATCTTCTTGGTTTGACCCATTGTTTTATGTCGAAGGAAGGCTTTTCCCTCACTGAAAACAACATCATAACCTTTGTCTTCCAGCATTGCGACTGAGACCAAGTTCTTCTTCAGACCTGGAACATGCATGACATTCTTCAACAAGAATGGATTACTAAACTCCCTCTCAAAGGTAATGGTCCCAATGCTAGTCGCACTGTACCAACCATCATCACCCATCTCTATATGCATCTGGAGGTCCTTCTCCTCCAAGTCACTAAAAAACTCCATGTCTCCCGTCATATGGAAAGACGCACCACTATCAAGATACCACACCAATCCCATACAGCTTGAAACCAAGCATGTGATCAAAGAGAAATCAAGTTCAAATTGCGAGGCTAAGGCCTCTCCAGCTTCAGATCCAGCAGCCTTCTTGTTCTTCTTCTTCTGTGGATAGTTAGTGGCGAAATGTCCATGTTCGTGACAGTGAAAACAATTCACTTTGGAAAAATCCTGCTTCTTGCCTTTAGCATCGGATTTTGAAGGATGTTTCCTCCCCTTCCCTTTCCTTGCTTTGGCAGCCAAAGCACAATTCTATTCATCTTCATTATTCAATGAAGATCCATCCCCAGTACCCCGCCTTATCTCCTCCTGCACAAGATCTGACCAAAGTCACTCCCATCCTGGCAGTTTCTCCCATCCATTGACAGATTCTTCATAGCTATTCCAACTCTTCGTAAGCCCAAGGAGAGCCAAGCTCACCAATTCTTCTTCATCAACAATAACCCCCACACTTCCTAGTTCATCCTTGAAGTGGACAAACTTTGTGAGGTATTTTGGAATACTATCGCCCTTATCCATTTTTATTTTTCTGAGCTTGTCTTTAAGCACCAACTTCCTCTGGTCACTTCTGCTTTGGAAAAATTATATCAAAGCCTTCCACATTAAGAATGGAGTGGCTTTCCTGTGAAGGTTGGACACAATATGGTCCTTCACACCTTCCAATATAATTCTCCTCATCTTTGCTGTCTTATTTTGCCATGCGTCAAGTAATGCAGCATCGCTAGATCCCAGCTTAGGAACATCGCTATCAATGAACTCCTTCAGTCCATTATCCTCTAGCACTAATGTTAGTATGGATTCTTTGTCGAAGTGTACGAAAAAGACCCACTTTAGCCACGCATAACTAATAGCCCTAACAACAATAATGGCTGCAAAATATCTTCAGATCTGCAATTAGTAGTTAGAGTACAGCAACAAACAGATCTATAAATGGAAAGACATTAAGCAGTAAAGTAAAGAGTTTGCTCCATGCATCCAACAGACAAGACAAGAACACGATTTTTGAATGAATTTTTATATTACGGGGCACCTGGGAGGAAACAAGAAGGTGTATCCAGATCTCCTCAATGGGATGGGTTCTTTGTAGTCCTCAGCACTTCAGATCTAAGCTTTCTCTCTCTTGTAGATGTAGAAAACCCAATGCAGAAAATAGAGCTCAATGGGAGCAAAAATGGCCGAAAATGAGACCAAGTGTATAGATCCAGAGTGATCTAGTATGCAACAAAAGGTGAAGAATGAAGGGGAAAACCCTCCTATTTATAACAAAATATTGGGTCTTTCTAGATCTTGGTGCATGATTAAAATAATGTTAATCACAACTAGATCCACCTCTATGGAATATTTTATTATTATTTTTTGGAGGGAAAGGGTGTTTGACTTGGGTCAAATCCCTTGATTAGTGAAAAATAAATAAATAAATGATTTATTTATCTTTTTGAGGAAGTGGTTGGGATATAATCAAATAAATAATGATTTATTTGATTAATGGTGGTTGATTTGGTCATATTTAACAAGGAATATTATTAAATAATTATTCCTAGAAAATAATAAGATAACTATGGGTTTATCTCATTAATTTCTTTGTTTTTTGGGTTAAACATGACTGGGAATAATAATTAAATTGTGGTTTAATTAATTATTCCTTTTGGGGTTTCCTAATTAACATAGTGAAAGCAGTTTTACTTGGGGTAAAACTGGTCTTACATGGTGTACTTGGGTCCATCTAATGATGAAGATTTAGATGACCAAAAAATGGTGTAACAACTAACTCCATCCTGTCCTTCCAGGCTATGTAATTCGAGCTCCCATCAAGGGCATACTCCAATCTCAACCCATTGAAATCCATTTCAATGTATACTCAACTTCTGCACCAAGAATCTTCTGTAGCAAATTCGAATTGTCCACCAGCACAAACTCACTTTAAAACTGCAATCTTCAATTAACAATGCTCCAATACCATGCAGAAATTATATGCACTAAGCATGCATATTTCCTAGATTCACCTGATCTCACAATATTTAACTTCTTGCAAGATACAAAATCAATCTATTGTTAATATTTTGCGGAAAATTAAATTGCACACACATGTAAAGCATAAAATAAAATAATCGCACATAACACAATTGTTTTTAACCGAGAAATCATGAAGCTGAAAACCCCAACTATATATTATGTATCATGGAATCATATGACAATCCTCATACAAAGCTTATCAAGCTCTCAGTACAGTACAATCGACATACACTAATCAGGAACAATCTTGCAAATCCATGCACTGATCTCTGCTCCCTGCTAGCCTGCCTCCACTACGCAATCCCTGTTGAAGAATAGCTCTAAATTAATTCAAATTACTCTTTCCTTGATTGTGCAATCCTCATTGGCAACTCCAATGCGTGTTTGATGCAATCAATGCATCATTATAGTCACAACAGATAGTCCATCTTGCCCTTTCACCTATCTCTCCACTGGGTCTCCACTAAAACTTCCATGCACTGTAGTTAACTGCTATATTGTTCAGTTGATTAATGAGTTATTATTTGTGAATTAATTAACTAATTAATTCACTCCACTCTCACCAGTGTATCATTCAGTTAGACTAGATACAACTAGCTCAACTGAGTCTAATTGAGTTGAACTAAATACAACTCCATAACTACTTCTTCCAACTGTGTCATAACTCTGCCACTTGAGTTCTAACTGAGTCCTCCATGAATTAGCTCCAGTAAACCCTTGGGAATTGTGTAATTTCCTCAGTCCACTAATGTGCCACATCTGTGCACTGAAACAAAGTGCTACAAGAGAATAAGTTGTTGTTTAGTGTCTGATTATTATTAAGAGCTAATAATAATCGACATGCATCTATTTTTAGATCAACAATCTATAAATAGACTTCGCCCAATATTCTAAAACTATAATTTCATATATTTTTCCAACTTGACCAACCATCCACAAATAGCATCCTGCAACTTCTAAAATATGATCATCATGTCTAAAAATAGACATAGTCTAAAAATAGACTTACGCCAAAAATAGCCTGCAAGCCCACTTAGTGAAGGCGACTCTTTTCACTAAGCTCACCATCTTGTTGAATCTCAACAAAACAAAACAAAATAAAACAAACAATCCCTATCATTTCAACTAGCCTAAAATCAACATCCTAAATCAATAAATTTATATCTTTTATACAAATATAGAGAGGGCCCTCTCTTAGTCCAGGAAGGCTAGGTCCTTGGACTCCAAAGTTGGTTTGATGTTACCCTTGTTTATTTTTTCTTTCCAATCTGACAAATTATAGGGACCTAACAGGATCAATGTACTAGACTGATATCCCCAAGGTCATGTTAGAAAGAGACAAGGTAGCCATAATAGGTATCGAAAATACTCCAGGAGGGGGGGCAAGAAACGATATCTGACCGGAGAGGTAATGACCAGGCAGGACAAATCCAAGAAGGTTAAGGCTAGGGGAAACCATTCTACGAGGGTATATAGGATCATGGACACCATCTACAAAATAGGGGCCTTGAGGAGGGGGTCCTAAAGGCTGAGTCGACGTACTACGAGCAGGTTGCAGAAAGAGGGGATGTTGGCTAGTTGAACCAGTCCGTTTGAGGTCGTATCGAGAGGATCACATAATGCAAACATTCAACGAGCTAGGGTCAGAGATAGGATGGGGGAGACCAATGAATGAACCAAGCAAAGAGGAATCTTTATATACTCCAAGTGAGACACTGGTCAGAGGTTCGACTACTTTTTTATTTGCCACCAAAGAGATAATGGACTCAGGAGAAGTCTAAGACTTCGGTTCGTAATATGTCAACTAATTGATGGTGATGATATTTCCATTATGAGGAAATCACATCTTACGGTGAAATGCAGATGGGACAGAAGACATCGCATAAGTGTAGCTATGACCCAATACAATGTTGTAGTCTAAGGGGGCATCAATGACTTCAACATCAACACAAACAGTCTTGCCCGAAAGAGTAATAGGAAAATTGCGGAACATGCCAAGGGGCTAGTAAGAGTGGCCATCCCACACGCGGAGGGTGATAGTGGAAGGGGCTAACTCAGGAGATCCAATTTGCTTCCAAACTGAAGCAGACATTACACAGGTGGATGCCCCCTTGTCAATGATGCAATGGGAGACGTTGGCATTGCAGATATTGACAGGTATTTGGAAGGCGATGGACGCAGGAAGGGGGGGTGTTATGCAGCTAAATCGTTCTTGCGGACAAGAACGATCTCCCTAGTATCATAAGTATATCTAGAAAAAAACATCCATATGCAAACCATTTTCTCTAAATCATTATGATTCAGAATTATTAATCAACTAAGTAAGAGGAAATGCTCCTACCCGAAGTCCAACACTTGCTGTAATATTCAATCTAGTTGCTCCAAAAGAGGTCAATTCAGCATGTAAGACCTGCAATCAAAGACAGGAAAAAGGATTAAAAGCACCTGCAAGATATAATAATCCAGAAACACTAATCTATCTCAGTGATCAAGGAATCTAAGAATTAAATTATTCAAAGAGATACGTGAACAACTTAATGAGAAAATAGAATCCATTTGTATTAACTTGTGTGATAAGAAGTAACCTTACAACCTTGTCATCTTGATGTCATACAGGTTCTTCCAGGGTCTTGAACAATCATTTTCCTTCGGTTTGACAAGCCTTATACTCTCTAAACTAGCATAAAACTATAGATATGAGTATGTGATCGTTCTCATACCAATGATGCCAAGTATAGAGAGTATGATTTCTTTAGCAATTTTCTAATCCACCAAAGTCTATCAATCTACCCATGAGACTGAAACATGAGTTCAATTTATAGGAGAATGACGGATATTTCAGTTCCATAAAGAGGGGGATAAAGTCCTCTCATAAAGGGATTTTAGCTCCAAATACCAAGGGATAATCTCCATTAATGAATGGATAGAGGTTCATGAATGAAGGGGTGAAGCTCGACCTAATTATGCTTCTAGAAGCCTCCAGCTGGGAGAATATTCGACCAGCTGGGCTTCTAGAACTTAATTTTTATTTTATTTTTCCTTTTACGGGGTTCCACAGTTTTAATAAGCAGAACGTGTGGGATGTGTCGTAGGTTATAGAGCAAGAAACCACAATACTGTAGGTAAGAACTAGGAAAAGTGCGGAGTTAGGATTTTTAGGGTTTTAATGAGATTTTCTCCAATTCCAAGACTTGGTTTAGGAACTTTAGGGTTTTTGACTTCTAAGGGAGTATGATATAGGTGTTGATAGACCCATATGAACAGCTAAATGTCATGGTGACAAATTTTAGTGTAACATATTTCCCCCTAAAGTGCGAAGTCTGAAGTAGTTATGAAGAGTGAATTGCTTTATCTTTCTGAGGATTGGGTTGTGGACATACCGGTCAAAACCTATAAAAATATTCAATGCAAACATATATATGTATATCATCACTGAGGTAGGCATCCCCATACTCAGATAAAAACTAACCACATGTTCTGATACATAAATGATTTTAGAATTACATCAATAGTAGACACAGCATGGACACAGCCATCTGTTCATAAGTAGTCTACTATATCATGAATAATAAAACTCCTCGCAGCCTGGATGGTAGAAACTAGATCCAGGGTCTTGATTTCTGCTTCCTGAACTAGTACAATTCTATCCATGTGATTTATTGTGTCGAAGTCGAACATGGTAGAAACCACTTGATTACCAGTCAATGATGTGAACTGTTGACAGGTGTGAGAGAAACCACCAATAATGACAATGGCTATGAAAGTACTCAATACAATCCATGAAGTGTGAATGAATGATTTGGAGTCGAACACTTCACAGAATCATTCGATCGAAGGTCGATGATGCAACCTATCTTCGAACATGAGAAAACTACCATTAGGGCATGCAGATCCCAAGGTACTGATAGGATTCCAGATCAAATTTCTAGATTATGTGTTGTCATTGATAGAAAGCGACCTGTTGTAGGGAAGCCCATGACACGAAACCATTAGATCAAGTTTTGAATAAATTTTAGCAAGGACTGACTCAAGGATGGTCAATGCGAATGGAGACAAATGTTTGCAATGAATGGTTTATTTGAACTGTCTCTTGAACACATAACGACACTGCAGATGGTTTGGTGATAATTGACCGAAAGCTAATACCCAGAAACTAGTTGAAGACTTTCAATGTGGTTTGATTAACTGTTAGACAAAGTATTTTAACAACCCAGGTATGAGTGAAAAAAGTGTCGTGTTCAAGAGTGGTATACTACTTTTTGGATCAAAATGTGACAACTGAATTCATTTCCTCTCTTTTTCCCCCACCATTTCTGGAAAGTACCTCTTTATTTTTGACAATATTGAGGAGGATAACATTTGCTTGTTGTATCAGCTCATCCTTCATATGAGTCCAACTTAGTATTAAAATCGAACCCTAAGAAGGAGTGGTTTGTTCCTGTTTGTAATTGATAGGTCCTTTACTATTAAGTTTTAACGAGTCTAGTATAGGTGAAACTCAGTGTTTTTTAGTTTTAGGGAGTCAGAAGAAAAACATAAGTAAACTCCATGATTGTTCTTTTTCATGAATTTAGTCTCTCAAGCCCGCAAAAGGATAAAATAATACATGAGAGAACTCTATTGACCATTATTAGTCAACGTATAAATTTTTCATAAATAGTCCATTTCAGTCCAGAAAAGGAGTAAACTATACTGAAAGGACGAATGTTCATTTCCTTTACCATCGTTGTGCCCCCAAGGCATTTATCCCAGAGAATCCAAGGCCTTCATCCCCATTTTCCATTAGTAAGACTTACACCACCACGTAGGGTGTGTGTTAATCCTCCATCGAGTCCCCATATTGACTCTGCTTCTGGTTCATCAAGTTCCCCTTATGGTTCTATCCCCGGCTTTCCTCCACCTTTTACCTTCACCTTGTCTGGTTCAGGACCTACCGCTGGTGTCAGCCCTAGCCCTAATGCTGGGAATGCTCTTATTGATGCCACAACAAGAACTATTATGACTACTCCCTTGCTTCCTTATATAGCGGACCTAAGCCTTCTCGATTTTATTCAGTTGATCAATGACCCCATACACATGATCCTGGTTGGCCTGTTATGCCAACCAAGCTCCCTTCAGACATCCTGAAGTTTGAATGAATTGTTGAAGAGGATCCTACCAACCATGTTTGTTCTTTCCACATGTGGTGTTCATCTAACTCCATCACCGATGACTCTGTCCATCTTCAGTTATTCCAGCGTACACTTATTGGAGAAGCTTCCAAGTGGTATGTCGACTAGGCCTCCTCCTCTCATACTACTTTTGTGACCTTGGCTAGGGCTTTTCTGTCTTACTTCCAGCTCCCACTTCGCTATGACATTGGTACCGAAATCTTGACCTCTTTCCATCAATCTTCTCCTACCCGCCTATCTGACCATGTTCAAGAATGGCGGAGAAGAAAGAGCCCATGTTGAGCCCCTACCTTCAAATACCGTGTCTACATGGACTAGTTTCTCATATCCATTTTTCCTACTATTGGCAAAGATGTTGCATCTCACTTCCCTCAAACCAAGGAAGCTACCCTCTAGATTGCATTGAAATATGACCTGATCTACGCACAATCTGGTTATGTTATACCGTATTACATGATCTCCCTAGACACGGTGGTGTCAATGCACCAGGGGCATCCAATGCCGCCAATGGTATATTTGGATCCCTTTCACATCTGTACACTCATCCTGCCATTAGTTATGGTTTCCCTCGGGGAGGGGCCATATCCTCCAGCACTTTTCCCCCTCCCGACAACATGTATCCAGGATATGCCATGCCTCCTCCTTTTTCCCAACCTATTTACCCAAATTTTTCCCAACCTCCTTATTATTCTTATCCGCATCCTGGTGCTCCAGCGCCTCTAGCACTAGCACCTCAGCCTCCCTTGCCTTCTCAAACTCTGCAACAATAGTCACCCCCCCCTCAGGGGTAGGTATATGCACAGTAGAGTGCAACTAATCCTCCTACTTCCAAAAAAAGAGGAAAGGCAACCAAAACCAATCTGCCCCAAGTAATCCAGGAAACAATCGCTAAGGGAATACACATAACCCTGCAACCCAACAACATGGCACACAACCCAAGTAGGACAGGCCTATTCACACAAATAAGCCTTTTTCTTGTTGTGGTGTATATGGCCACTATACCCATGATTTTCCTCTTTTACCTCAGATGCATTAGATTTGGGAAGCTCAAGCAGCATCCCGAGGACAGTAATCCTCCCCTTCATTTCATCCCAATGTTGCCCCTATCCAACCGGTTGTGTTTACCAATCCTTCCCCCAGCAAGGATATGTGGCTGCCCAGCCCCCTGAAAGTCAGGTGGCTACTCAACCTCCTCCATATGGTACCTCCGATTACCAGATCCTTATGATGAACTCTGACCAACCCAATACCGCTGACCTCAACCTTCAAACTCGGTCCCGTCAGTACACCCAGCCCCCCTCTAAGTCTGCTATCGAGCCCCCATCTTCCGGTCCCACAAAGCCTCTTTTGACACCCAATGGTCCCTTACAGATCCCTCAGCCTAAGGCAGAGGTTCATACCAAGATCCCCAAGGGACCATTATGCTGAAACACTGCTTCTGATAAAGCTTACCACTCCTACAGTGTAGTAGATGACTTGGCGCAATCCCCTGCTACCATGTTAATGTTGTAAGTCCTCTAGTCGTGCCCTTCACAAAGAAAATATCTACTAACTACTATGGGAACTATGGATCCTTCAGAGGATCATTTGATTGTCTTCGACATTGAAAATTTAGAGTACTGTCCTCGGGATGCTGCTTGAGCTTCCCAAAATCAGCATGGCTACAAAGAGGAAGACCAACAAAGGTGAACATTGCCTCAGATATGAGTCATCAGACATGAATTTGATTAATGAAGACCCAACTACCTTAGAATTTTTCAGAAGAACATGGTGTTTACAGTTTTTCCAAATATTTCAAGGGTGGTGTGTGCAGGTTTCTAAGGAGTTTGTTATCATTTTCAATGGGAGAGCTTCAAAGGTAGGAATGTTGAACCTCACAATAACACCAGAGACCATTGCAGCAACAACAAGAATCCCTAAAGGAGGAGAAAAATGGTTCAAAGGTTTCAAGTTCACCATGCAGGAATGTAAATAATTTATCAAGCTAGAGCATAGTGAGATTGATCTCACAAATTCCATTCCAAGGAGCTACATGAAAGACAACTTCTCAAAGTTGCTGCTAATTATTCAGAATTACTTCACTTGTGAAGGGAGGTACCACATGTTTTAATCCTACCACCTTAGGCTTCTGCTGCATTTTTTAGGTAAGAGGTCTCTTGATTTACCTTTTTACTTATATAGAATATTAGCTAAAATGTCAGATAAGTTCCAAGCTAAAAAAGAAGGAAATCAAACCTCACTCTTTCATCATGGTTTGATCAAGTTGCTAGTATTATAGGAGTTAAAGATATTAGGCAAAGACTGGTCATATTTTTTGTTCATCAGTGGTTTTGAAGTAGATGCTATCACTCCTAAAAGGACTCCCAAACCTAGAGATATCCCATCACCTTCAGTGGCAGAGCAAGTTGAGCTGGCAAAGCTAATTGAACCAGTAATCATGGAGACAGAACCTTTGCAGAAGGTTGATACACTTGCTGTTACACCTGCAAAACAAAAACAAATAGTGAGAAAACATGGTAGCAAAAGGGTTACAAGGATCCAAAAGTGGCAAAGGGTAACTTAGAGGACATTTTTCATGCTATTGATATTGAGGAAACTCCCATAGTCCAAGCTGAAGACATAGATGAGTGAGGAAGGAATCTCAAGAAAGCCAAAACAACTAAAAAGTTAAATTTTGCAGGTGAAGATGTAGGATTCATGTTTCAAGCCAGAAAACCAATGACAAGACATTCCAAAAAAGTCTTGGAAAGCATCAAAGAGACTCAGAAGGTCACAAAACTATTCAGCCACCACCAAGTATCATTGACCTCTCCTCACCTACAAAAGAAGAAATAGTCATCAAACAAAAGAAGGGTAAAGAGAAAATCAATGAGAATACAGAGACTGAAATTCTTGAGCAGTTGAAACTGAAAAATAATGAAATATAAATCTTGAAGAAATAAGTAAGGAAGCACAAGGTTCAGAAGGTACAGTTTGAAAAAATTAAAGAAATTTGGGAAGAACAAGTCCTAAGTGTGTTAAAGACTTTGGACAACACAAAGAAATTGATCAAATGGACTAAGCCATTGAGAGGAGAGGTGAAACATATCAGAAAAATGAACCTGCACTTATATTCTAAGAATAGGACACTAAAATATCAAGTGAAATATTTAGAACAACAACTAGAGTTGATTCATGAGGAGTTGGAGAAGCAAGGTTTGAAGATGACTGTGGTTGAGGAGCCCATTGCTCAACTGATCATTAATGAAGAGGAAACACCACAAGGGTCTTAAGTTGAGTTTGAATGTGTTTTAGAAGGTTCATGGCATGCTGAAGATGAATTTTTTACAGCTAGAGGTCACTTTTTGGAGACAGTGTTGAAATTTGGAAATTTTGCACTTTTTCACAGTTTCGTAGCGTTTCCTAGGCTTAAAGCCAGGAAAACGCTAGGAAAATTTCTGTAACAGCCTTTTTTCTTCTAAATTTAATTTTTCTAGTTTTCAAGGAGGGAGAATGATGGTGACAATGTGTCATGACTAGGGTGACACCATGAAACAACAAAAGAGTGGAGTTTTTGGGTGCAAAAGCTACTTTTTAGATGCTATGAAAGCTCGCTGCGAAACTATCATGTTTTCATAGCTAGCTATTTTTGAAGGTTGTGGAGCATCCTAATGGCAGATTTTGGATAGCTGGACCCCTCCAACAGGTCAAGGGACCTTAACATCAAAAATTTATGACTCGAAGGAAGTGCTGTGGAGACAAGTCATCAGCCAAAGATCTGGTTGAAGATGAAGACTATGCATTCCTGAAAAATAGGGTTTTGTTCCACATGTCTAGGAGAGTTTTTAATATGTAAAGGTGGTAATGAACCTATCATCTATCCTTCGAGCATGTGATGCTTATTTGTAACTGACATGTAACTGTTTCAAATATAAGGTAGACTGATGTAATAAATAGGAGTTTGAATCCTATTAGGAAATGTCTTCTTTAGGGTGTAGCTGTCATTTTCTTGTTAGAAGATATGTTTTTCAGTTATGCGATGTGTCATAGGAATAATTCGATGAATCTAGCGATGAGGCAGATAATCCTTGCTATAATAATGTCTATTTAAAGGCAAATCATCGAAGTATTAAAGGGTTGGAGATTTTTTTTGCACTAAACTGCTGCTTCATGTATTTAACTAATATCAGTAATACATAGCGACTTTTTTTGTTGACAGACCTAAGATTCTCATGGGGTTTTTAATTTTTTTCTGATCTATATCTTTATGTTTACCACTTGTAGTAGATTTCATCTCTATTACTCATAATTCATATGTTTATGCTCTGACTTCCTTTAGTGATGAAATGACTCTGTTTCCCTATGTTTTATGTGTGATTTGCCTTTGTTAAAGACCCTTACCTGCTTCAGCTTCCATGTCAAGAAACCTTGCCACTGAAACTACTGATTGTTGACTCCATAAGCCCAATGGTAGTAAGCCTGCATTCTTTTCAACCTGCATACATAAAAATCAAGTTACTTTTTAAATAGAGTTAGCCATCTATTTCTATCGTTATCAAATATCATAAAACCAATTGAGAGAGCCCTCTCAGACTGAAGAGGCTAAGCGTCAATCAAAAGCTAGTTTGAAACAGTTACATAGAGTTGTCTGTTCAGCAGCCAATCAACTACAATTTTGTGATAACAGTACCTCATAGAGTGAATGACATATCAACACAAGAAGCACTCTCATTATCTTTTTTTATGCTTGAACTAGAAAAATGAGGAAAGAGGACCTTACTCGTTTGTCCTTTGTTTGAGGTCGATCTTGTAGGGTGAAAACCCTCTGCTACTCCTCATGCTCCAAAACCTGCAAATGAATCTAGACAAAGCACACAAACTAGTTGCAAAGAATATATGTCCTAGATGTCAGCATGTTAGCATATATAATCTCATAAAAAATAACATGAAATAAACCATTCAAGATCATTCAACATGTATAGGAGGCATATAACACAAAGACATCAGGAACAGGACAATACTTCTTTTATTGATAATATGTAAAGAGAAAGTGGATGAATCACCTTAGATCTACCACGTCCTTAAGCAAAACCATTATCCTGATCTGTCCAGCCCTAGCCTCACAAAGCTTCTTCCATAAATGGTGCACAAATGATGTCACATAAAGTGGTGGTGATCATCACAAGGAAACAAGGGTTTCTTGAACCTAGGAAGTGTAGGAGGCACGGGGAAATATCAGACTTGATCAGGGCTATAACAAACTATAATATCAATAAAATTCTCCCTCTCCTCCTTTAGGCCATTACCTTGAGGTGTATTTATACTTCCTCAAATTAGTCTTTTCAATTGGGGAACAGTTAGGCCACGGGCTTTGGTAGGTAAGTTACAGGAAAAAATCGTAAAACCTACCTCATTAATAGGGAAATTATATATTTTTTAATATTTTAAATAGCATACACGGGTCAGCTATGGATGGACCCGTGTCTACACACGAGAAAAACTAGGCAGAGTCGCATATGGATTTTAAAATACTATTTTTTAAGAAGTTGATCAAGTTTGAATGGAAGGGCTGCCCAAGGCCAATGTGTAAGTCGTAAAGTATATATAGGTGATAAATGATGCTATAACAGTCTGTATTCATAGATCTCGCATAACAATCCTTAGTTACACTGATAACTATTATTATAGGAAAGTTATGCTAAATGTAGATAGTCCTCCCATTTTGTAAGCTAGTTCATTAAAAAAATACATCTCTAAATGTTGATATTCCTCCCATTTTGTAAGGTGGTTCATTAAAAAAATACATCTCTTATCTTCAAGGACCTAGCTAACCCTTTCTATTTTCTTGTTTTTTTGTAAAATGGTATGCAATGCTAAAACTTAGCTTTGTACCCATTCCACTAAACAATGCCTTCCAAAATTTGGAAGTGAACTTTCCATCTATGTCTGATATAACCATATTTGGTATTATGTTATATCTGAAAATTTTAGGGTCTGACTCTAACCCATTTATTAATGTAACAAGCCTAAGGGAGCCTGTAATATTCATGATTAGTTATTTTAGTAAACAAATTTTATAAGTAGTTACCCACATTAATGGTGATTCTAAGTGGTTGAACCACATTATAAAAAAGGGACCACAATTAGTTTGTTTAGTTAAGGATGATGAATAAATGGGCCATAGATAATGAATAAAGTGGTTAACCCACATTATGCAAGGGACCACGAGTATTTAGGGTTATGGATCTCATGAAACTATATATACTTAAAGATAACAATGGAAGCATTGTCGATTATTTTTGTAATTGATATTTTCTTTGCTGAAGGTTTCTCCTCGAAGAGGAAAGTGAACATTATTTTTTATTGTTTATAATAAAATATTTCCATTTGTCTCATTTCTGGGAGCATACATGAAGGAAATAAAAGAGGTGGTCATATATGTTTGAATTCCTTGTAACTCATGTTAGTACCCCTTCTTATAGTAGCACATCAGACAAAACATGTACACAGACTACACTTCCTCATACCTCAGGTATATCAAGGGACCCCAAGGTTACCCTTAATCCAACCTTAGATAAATTGTTGATCATCTTGCTACTACAGTACGTCGAGAACAACACTTAGGTAGATTTATTTCATTCACCAAAGGTAGTCGGCTAGTATGGCTAAGGGTACAGTCAATCCTCCTTCATTGGTTCTCTGAAAGATTGGATCGAGTACTATTGTTGGATCCTTGTCGTATATCGTGATCTATTGCACTTGACGCTTTTTTATTGTAATATTTCCCTCACTTCTTGTTGTTGGTTGTGACATTCCTACATATTTTGTTGTATAAATAAGCTATGGTTTCTTCCACCACAATATTAATCAGTTGGGGTCACAAAATTCCTACACATTTTGTAGTATCAAGAAGTTTGGGTTTTTTTCACCGCAAGATTGATCAGTTGGGATCACCAAATTGATACACATTTTGCAATATCGATATTTTGGGATTTTGGTCACTGCAATATTGATCAGCTGGGATTAATATTCATACCAAAGTAAAACAAAATTTTGGTGGTCCCAAAACTCCTTTTACAAGAGACCTATCCCCGATCATTCAGGTTGACAAGTTGGTTGCAGTGATACAAACCGCTAGTAAGCCTATATTTTTTAAAAGGTCCCAATTTTTTCAGAAGTGCTTTCAAGTGACCTACATCAATGCACTCCTTGTCTCTCACCCATTATAGCCATACTAATTTTAAGTAAACCAACATATTAACCTTTGCAATTTTATGGTTTCTACAAGGGCTCATGCTATGAAAAACCTCAAGAAAAGAGTGATTGACCTAGAATAAAACCTCACTCCCATACTCCAAGACATAGTTACAAAGGCCCTGAAACCCATAAAAGAGTACATTAAGGATAAATACCCCATGGGGGAGGGGAAAAATGTCGATTCCCACCAGGAAGGGGAACCTAGCCACCACCAATATAATAGGTATCATAAAATACATGGGGGTCACTAATATTCTAGAAATAAGACACCCAAGATTGACATAGAAAAATTTGACAGTTCTAACCTGGAAGCGTGGGTGGCACAAATTGAATAATATTTTCAACTCAACAATATCTAGGATTATGAAACCAAACTACATGTGGGATCTCTTTACTTGGACCAAGAACGTTGGAAGCGGTGGCAATGGCATCAAAAATGTTACACAAAAAATCCAACTTGTAGTATGTTCTTCAAAGTCATTTATGCATGTTTTGACAGAGACTCTCACTTTATGGGTCACCTCACTAAGCTCAAACAAATTTGTACAGTACGATACTTCATCATGACATTTAATAAACTATCTATTAGGACCAAGGGCTTAGGGAATTCCCAGATAATGAAATGGTTACATGGGGATCATAGCCCCCCTACCACACTATATTTGGCTGAAATATGTTCTTTGATATAAGGATTATGTAGTTCTCTCCCCTCAATCCATACTCAAATTGCGCATCTTAGTGGACCTACACTCCTCACCATGGTAGGCCATTCTGGCTTTCAGAAGACATATTATTGTGCATGTCGCTACTTCTTTTGGGTCAAGATGAAACATTAAATTCTTACATTTGTTGTTAAATGTGATGTCTTCTAGTGAAACAAAAGGGAAACAATGAAGACATCGGGAACCTTACAACCCTTGCTAATACTTTCTTCTATATGGATATATGTCTCCATATACTACATTACAAGTCTTGCTAAATCAAGAAAAAAGTCATATCATGGTGGTAGTTGATTACCTCTCCAAATACACCCATTTTTGTGCCTTACCGTGCCCATTCACTCTAACCTTGGTGGCTCAAGTTTTCATGGATCAAATTTTCAAACTTCATGGCATGCCTACTTCTATTGTGTTTGATCAAGATCCCACCCTCACTAGAAAATTTTGGCAGGAGTTATTCAGGGTACATAGTACGTAATTCCAAATGAGTACATCATTTCACCCCCAAATGGATGGTCGAACAGAACTAGTAAACAAATGTTTGCAGACCTACCTATCGTGCTTTGCTTCAGACAAACAACTTCACTGGGTGAAATGGTTACCTTAATTAGATTTGTGGTATAATATAAATTATCATGAAGCAACAAATATGACACTATATGAGGTGGTGTATGGAAAACTCCCACCTTCGCCAACTTCTTCAAGGAGCTTCCAAAGTGTAGAAAGTTTATTAGTTGATTTAGAAATGATTTGTCACTCTTGCTCTTCTAAAGGATAATATCCATCAAGCCGAAAAATAGAAGAAGTAATATGTTGACCAACATCACTCCAAAAATACTTTTCAATTGGTGACCAAGTGTTTCTCCACCTCCCTCCCTATAAGTAGACGTCTCTAAAAGAAAAGGGCTTCCAAAAATTAGCTCCAAAATTTTATGGGCCTTATCAGGTGACTTAGCGTATTGGATTAGTCACCTAAAAACTAGCCTTGTCGGCCACTTCAAAAATCCACCCAGTCTTCCATGTATCTTTCCTTGAGAAAGTAATGGGACACAATTAAAAATTTTAGATCATACTGCTTAAACTAGACAAGGAAGGTTCTCTTTGGCTTCGACCAAAAATGGTAATAAATTTACAGTACAAGAACATTCGCAGATGCACAATCAAGGAAAACCTCATATAGTGGAAAAACACCTCACTAGAAGGTGCAACATGGGAAGCGACAACTATTTTCTAGAAATTTCCGCAGGTCCAACCATGAGGACAAGGTTACTTCTAAAAGGGGAGAGCATGTTATTTTCTTATCCTAACTCATTTATTAACGTAATAGTCCCAAGGTACCATGTAAGAGTCATGATTAGTTAGTTTAGTAAATAAACCCCGTAAGAATTTACCCAAATTAATAATGATTGTAAGTGGTTAACAAGAATTATGCAAGGGACCACGTTTAGTTAGGGTTTTGGATCTGATTAAACTATTTATAGTCAAATATAGAAAGGGAAGTATCATCGAGTATTGTTTTAATTGAGCTCCACTCTACTGGAGGTTTCCCCATTGAAGAGGAAAGTGAGCATTGTTTTTTGTTTCTCATATTAAAATATTTCCATTTGCTTCATTTCTGGCATTATTTTGTGGTATTTTCTAGCATTCTAATATCATTTGCAGGTTAAGAGGCTTATAGAATATTTCCTTCGTGAAGACTTATGCCACCTGCGCAACTCTATAATTAGACTGAATATGTATCAAATGAGTAGCCTTTGGTAACTTATACATGATAACCATAATAGAGTAATATTTTCTCTGAGTCCTAGGTAACCTAGAAAAAAATTCTAATGAAGTCACCTCTCATTTCCATTCTAGTATAGGCAAGGAGTTTAACAATCTCATGGGATTTTGATGTTCTACTTTCACTTGCTAACATTCTTGGAATTTTTCCAAGAATCCATCTACCTCCCTTTTCATACCTTGTCAATAATATTCGTTTTTAAGAACAGTGATCATTTTCTAACAACTTGAGTGAGTTGCGAAGGGGATTTTTTGGTTTTCAACCAATATTAATAATTTAATTCTGGTGAAATATGGAACATAAATTAATTTTTTTAATGTTAACTTCACACTTTCATTAATTTCATAATTTAGTTATTTTTTTTTTATCATTTTTAATTTTTAGATTTTCACAAATTTGATTATATATTCTATATTCTATTACTTCCATTTTAATTTTTTCAATGAAATATGTTTTAGCTTTATGCGTTGTTACTCAAAAAATCTATTTTAGACTTCTACTTAGTGTGTCTACTACCTTGTTTTCCTTTCATTTTATATGTTTAATGTTGAAGTCGTATTCACTTAGGAAATCCATCCATTTAGCTTGCTTGGAATTCATCTCAGGTTAGATGAAAAAATATTTTAAACTCACTTGATTAGTACCTAAGTTAAAATTCATACCAATTAGGTAGTGTCTTTGAATTTTAAGTGTGTAGATGATTGTTTCTAATTCCTGCTTATTTTATTTCATGCTCCTTTAATTTGCAGGACTCATAAGCCACCACATTATCTTCCTACATGAGCACACCTCTTAGAACTTCCAAACACGCATCAGTACACACAAAATAATTCTTATAAGGGTCTATTATTTTCAACAGAGGTGCAACAGAAAGTAAATTTTCTGATTGCTCACCTTTCCTAACATTTTTACATTCACTCGAATTTCACTCCTTTCTTCTACAAGGAGGTTATGGGGTATGATAATTTAGAAAACCCCTCTATGAATCTATGATTGTATCTGGTGATACCCATGAATTATCTTACATCTGCCACATTCTTGGGAAATGTCCAATTAAGAATGGCCTTTACCCTTTCATAATCCACTGCTATCCCATATTCAGATATCACATACCTAAGATACCGTATATTTTCTTTGAAAATTTCACATTTGTTGAAATTATCATATAACTAATGTTCATGTAAAATATGTAGCACTATTTATAAATGCTTCTTGTTCTCTTTTGGTGTCTTTTAATATATTAAAATATCATCCATAAATATTAATAAAAACTTGTCCAAGAATTTTCTAAAGACATTATTCATCAAACACTAGAGGGTAATATGTGCATCTGTAAGCCCAAAACAACACACAGTAAACTCGTAGTGTCCATAACAAGTTTGAATTTTATTTTTTGGAATGTCATCTTCTTTAATCCTTAGTTGGTGATAACAAGATATGAGATATATTTTAGAAAACACAGTTTCTCCCTTTACTTGGTCAAATAAATTGTTTATTCTATGAAAGGGATGCTTATTTATAATATTCATTTTGTCCAATAGTTAGTAGTAAATACACATCCTAAATGCTCTATCTTTTATTCTTGGAGAGTATGACTCATGTACCCGATGGCGACAAATTCGGTGTGATAATTAGTTTGACTCGTGTACCCCAATTTCATATATAAAATTTTGATATAAATTCACCAATACATAATCCATAATAAAAATTATTTCATAAAAATAAACATCATGACGATATTCATATAACAAACATAAACATCATCTAAGATACACATTCAAATTTATCACTACCATCATCTAATTATATACACTTTTAGTAGCACATATAAACACCATTAGCTAGCACACAAATATAATAATCTAATAGGGCATCATCATCATGATCACATCTAACAAAACACAAATATTCTAATCTAACAGCATCACCACACACATCCTCAAAGTAATATAAATCTCATGTCAAATAATTGCTATGACATACACATCTATCTGCAAGAACATTAAATGAACATATCTAACGTGACCTAACAATATACACATCAACATAAACATATAAATTAAGAACATAAACATGAACAAAACAAATGCACCATACACACACACACACAGAGAGAAGTGAAATAACTACATCATGAACTCAAATAATTGCAATCAAATATCTGATACAACAGACATAGTAGGGCCTGCAGCCTGATTTGCAGTGGAAGATGATGGATGGTCAACTACCGCTTGATCAACTACATTTTTAAACTCAACTAAGGTGGAGGACTAAAAGGTGGTTGGTCTGCAGTAGAAGCATATGGTTGGTATGCAGGAGAAGGTGGTCAATCTATTGTGTCAAGAGAAACATATGGCACATCCTCTAACTCTGGGATCCGATTGACATCATCAAGCGATTGACGAGCAGGTGTACTATCAGAAGGACCACCGACACCCTGAAGACCATGATATGATTGGGTGGCACCAACTAGAAGCATCATCATCACCATCATATTGATTATCATCACCACCACCATCATCATCATCATCATCACCCTCCTCATCACCATCATGATCACCCTCCTCATCATCATTACCACCCTCATCTAATAGACGTGTTTTCTGCAGCCCCCAAATCTACAAGTAAAGTACAAGTTCTTATGAAATGCCACATAAGAGACATCATATCCCATGGATAGGCCCTATAGAGATTCACAAACATCACATCAGCACTGATGTCTCGAGGCTACGTAAGGCGTACTCCCTTCCGAACCAAAACTTTGGCCAATCTATCATAGTAGCCCATCCAACATGGCATAGAAGGCCTATGCCTTCGGGCGCCCTTGCCCTTTGAGGATGTTCACCACCCTCACCCTCTTCGGCCTCGCCCATATCCTCATTTCCTCCATCCGGCGATGGGGGAGGAGGCATTTCCCCTTCATATGAGCCGGCTTCCATAAAATATATAATACAAAAATATAATTAGAGAATTTCAGAAAACAATTTCAGAAAACAAGCTATAGAACATGCTACTAGAATAAATTTTATTCTAATTCATTAAAGAAAATAAAACTAGATTAATTTAAATAAAACACTAACATTACCTCTATCATATGAAGGCTCAGTCGTTGTAAAGAGTATGTTAGGGCACCCTGTCCAATCAATCCCTGCTTAAAAAATACCCCAACGTGACAAACGCATGGTCATCCTCACTGGCTAGTAGCATCAGTGTCTCATCCCAAATCTTGGCTGGAAACTCTGGCATGCCCCTCTTGGGAATAATATTCCCCCACATGATCATTCAGGCCTTAGTGATAGGCCTAGGAGGGCGATGATCAAATGTAGGCCTCATCTCTAGAAACCTCTCAAAAACTAAACAAGAAAGCTTGGAAGCAAAAGGGAAGCTCTCCCTCTCCTGTCTCAACAATGCACGACATCTCTCTAAAGTTGTGCCAAACTACCTCATAAAAATGGTAGAGCATAGAGCATCTAATGTAACATGGCCCCTGAGTCAAATAACCAACATAATACAGAAGAGGGAAAATAATGCACTTCCCATCACCACAAGAATTTGAAATAATGTTGACTAATAATGAGAGGCACCTAGCCTCCTCTATAGCAACAGAATAAATATGTACCTGCCCACCATAGACCTGAAAATATGATGTGCAGACCGCATGAGGCCCAATATATCTTAGTGTATGCAAGATGACTCTCAGCTAAAACAATGTGGGGGACATCAGGGAACTGGGTAAAATCCTCCCCTCTCGTGGATAGGCCAGTGATAAATTAAATGTACTCCTCAATGGGTCTATACCACAACTTAGGACCGACACACAAATCATGTTGTTGGACATTCCATAAGTGGATTAGATGCACCAATAAGATAGAGTGAGCCTTCATTTATGCACTCTCCTCATATTACTTGAGGAGGCCTACATTCCTCAAGGGCATTGAATTTGCTGCAGTAATAGGGTGAGGGTATAAATCCCTCTCCCTCTCTCTCGCCTGCCATGGTCATACCATATTGTATGGGTCTACCTGCTTCTCTTGCTCCTGCTGCTTCTCCTTATGATGACATATTTCCTACAAGATTGACATATAAAATATGTCAACCTCATACATAAAATAGATAAAAAATTATTAAATGAAACAGGTGTTTATAACTATGGAAACATAACTTTCAATCTAAAAAAAATCTATTGGTGCACTCACAATATGGTCATGCACTAGCATTAGTGTGCTTTCAACTATAACTACACCAGAAACGATGCACAAATAACTATGATGCACCACTGTTTTTTTAGAAATTTAATTTTTCATAGTAGTGTGACATACTTGTACACCGGTGCATATAAACTATTGGAACCGGAATGGTATGTTCAGGTTATCGAACGCACTAAGATATAGGAATATTTTAAAATGTGTATTTTCAGTGTGTTTCATCAATATAAACGCACCAACAGTGACAAACCAATGAAAAATATGGCACATCTTTCCCGGTGTGTTTATATTTACAAAATGCATTGCCACAATGGCGGTGCATTATGTTCATGCACCGAAACATGGTGCACCCTGTAAATTTATAGGGTGCACCATGACCAATGTGAACCAAACATATTAAGCACATCATGTGTCGAATTTTTTTTTAAAGAAATGTAAAAATAAACCTAATTTTAAATAATAATTTTCTAAAACTTAAATTATAAAGAAGCATAGAGATTACGTGGACATTTGGTCGTCGGGGAGGCATTGTGGACACGTAATGGAGAAAAACAATTTTTCACACCATTTGAAAAAATTGGGAACTCAAAGAGTGAGCACCGTACTGAAAGGTGGTGAGTAAGAGAAGAGTCGACATAAGGGAATTTTCATGTGGAAAGAGTGGAACCAGTGCTACAAAGCCTAGCCACACTGTAGATGGTAAAAATGGAAATTATGGCCGGGAAAGTTCTTTTAATTTAACCCTCCTCTAGTGCATTCGTGAAGCGCACCAGAGTGGTCTATATCCACATCACGACATATTTATTTTAATTTAAAATTATTGAGGTGCTTTATCAAAACGCAATAGGTCGTTACATTACCCACAACGCACCAGTGCTCCGGTTTTACAGTATACCGGTATGTTTTTGGAAAATAGAAACTATTTATCGATACTCCTTATAAGCTGCATGGGGCGTTGTTATACATTTACCACATATGGACATCATTATCTCAGAGCATCGGTATATGTTACTCTATGAAGGATTCTGGTGCTAGAGAATTTTCAAGCACCGGTGCATTTGGGTATTTAGCGCATCGCGGCTTTCTCTTTTCCAAAAAACTTTCTACAATGCAACATGTTATATGTGGCCCCAGTGCGTGTATTGATAATAAAACACCAGTGCGCTTGAATAATTTATACGCACCGTCAAAGAAACATTTGCTAAAACATCTGCACACCAACCTTTGCTAGTGACCTCAGCTAAAAATGAATTTTTGGGCTAGTTTTATAGGGGCCTCCACAAACACATCCATCAAAAGGTATTTTCCTTGTAGTGTTTGGATCATTCCTTTCTTTTCTTGCAGATTTATGAGCCCTATTAGGACAAAGAACATTTATAGCATACAATTCATTACCTCTCATATTTAAGGGAAGGAAGGACCATTCTCATAGGATATTTAAACTTTTATCTTGGAGTCAATGAAATTCAGAGTATGGACTAACATTTAAGTCCCCCATCTAACAAGATCATGGATCTCTTGGATGTGGTGAGTCTAGTATATGTTCAACCAACCACGTTCTCTCTCATCTGGTGATGATCCCTGATATTCCATCAATTTTATTGCAACACGCCAGAGTCTTAACTTGAATTGTCAACTCGAGGTTCATACAAACTTAGAGGTGACAGCGTTATATGCACAGTAGGTTAGGTTCTACTCATGTCACCCTAAGTCGCCGAATCAGACTAAAGTATGAAAAGACCACTCTTTCAGCTAACTAGCATGAAAAATTGCAATGAAAAATACAAATGCCTACGTTAATTGCAAGAAAGTGAATATTATCCTAATTGTAGAAATGAGAGTATCATTCATTAGATGTAAAAGACTAACTGTAACTACAAGAGGAAAATAGACCATACTAGTTTTAGAAATGAACTATGCTACTCTACTTTCAAACCAATCAAATAAATATTTTACTTGCAAAATGGAAATCAATAATCTAACTGCAAATTTCTTTGAAAGAGGAATTTTAGTCTACAAAAGCTAACTAGGAAATAAAAGAGCATAAATATTGTTCAAATGTGAAACTTTGCTTCCTAATTCTAGTTGTGGTCTTGTAATTGCAGCAGTAGAAGGATGGGCCTAGAGTGGTTCTTGGGTCTCCCTAATCATGGATTAAAACCCCGGAGGTCATTATTTAATCCTATAATGCAGAAATAAAGATCATATATAAAATATGGTTGAATTTAGGCAATTCTACAAGGCTACTACAGGGTGCAAGAAACCTTGCTTTGCTACATGATTGCATTGTTTTGCTAAAGAAATGGGTCTGAGAGATTTATGAGGGCAAGGAAGGTGTTATGAAGGTGGAGGAAGGTGGATGAGGGTGGGTGTAGGATGTGTGAGGCCTTTTTCCAAGATTAGCACCCCTGGTCTAGGTGGATATTGGTGGCCACCCACCTATTCCACATGGACCCCCACAATTATTTCTTTTAGCATTTTAGTTTCCTTAATTGTAGCACAATTTACTATTTTGGCTATTTTTTGGGTCTTGAACTTCCGTGGCCATTTTTAGGCCCTACACGAAATTTTTTGGGAAAACATGGACCAACAAAAATCTTTGATATATGTTGGTCACTCGAAAGTTTCAGTCCTCATATATATATTTCTAACGAGGTATTGTGTGTGTCAAACAAAGATCGTATACCAAAGATGTGTTCCTTCATAAATATGGATCAATGGTATCATATCGGTCTAATATTTCTCTATTTTTCTTTGCATGTCCCCAACGAGGTTAGGGTATAAGGAGTTAGGGCTCGAACTAGTTGAACCCTTGCAATATTAGTCTCACAAACCCCAACGACCTCCCATCGCGGAATAAAATAAATATGAGGGATCAGGAGATCCTATCAAATTGTTTCTCAAGGATGCCCTCTAGAAACAAAGGAACGTTATCCTGGATAAATTTTCCCAGATCCTTCAATGGTTGCCCACCGGCGGTGCATAAACATCTAGCAGCCACTCTGGAGGTGCCACTCCTTTCAAGGTACAAGTCAACTTCGACATTCTTGTATTTGAAGGCCAGAAAGATGCAGACATTGTTGATAGATGGTTGAATTTGTTGGAAGGTTATTTCTGAGTCCATGATTTCTCCGACTGAGGAAATATTACTTTTTCACTCCTCAAAGTCGCCCCCCATGTCAAAATTGGTGGGAAACCTAATGTGAGAAAAAGGATGAGAGGGAACCCTCTCTACTCTCGGTCACACCCACTTGGAATTTGTTCTGACATCGAATCAAGGAACAATATTACCCCGTGGGGAGCTATGAGAACAAGTATATCCAATAGACCACACTACGGTACCAAAGGGATCAAGATGTGCACAAGCTGATGTATTTTTTCCATACCCTATGCACAAAGTTGGGTATTAAAGATTCAGAGAAACATTTGGTGCTCAAGTATCGCAGTTTTTTGCACAGATATATTCAAGAGGAAATGGAGTTCCTCAACACTACCTTGCTTGGCACAGCATATCGATCCAGCAATCCATCAAAAAGTTAAGAAAAAGAAGCAAGACTTTGGATCCACGAATCTGAATCCATGGAAAGCAGCCCTCAAACCATAGAACAAGGGTAAAATCCAATGTAGGGTGATTCAGAACAACACCACAAAGTCAAATAACGACACGGAGAAGTGGTGTGAATTTCATAACATATACACTAAAAAGAAAAGCGAGTGTGAGGCCAAACAGTCATTGGTGGTCGAACTGAAGGCATCTGAATCAGATGCATGTTCTGATTCTGATTCAGAACTGGATAAGAGCATTGACAAAGGGAATAAAATCATTGATGCAGAACCCAGTGCCACCGTTGCCACCACCAAGCTCCAGAGGGAGGAGCCCAAGGATCCAGAGGAGGGGGAGCACCTATTCCATTCCTAGATGTGGGTGAAGGGTTCTCCACTGCAATTCCTTGTCGATAGAGGAAGCCAAAAGAACCTCATTTCAGCAGAGGTCACGAAGCGGCTCAACCTACCAACCACAACACACCTACAACCATATACCATTGGGTGGCTTCACCAAGGAATAGATCTCTACGTCCGCCAGCAGTGTCGCCTTCCATACAACATCAAGCCATTCACAGATGAGGTTTTGTGTGATGTTTCTCTTCTTGAAGTGTCTGATGTATTATTTGGCCAACCATACTTGTGGAAGTAACATCTTGTGCAAGAGTGTAGGCCTTGTTCTGTTATTATTACTTTGGGAAATAAGTTGTACACGATAACGGAGGTAGTACTGCCTTCCGCCATATCTTTGAGTACTACAAAGCAATGTAGTAAGATTATTTCCCAAACTAGGAACATTAAGGGAATTTTGAGGTCTAAAATGGGCCTGCTAAGGAAATTATAAAATAATAGTGGAAATAATAAAGTAATATTAGATTACATCATCAAATTTCATAGGGAAAAAGGAAAAAAACTTATTTTTCGACTCATATTTTCAACTTATCTCCCTACGGCCTTACTCAAATTTCGAGCAGGAACACTCATTGGATGCAAAATTTTATTCATTGTCGAAGGAGTACCCATGTTGCATACTTTCGATGGAACCTACTACACGAAAAATGATAAATACATGAAAAATGTTATTGCAATCATGTTTTTTCATGTATTTCTCATTTTTCATGTAGAAGTGTCATGAAAAGTATGCAACATGGGTAATCCTTGGATGAGGAATTAAATTTTGCATCCAATGAGGAATCCCACTCTAAATTTGAGTAACAAATTACAGAGATAAGTTGAAAAAGTAGTTTTATTATTTCATTATTTTTTAATCCTTTTAATTTTTTACCCCAAAAATGGTGAATCGTCCCCCATGGTTGACATCACCATCTTGAATCCTATTGGTTTTTATAAATTTTATTTTCATTTTACATTTTCTTAGGAGGCCCATTTTATACCTCAAAAATTCTCTAATGATTTGTTTTCATTACGATTCGCCCACGAGGCAAGAAGAATATTGTGGCCACAACCTCCAAACAAGGCTCCCCTGCATGGCAGCAAAAGATGGAAAAAGGCATGGAGGTATACAAGGACATTTTCTCCTCATTCACAGAGGTTCCTCTACACTATCAAGTCAAGCACTCCATTGATCTAACCCCATGCGAATTGCTTCCTGATGTTGCCATACCTCGCACGACCACACTGACAGAATCCACACATGTACTATATGAGGCTAATAAAGCAACCATATTTATTGAACACATCTAGCATGTCCTCTAGAAGTTCAAGGACATCTTGGAGAAAGCCAATGCCAAATACAAGCAACGACGTGAGAATCACCGGGTGCCACACAACTTCTAGGTGGGTGAAAACGTGTGGTTACATCTGCAGGAGTGCCTCACTGGACCCTGCCACAAGCTTCACCCACTACGATATGGGCCCTACACCATCACCAATGTTGTAGGGGAAAATGCATTCAAGATCAGTATTCCACAATTCCTTGGTCTGTACCCAGTGTTCAATGTAAACCCCCTTCGGCTCTACTTTCCACCTCTACTAGACACATCTGACATGGAAAAACAACTCACACCAATAGAGTTAAACCCAAACTACATGGAACAAGCCACAAATAATTAGATCATGGACACACAGATCAAGAACACCTGACAGAAAAAGATCCAATTGTATCAATTTTTCAAAGCTAGCCAACTCCTGCACCAAGGCAAGTGGCTCACTAAGGACCAAATTCAGCAGAAGTTTTCTCATCTCATGGAGGAACTCAACGCAATGGGGACCATTGCTTCCTAAGGGGGGAGGAATAATCTAGGTGGATATTGGTGGACTCCCACCATCATTTTTTTAGCTTTTTAGTTTCGTTAATTGTATCATAATTTACTATTTTTGGCAGTTTTTGGGTCCTAAACTTATGGAGCCATTTTGAGGCCCTAAATGACATTTTTTGGGAAAACAAGGGCTTAAATGTGTTTTCAATTGATTTTTACCACTCGAAATTTTTATTCCTCGGATAGATCTTTCAAACGAGGTATTGTGCACGTCAAACGGAGATTATATACCAAAGTTACGTCCCCGGGAAGTTGATGTACCAATTTATCCAAACAAGGCCCATAGTTTTGGTGCTTCCTATCCTAGGGTTAGGTTTTTGGATGTTTAGGCTTTTCCATTGTTTCTCAATCATAAATAGGCCTTGGTGCCTCATTTTAACATAGTTTAGAGGCCTATAGACACCACATCTCTTCTCAGAGATAAGCTACCAACACCCTAGGTAGTTTATTTCCATTCTATCTGTAAGCATATTTCTGTTATTTGACATTAATGAAATGAAGTGTTATTTCTGCTAAATCTTTTTATTTATGGTTATATTCATATTATGTTGTGTTCCTACATAAATCTAGATCAGTGGTATCAGAGCGGTCTACTCTTTCTCTATTTTTCTTTTGGATTTCCCTAACAAGGTCAAGGTATAATGGGTTATGGCTCGATATAGTTGAACCCTTGCAAGATCAGCCTCACAAACCCCGAAAACCTCCTATTGTGGAAGAAAATAAAGATGAGGAAGCAGGATATCCTATAAAATTGTTTCTTGAGGAGGCCCTCAAGAAACAAAGGAATGAGATGATGGATAAATTTTCCCAACTCCTTCAACGGTTGCCCGCTGGTGGCACATCGACATCCAGGAGCCACTCTAGAGGTGCCACTCCTTTCAAGGTACAAGTCAACTTTGACATTCCTGTATTTTAAGGCCATATAGATGCATACACTATAGATATATGGTTGATTTTTTTGGAAGGTATTTCTTGGTCCATGATTTCTCCAACTAAGAAAATATTACTTTTGCACTCCTCAAATCCACCCCCATGTCAAATATTGGTGGGAAACCTATTGTGAGCAAAAGGATGAGATGGAACCCTCTCTGATCTCAGTCGCACCCATTAGGAATTGGTTTCGATACGGAATCAAGGAACAATATTACTCCATGGGGAGAAATGAGGACAAGTACATCCAATGGACCACGTTGTGGCAACAAAGGGATCAAGATTTGCAAGATTTGGAAAAATTGTTCCATACCATGAACACAAAGTTGGTCATTAAAGATTCATAGAAACATTTAGTGCTAAAGTATTGTAGCTGTTTGCACAGATACATTTAGGAGGAAATGGATTTCCTTAAAATTACCTTGCTTGGCATGGAATATTGATATGCCTCCAAGATCGAGCAAAAATTTAAGCATAAGAAGCGAAAGTTTGGATCCGTGAATACGAAGCGAGGGAAAGGAACCCCCGAACCATAGAAAAAGGGGCAAACCCAAAGCGAGGCAACTCAGAAAAACACCACAAATCTAAAGAAGGACGCGAGGAAGTGGTGTGAATTTAAAAATAGATCCACTCACAACAAAAGCGAGTACCATGCCAAACAGTCGTTGGTGGCCGAACTAAAAGCATTTGAATCAGATGCATGTTCTGATTCTGAGTTAGAACTAGACAAGGGAAATGAAAAAGGGAAGCAAATCATTGATGAAGAACCCAGTGCTACTGTTGCCACTACCAAGCTACAGATGGAGGAGTCTGAGGATCCAGAGGAGAGGGAGCACCTCTTCCATTCCCAGATGTGGGTGAAGGGTTCTCCACTGCAATTCCTTATCGACAGCGGAAGCCAAAAGAACCTCATTTAAGCAGAGGTCATGAAGCAGCTCGTCCTATCGACGACAACACGCCTGCAACCTTATACCATTGGGTTGCTTCACCAAGGAAAAGATTTCCACGTCCACTAGCAATTTCACCTTTCGTAAAACAACAATCCCTTCATGGATAAGGTACTGTGTGATTTTTCTCTTCTTGGCATGTCTGATGTATTATTATGCCAACCATATTTGTGGAAGAGCCATATTGTGTATGAGTCTAGGCCTTGTTTTGTTATTATTACTTTGGAAAATATGATGTATAGGATATTGGAGGTATTAACATCTTCTGCCATCTCTTTGAGTACTACAAAGAAATTTAGTAATATTATTTCAAAAAATAGGAAACAAAAATTCATTACAATTCACCGACAAGGCAAGAAGAATATTGTAGTCATAGCCACCAAATAGAGCTCCCCTACACGGCAACAGTACATGGAAAAAGATGTAGAGGAATACAAGGACATTTTCTCCTCACCCACAGAGATTTCTCTACACTGTTAGGTCAAGCACTCCATTGATCTAACCCATTTGTGATGCTTCTTGATGTTTCCATACCTCATGTGACCACATAGACAGAATCCAAACATGTATTTTCTAAGGCTGACAAAGCAACTATATTTATTGAACGCATCCAACACGTCCACCAGTAGGTCCATGAAATCTTGGAGAAATCCAATGCCAAGCACAAGCAACGACATGATCAACATCGGGTCCCCCACTATTTTTTCTTTCAGCGTTTCATTTTCCTTAATTGTAGCACTATTTACTATTTTGTGAATTTTTTCAGGTTTTGAACTTCTCGCGTAGTTTTGATGCCCTAAACGATTTTTTTTGGGAAAAAGGGACCAACATGGTTTTTGATCGATGTTAGTCACTCAAAATTTGTAGTCCTTGGATAGATATTTCTAACAAGGTATTGTGCACGTCAAACAGATATCGTATGCAATAGTTACATCCCCGGGAAGTTGATGTACCAATTTACCCATACAGGGCCCATAGTTTTGGTGCTTCATCTCCTAGGGTTAGGTTTTTGGATGTTTATGATTTTCCATTGTTTCTCAATCATAAATAAGCCTTGGAGCCTCATTTTAACATAGTTGAGAGGTCTGTAGCCACCACATCTCTTCACAGAGATAAGCTACGAGCGCCCTAAGTAGTTTATTTCCATTCTTTTTGTAAGCATATTTCAGTTATTTGACGTTAATGAAATGAAGTGTTATTTCCGCTACATCTTTGTATTTATGGTTATATTCATATTTTGTTGCGTTCCAGCACAAATATGGATCATTGGTATCAGAGTGGTATTCTATTTCTCTTTTTTTCTTTTCATGTCCCCAACGAGGTTAGGGTATAAGGATTTGGGGCTTGATTTGGTTGAACCCTTGCAAGATCAGCCTCGCAAACCCAGACGGCCTCCCATAATGGAAGAAAAAAAAGACAAGGGATAGGGAGATCCTATCAAATTATTGCTAGATGAGGCCCTATATAAACAAAGGAACGTGATGGTAGATAAATTTGTCCATATCCTTCAACGGTTGCCCACCGACAGTGCATCGGCATCCAGAAGCCACTCTGGAAGCGCCACTCCTTTCAAGGTATAGTTCAACTTCGACATTCCTATATTTGAAGGTCAAATAGATACATATGTCGTATATAGATGGTTGAATTTGCTGGAATGGTATTTCTTAGTCCATGATTTCTCCAACCGAGAAAATATTACTTTTTCACTCCTCAAAGCTTCCCCCCATGTCAAAGATTGGTGGGAAAACTACTGTGAGCAAAACAATGAGAGATACCCTCTCTAATCTCGACTGCACCCATTTGGAATTTTTTTTGAGATGGAAACAAAGAACAATATTACCTCGCGGGGAGCTATGAGGACAATTACATCCAATGGGCCACGCTATGGTAGCAAAGGGATCAAGATGTGCACGAGCTGACAAATTTGTTCGATACCCTACACACAAAGTTGGGTATTAAAGATTCAGAGAAACATTTGGTGCTCATGTACTGGATTTTTTTGCACAGATACATTCAATATTAAATGGAGTTCCCCGACATTACCTAACTTGGCACAACATATCGATATGCCTCCAAGATCGAGCAGAAATTTAAGCAAAAGAAATGAGACTTTGGATTTTTGAATCCGAAGTCAGGGAAAGGTGCCCCCGAACCGCAGAACAAGGGGAAAAGACAAAGAAATATATGGGGAAGTTGTGTGAATTTCATAACAGATCTACTCATAGCATAAGTGAGTGTCTGACCAAGTGGTCGTTGGTGGCCCAAATGAAGGTATCTGAATCAGATGCATGTTATGATTCTGAGTGAGAACCGGACGAGGGAAATGACAAAGGGAAGAAAGTAATTGATGTGGAACCAGTGCCACTGTTGCCACCACCAAGATCCAGATGGAGGATCTCGAGGATCCGGAGCAGGGGGAGTGCCTCTTCCATTCCCAAATGTGGGTGAAGGGTTCTCCACTGCAATTCCTTGTCGATAGTGGAAGCCAAAAGAACCTAATTTCAACAGAGGTCGTGAAGCGGCTTGGCCTACTGACCACAACACATCCACAGTCGTATACCATTGGGTGGAATTAACAAGGAATGGATATTCGCACCCGCGAGCAGTGCCTCCTTCCGTACAACATCAATCCCTTCAAAGATGAGGTACAGTGTGATGTTGCTCCTCTTGATGTGTCTAATGTATTATTATGCCAACCATACTTGTAGAAGAGACATGTTTTGTATGAGTCTAGCCCTCATTCTGTTATTATTACTTTGGGAAATAAGATGTACAGAATACCGGAGGTAGTACTGCTTGTCGCCATCTCTTTGAGTACTTCAAAGCAATGTAGTAATATTATTTCCCAAACCAGGAAATTTGTTTTCATTACGATTCGCCCATAGGGCAAGAAGAAGATTGTGGATGCAACCTCCAAATAGAGCTCCAATACGTGGCAGAAGTAGATGGGAAAAGACATGGAGGAATACAAGGAAATTCTCTCCTCACCCATAGAGGTTCCTCTACACTTTCAAGTCAAGCACTCCATTGATCTGACCCCAGGTGTGTCGCTTCCTGATGTTGACATACCTCATGAAACCACATAGTCAGAATCCACACATGTACTGTCTAACGTTGATGAAGCAACTAGATTTATTGAATGTGTCTAGCACATCCCCCATCAGGTCGAAGACATCTTAGAGAAATCCAATGCCAATAACAAACAACAATATGACCAACAACGAGTGCCACACCACTTCCAGGTGGGTGACAAAGTGTGGCTACATTTGCAGAAGGAGCGCCTCGCTAGACCCCACCACAATCTTCACCCACTCTGATATGGGCCCTACGACATCACCAAGGCTATAGGGGAAAATTCCTTCGAGCTCAGTATTCCACCATTCATTGGTCTACACATAGTGTTCGATGTGGACCACCTTCGGCCCTACTTTCCACCTCTACTGGACACATCCGACATGGCAGAACAACTCACACCAACAGAGTTAAACCCAAACTGCATGGAACAATCCATAACTAATCGGATCATGGACACACATATCAACACCCGACAGAAAAATATCCAATTGTATTGAGTTGTCAAGGCTGTCCAACTCCTGCACCAAGGTAAGTGGCTCACCAGGGACCAAATTCAGCAGAAGTTTCCTCATCTCATGAAGGAACTCGACGTAATGGGGAACATATATTCCTAAGGGGAGAGGAATGATCCAGGTGGATATTAGTGGCCACCCACCTATTCCACATTGATCCTCACCATTTTTTTTTCAGCTTTTCAGTTTCCTTAATTGTAGCACAATTTACCATGTTTGGCAGTTTTTTGGGTCTTGAACTTCCAGAGCCATTTTGAGGCCCTAAATGAATTTTTTTGGGAAAATAGAGATCAACATGGATGTTTGACAGATGTTGGTCACTTGAAATTTTTATTCCTCAAACTGATCTTTCTAACGAGGTATTGTGTGCATCAAACGAAGGACTTATGCCAAAATTGCGTCCCGGGGAAGCTGATGTACCAATTTACCCAAACAGGGCCCACAGTTTTGATGCTTCATCTCCTAGGGTTAGGTTTTTGGATGTTTAGGGTTTTCCACTATTTCTCAATCATAAATATGCCTTGGAGCCTCATTGTAACAAAATTGAGAGACTCGTAGCTGCCACATCTCTTCTCAGAGATAAGCTACCAGTTCCATTTTGTCTGTAAGAATATTTGCCATTAATGAAACGAAGTATTATTTCCGCTAAATACTTGTATTTATGGTTATATTCATATTTTTTTTCGTTCCTGCATAAATCTGGATCAACCCCTCAGAGACCCATCCTACACAAAAAATCATGCCCACAGTGTCCTTCATTAACCCTGAAAAGATGATATTGGTGGTAGAGCTTGAGAGCAATATGGGGTGTCCAAGAGCATAATAGTAATAAAATAGTGTATGTGGATGAGTTTGAAAACCCCTAAAAGTCACTTGGCATCCCCTGCAGACTAATAATAAATAACATGCATCTACTGATCAATATTGCAATAAGATAAATCAAGGTGGAAAAGATGAGTTGAATTTTAATTCTTCAAGATCTATTTTATCCTACCACATGCATCAAATCTATTTACCTAGTCATGAGATTAAATTCCAAGGTGAAAAAAAAAATCAAGTAAAATAAATTCAATCTAAATCCTAGCAAACTCCAAGGAAATATAAACACATATTTTTGGCTTGTTGTCGTAGACCTTCCAACCACAATTCCCACAAGAGAGGTGTTGATCAAACCTACAACAACAATTTTTGCAATATAATTCCTACTTAAACAAGGAGAGAGATACAATAATTTGAACAAGAATAATGGAAAGAATACATTATAGGGACCAAATCCTATCAGTTTGATCAGGTGATCAATATTTAGCTCAAAATTAAAAGTGCCCAAAAAGTTTTGAAACTGGAGCCAAATCGAAGTGCTCATCGTTCTGAATCCAATGATGTTCGTTTCACCTCAATCCGATACCATATTCTCAAGTTATCATGTGCTAACATTTTGGTCCAACAACTAAAAATATAGCAGTTCTGTTGACTGAGTAGTTGACTGGGTTGATCGTATGAAGAGTCAACATTGTGACTATGCAGGGTACAAGCCCACCATAGGTTTACACTTGTCATCCTCTGATTCATTGATTTTTGGGCACATCTAATTGGTTGTGGTTTATGTTACATCGTTCAATAATTGTGTGCCACGTGGCCTAGTCATGGGATACCATGTGGCACCCTAGGGGTCAACTAAAATTATAACATGGGTTTGGGTGAGGTTCGATGAATTCGAACCCCCAAACTCCCACATCACAATGCAATACTAAATCAACATGCCTGACGGTGGTGTTTTTTATCATATTGCCAAAACCCGTACTTAAGGTTTCACTCGACACTCATTGGACGAAGGGGTCGGGGCTAAGCCCCTGGCCCCTGGTAACCACACACCCACAAAACTATATCTGGAGGATCCAATGAATCGGGGCTTAGCACCGACCTAAGGTCACAAAATAAACAACATGCCTACAATGTGGTTCAAAGGGTGTCAATAGGAGGGGTGCTTTGTGGAAGCCCAACCCAAGGTCACGACCACAACACAAAGATCATGGCTAAGCACTAGTGCGGAGGCGCTATAGAGAGGGGACCAGCCCCAAGTCCTTTGGACCCCAATGTGACTGAAGCACAGGAGTAACGGGGCCCAGCTAGAAGGGGGAGAGGTTAACCCGACCTGTGGTCCCATAGAACCCATAAAACCACACGCTCATGTTTTAAGGGCTAAGCTGGTGGGGGCAGGCGTTAAGGCCCATCCCGCGGCGTTGTGTGGCATATGACCCAAATTTTTTTGATTAAGGGGTCATTGGGAAATTTATTCATCCTACAAAATGCACCAGCGGAGGACGAAAATGTCACTCCGTTAGCGAAATACAGGGTGGATTTGTAGGACAGTTAGACAGTAAAATTCATGGAAGAGCTTTGGAGCTCATAAATTTTTGATTTTTTGACCAAATTGAGCTCAAAAAGAGTTCACTTAGGGGTTTTTGGATGTTATGGATCCAATAGTGACCTCTAATTTTTTATTTGAGAACATCCACTGAGTATTTTTGTAGGTTGAAGACCAAGGGTGTATGGATTATTCAATTTTTTGAAGCAGTTATGGAAGGTGTTTGAGCATGGAGAAGGCCTTGTATAGGTTTTCTCACCTTCAGAACTCTATTGAAATAGTTTTTACTTGCAGGGTCTAGCTCGGGTTCAATTTTCTCATTATTTCATGTTGAGGGAATTTTTTTTATAATCTTCAATGTGGAATTGAAGTGCTCACGTGCTCATTTTAGCTCATTTCAATTGGAGTATAGGATCTTTGTAGGATATGCCTTGTGTTTTTGTTGTTCCATCACCAAAATGATGACCGGATAGAGGTTGTCAATAATATGATCGTACACATTCTGTGCATGTACAATTCAAATCATCCACGCATATGGGATGAGAACCTTCCCTATGTACAACACGGTTATAACCAGGCTCTCCACAGCTCAACCGCCCACATCCCCTTTCAGGTGGGCTTGGCATTCCAGCCACTATGTCCCATTGACGTAGCCATGCTAATTGTTCATGACATATTGGACAGAGAAAATGATAATTACAAGCAACAACGTGAACAACATCGAGTTCCACACAACTTCCAGGTGGGTGACAAAGTGTGGCTACATTTGCAGAAGGATCGCCTAGCTGGACCACACCACAAGCTTCACCCGCTCTGATATGGGTTTTACACCATCATCAAAGCTATAGGGACCAATGCCTTCAAGCTCAATATTCCACCATTCCTTGGTCTGCACCCAGTGTTCAATGTGGACTACCTTCGGCCCTACTTCTCACCTCTACTCGACACCTCCCATGTTGCAAAACAACTCACACCAACAGAGTTAAAAACAAACTGCATGGAACAGACCACCACAGATCATATCATGGACATGAAAATCAATAACACTCACTAGCAAAAGATCTAACTGTATCGGGTTGTCAAAGTTGGCCAACTCCTGCACCAAGGCAAATGGTTCACCAGCGACCAAGTTCAGCAAAAGTTTCCTCATCTCATGGAGGAACTCAATGCAATGGGGACCATTACTTCCTAGGGGGGGAGGAGTGATCCAGGTGGATATTGGTGGCCACCCTCCTATTCCACTTGGGGCCCCACCATTGCTTCTTTCAATTTTTCAGTTTCCTTAATTGTAGCATAGTTTTATTTATAGCAGTTTTTCAAGTCCTGAACATCTGGAGCTGTTTTGAGGTCCTAAACGATGTTTTTCAGAAAAACTGAGAGCAACATGGAAGTTCCTTTGATGTTTATCACATCAAAAGTTGTATTTCTTGGATAGATATTTCTAACAAGGTATTGTGTGCGTGAAACAAAGATCGTATGCCAAAGTTACTTCCCCGGAAATATTGATGTACCAATTTACCCAAACTGGGCCCATAGTTTTGGCGCTTCATCTCCTAGGGTTAGGTTTTTGGATGTTTAGGGTTTTCCATTGTTTCTAAATAATAAATAGGCCCTCGAGCCTCATTGTAACATAGTTCAGAGGCCTACAGCCACCACATCTCTTCTCAGAAATAAACTACCAGTGCCCTAGCTAGTTTATTTCAATTTTGTCTGTAAGCATATTTTAGTTATTTTTTATTATTAAAATAAAGTTTTATTTCTACTACATCTCTAATTTTATGTGTATTTATGTATTTCATTTTGTTCTTGCATAAATCCGGATCAATGGCTTCAGAGCGGTCTGCTCTTTCTCGATCCTTTTTTTCATGCCCCCAACGAGGTCGGGGTATAAGGAGTTAGGGTGCGATCTGGTTGAACCTTTGTAAGATCAACCTCGCAAACCCCGACAACTGCCCATGGGGGGAAGAAAAGAAATATGAGGGAGCAGGATATCCTATCAAAATATTTCTCAAGGAGGCCTTCGCCTATTAGGATATTTCGACACATAGGAAATAGGCTCATTTTGTGTCACCTTTGTAAATCCTTCAATCCTATCACAATTTGATCTTAAGGGGGGATGTTAGGATATTCCAACACATAGGAAATAGTTAAGTATAACTTGGTCTAGTGTAGAGTTAGGTAAAGTGTGTTTCTTTACTATGTACATTTTTAACTTATAATCCGACGGTCACGATTTGTAGTGATCTGAATTTCACTCTCTCCTTAGTATTAACGACACTTGATCTGTGGCTTAACACCCGATTGGTCCATGATCCCTATTTAAAGAGCATGGAGGGTCATTTTTCCGGTAACCGTTTATGAGAGAAACATATTTAAACTTTATTTTTATATTAATAAATTTCCTGAAGTGGCCACGTTGGCTCAGGTCGTGGACTGTTTCCCTCTTCGAGGGTTTTAACCACGTGATATATTGGTGTACTGATTTGTGATTTGTTTGTGAGAAGTGACCTTTAGTGGTTGATCTAAGGAACTTACCCTGTAAATTCCTACATGGTATCAGAGCCATTTCGAGGGCTGCATCCATTGTTGATCCAAATCCGAAGCCAGTTTGACTGCATGCGATTTCTATTTTCCAGATCTACTATTTCTGACCACTTTCGGGCTAGGAGAACTACTCTGTTGTGTCCGTAGCATCTATTATAGTGAGGAACCCCTTTCATTTCATGCGAAAAGTTTTCCAGTTGGTCGAGTTATGTCATTTTAGATCTAGAGGTATAAAGTATTTTTTTGCAGTTATATTTATTAATCGTTCTGCTTATTTCGGTTCTCTCTGTTTGTTTCGGCTTATATTCTTTTTTATTTGCCGGATATATACCCTCTTCTCTGTGTATGCTCTTTTCTATGCGCTATGTGCAATCTTCAGAAACAGGAAGACGAGAATTTTTTTTGCTACGTATGCTCTTTCCCCACGTCTTTGTGCGATCTCGGGAAATCCGAAATAGCGGGAAAAAGGATAGTTGCCAATAAGGCTAACTGAAAATCTAAGTTTTTTCCCTAAGGCTTGCATTTCATTTTTTTGTGTACAGATTTTGTTTGTTTTTTGTAGGAAAAGCACACACATCGAAGAGTAAAAAAAATAAAAATAACCCCCCCTCCTCCTTTCAAACAATTATAGAATCCTTTTGCTAGCTCACTTGGTGTAAAGCTAGTTTATGAGAATAGGGGCCTTGGGTTCAAGTCTCTCTCTCAAACTTCCTTTTGTAAAAAAAAAAAAACTACTAAGTTATTTTTTCTTATAAAGCCCTTTGGCAAGTTGGCAAGTTGACCGTTTTAAAAAGAGGGTTTTATTTCAAAAGCACATGTAAAAGTAACATTGTAAAAGTGACTCTCACTTATTTATAAAAGTGGGTCACATAAAGTTTTTTTAAAATGAGCTTATTGTATTAAGTTTGAAAAGGGGGGATTTTTTTTTAAATTAGTTCATAATCAGCTTTCAACCTTTCACGTAACTATTTAGCATCTACAACACATTGTTTTCAAAAAGGCATAACTTCTTCATCTGGAAGTCGTTTTCCGAGCCTTTTTTTTTTTAAACAGCCTATTTTTTCGAGATCTTTCCATTGGAGTAGTTAGTTTTAGCTCTTTTCAGCTTTAGTTTTTTATTAAAAAAATTAAAAAAAATTAAAAAAAAAATTTTTAAAAAAAAAGGAAAGTGCATGCCCTGTTATTCTTAATAGCGCCAATTATTTCCAATGGCTATACTTCATGATAGACTTGCTTAGAAGTAAAGGGCATTATAGAATAGCCTCAGGACAAGAAAATAAACCTAACGATGGAGATAAAGCCACTAAATGGGAAAATAAATAAGATCAAGCATGAGGGTTTATAGGAATGTCCATTGCTCAAGATCTTCTATTTCATATCCAAGAAATTGACACCCCTGATGCAGCTATGAAAAAGCTAAATACCATTTTTGGCATTCAAAATGAAATCAGGGCCCACCAACTTGAAAATGAGTTGCTTACTTTGGACCCCAATAATTTCTCCTCTATTGAAGATTTTTTGTCCAAATTCAAGACCCTTAGAATTCTTTTAGAAGTTTGTAAGGTCAAAAAGGAAGATGGTAGCCTTATCTATTCCATTCTTGCTAAGCTTGGACCTTCATAATCTGTATTTGTTTCCACCTTCCACTCCACTAGATAAGCCCTCATTTCTCAAGGAACAGCCTACAAGTCCCCCACTTTTGATCCCTTTTGCGATTCTTTGATAAGAGAAGAAGAAAAAAGCTTACACCTTGGTCTTATCAATACTGGAAATGCTTCTAAGAAAGCCTTAGCAGCCCAACAACAACCATATCAAAAGAATCCCAAGAGGAAATATCCTAAAAATTATGGTCCTAAACCAAACAAGGGTCTTAAGCAATTTCAGCCACAAATTGAAAAAGCAACTCACCAAACTGATAAGGAAAATAAAAACAAAGGGAAAAAAACATATAGACATTGCAACTTTTGTAATCGTGATGGCCATGTAGAGTCCAAATGTTTTAAGAAGATGGAAGCCTTGGAAGCAGCAATGAAGAAGCAAAACATCAATTTGGAGAACTCTTCAAATTCATCTTCAGGAATGTCACCTCCTACTTGTGGTTTTCAAGCATCTGGTTATGCATTAAATTTATCTTATTCTTCTCATTCTCGTAAGTGGCTCATTGATTCTAGAGCTTCTTACCACATGGCCCAAAATAAAGCCATGTTTTCTTCTTTAAATGAGTGTAACACCAAAAATATTTATGTTGGTGATGATAGATCTCTTAGTGTTGTAAGATTTGGAACCATTCATCTAGATAATGGTAAATTTAATGATGTATTGTGTGTTCCTACCTTGTCATGCAACCTTCTATCTGTTTATCAAATAACTCATTCAGGTGAAGGGAAAACAATAGAATTCTCACCTCATGATGTTGTAATCAAGGACCTCAAAGATCCTAGACATATTTTAGCTACTGGAATTATTGATGATTCCACAAGGTTGTATAAGTTTGACAAATTTGGGTCATCATGTCTTCCCTCCATCTTTTTCGCTCATAATGATGAAGTGAGTAAACTTTGGCATGAGCGATTTGGTCACTTAAACTATCACTCTCTTCAAACTCTGTGTAAATAAAATATGGTCACAGGTATTCCTATGGTATCTTGCCGAGTTTGTGTTTGCTCTGGATGTGTACTCAGAAAACATCATCAGGATAGTTTTGACAAACGTGCCTCTTGGCATGCTTCAGCCCCTTTGCAGCTTGTGCATAGTGAATTATGTGGTCCACTTCCTGTTGTTTCTTTCTCTGGTTGCAATTATTTCTTAACTTTCAGTGATGATTTTTCCAGATGCACTTGGGTATACTTCTTAAAACTCAAGAGTAAATTTTTTAACATGTTCTTAGCCTTTAAGGCCTTCATTGAGGAACATTCTGGACATCAAATTATTAAGTTAAGATCAGACAATGGAGGAGAATATGTTAACAACAAATTTATCAACTGTTGCATTGAGCATGGCATTCAATTGCAACATATTGTTCGATATACTCCACACAAAAAATGATGTAGTTGAAAGGAAGAATCGCACCTAAAATAAATGGCTAATTGTATGCTTCAATCTAAAGGACTTAGTCTCAATTTTAGGGCAGAAGAAATTAATTGTGCAAATTACATAGTAAATCGCACTCCTACTAAGGTTTTAAGGAATATAACTCGAGAAGAAGCCTAGAGCTCAATCAAACCAGATGTAAGTCACTTTCATGTTTTTGGAAGTGATGCTTGGGCCCATATTCCAGATGTGAAACATAAAGCCTTAGAACCTAAGAGTGAAAAATGCATTTTTGTTGGATATTCTAAAGATGTCAAAGGATATAGACTTCTTCAACCAAAATCAAAAAATATAATCATTAGAAGAGATGTAAAATTTGATGAAAATATATCGGCCGGTGAGCCTAGTTCGGCGGGTGTGCCACCTTTGGCCTATGAGCCTGATTCGGCATATGTGCCACCTCTCTCTATATCTTCTATTTTTTACAGCATTCCTTCTAGTTCAAATGATGAAAACGAGGATGAAAATCCTCCTCCACCTCTTGAAGATATTCCTTCAGCTCCACAACTTCCAAGATGGTTCCGCTCTACTCAGGATGCAGGAAGTTCTCTTGCAGGTGACCCTGCAGATTGACGACATACACGTTCTCAATTTCAAAGAGCCTCTTCCTAATTGGCTCAAGTTCCATAAAATCTTGATCCAAACACCTTTGAAGAAGCTTCAGGTCACCCAGATTGGGATGAAGCTATGAAGGAAGAACATTGTTACTTATTGGAAAACAATACTTGGGATCTTGTTCCTCTTCCAAAAGGAAGAAAAATTTTCAGATGCAAATGGGTTCCCAAAAAAAAGTTTGGACCAGATGGAAAATTGGAAAGACATAAACCTCATCTTGTTGCTAAAGGATTTTCACAAGTTGAAGGCATTGACTCTACTAAAACCTTCTCCCCTATTGCCAAAATGAAATCTATCTGCCTTGTTCTTTCCCTTGATGCCTCCTTTAAATGGGAATTTCATCAGATGTATGTTAAATCCGCCTTATTACATGGATATTTGCAGGAAGAAATCTACATGGAACAACCCCCTAGCTTTATCCAAAACGACTAGCCTTTTTTGTTGCCTTAGGAAGTCTCTCTATGGTCTCAAAAAAGCTCCTCGGGCTTGGTATGCCAAAATGGATAGAATTCTATTAGATAATGGCTTTTCTAGGTGTCATTCTGAAAACACTATCTACGCCAAGAAAGTGGGTAATTCCTTCACCATCCTCGTTCTTTATGTTGATGATCTTATCCTTACTGGTAGTGATCAAACCATATAAACCATGTGAAGTCTAGCCTCAAAAATAAGTTTGAAATGACAGACTTAGGACACTTTCATTATTTCCTTGGTTTTCAAGTCTTGTAATCCAAAGAAGGTATTACCCTTTCTCAGTCCAAGTATGCTTGTGATATTCTACGCCACATTCACATGGAAGACTGTAATCCAACCCCTTCTCTCTTTTAGTCTGGAGTCAAGCTTTCAGTCACTTGTACTACCCCTGAAGTTGATGCTACCTTATGCTGTCAACTTGTTGGGAAACTTATGTATCTAACCCATACCTGTCCTAACCTTTATGTATCTAACCCATACCTGTCTTGACCTTTTCTTTGTCATTGTTCTTGTTGCTCGGTTTATGCACCAACCTCATGAAATTCACTGGAAATCAACTAAAATAATACTTTGATAAATTCGAGGTATATTTCAGTTCGAGATTCATTGCAGTGCAGAAGCATCTCCATTGTTGATTGGTTTCACTAATTTTGATTGGACTGGTGACCCTGATGATCAAAAGTCTACTGCAGGATATGTATTCACTCTTGGTTCAGGACCTATTACTTGGTCTTGTAATAAAAAAAGTGCCACCTCTCTTTCTTCGCAGAAGCAAACTATCATGGTGTCATTGAAGCTAGCAAAGAAGCCATGTGGCTTCATCAGATCCTGTTTGAATTTGGTCTTCATCAGCAACATCCAACTACACTTTGGTGTGATAATCATAGTGTCGTTTAGCTATGCAAAGATCCAGTTCAGCATTAGCGTATGAAACACATTGAGCTTCATATTCATTTCATCGGAAATCTCATTCATGATCATGTTCTTGAAATACAATATTGCTCAACCAATGATCAAGTTTCTGATATCTTTACAAAGGCTCTCACAAAATAAAAGTTTACCAAACTTCGATCCATGCTTGGAGTTCAGGAAAGTTATCATTAAGGGGGAATAGGCTCTAATGCCTCCTTCCATCTCCTATTGTGTCACCTTTGTAAATCCTTCAATCCTATCCCAAGTTGTTCTTAAGGGGGGATGTTAGGATATTTCGACACATAGGAAATAGGCTCCTTTTGTGTCATCTTTGTAAATCTTTCAATCCTATCCCAAGTTGTTCTTAGGGGGGGATGTTAGGATATTCCGACATATAGGAAATAGTTAACTATAACTTGGTCTAGTGTAGAGTTAGGTAAAGTGTGTTTCTTTACTCTTTACACTTGTAACTTATAATCCGACGGTCACGATTTGTAGTGATCTGACGGTTCACTCTCTCCTCGGTATTAACGACACTTGATCCGTGGGTTAACACCTGATTAGTCCATGATCTCTATTTAAAGAGAATGGAGGGTCATTTTTCTGGTAACCATTTATGACAGAAACGTATGTAAACTTTCTTTTTATATTAACAAATTTCCTGAAGTGGCCATGTTGGCTCAGGCAGTGGACTGTTTCCCTCTTCGAGGGTTTTAACCACGTGATGTACTAGTGTAATTATGTTTGTGAGCGGTGACCTTTGGTGTTTGATCTAAGGAACTTACTCTGTAAATTCCTACATTGAGAAACAAAGGAACGTGATGATGGATAACTTTACCTAGATCCTTCAACGGCTGCCCATCAGCGACACATCTACATCCAGTAGTCACTCTGGAGGCTCCACTCCTTTTAAGGTACAAGTAAACTTTGACATTACCATATTTGAGGGCCAAATAGATGCAGACACCGTAGATAAATGGTTGAATCTATTAGAAGGATATTTCTCGATTCATGACTTTTCCGACCGGGAGAAGATTATTTTTTCACTCCTCAAAGTCATCCCCAATGTCAAGGACTAGTAGGAAACCTACTTTAAGAAAAAGGACAAGGGGAAACCCTCTCTATTCTCACCTGTACCCACTTGTAATTATTTCTAAGATGCCATCAAGCAACAATATTATCCCGTGGAGAGCTATGAGGACAATTACATATAATGGACGACATCTTGCGGCCATTCACCACTCATTTGTAGTAGTGTACTTGGTAGACATTCTGATCTTCAGCCGGACTTGGGAAGAGCACCTCCACCACATCTGACAGGTCCTAAAAACACTGCAACAACACATGTTGTGTGTCAATTTGGAGAAGTGCACTTTTGGCATGATCGAGGCTCAATATCTGGGATACATTATTGATGAGTGGGGGTTGCATGTGGATCCAACCAAGATCCAATTCATTCAGGATTGTCCAGCCCCAACCACTCTAACAGAGCTTCACAGCTTTCTGGGTCTTTCTAATTTCTACCACAAGTTTGTGTTGGGATTCTCTCATATCACTTGGTCGTTGATTCAAGTCACCAAGGGAGGAGGAAAAGAAAAATTCTTTTGGTCGGAATCTCAACCGAAGGTGTTCATAGAATTTAAACATCATCTTTGCTATGCCCCAGTGCTCACATTACCAGACTTACAACAACCATTTGATATCGATACATATGCCTCTGACTATCCTATTGGGGAAGTTCTTACTCAACAGGGGCACCCAATGGCATATCACAGTGAGACACTGTCTGACACAGTCCACAAGCATCCCACTTATGACAAGAAATGTATTCCATTGTGCAGGCTTGCCAACAATGGAAGCATTACATTTTTGGGAAGGAAAAATTCATCCACACAGACCACTAACCCCTACAGTTCATACAAACACAAGGTAAGTTGCATAATGATCGCCATCGAAAGTGTTTCACATGTCTGCAATAGTTTCATTTGAACATCAATTACAAGAAGGGCAACACCAACAATGTTGCAGACTACCTTAGCCAGCCATCAATCATGGCGCTAACCACTGTTTTCAACTCTCGTGTGCACAATACTTATGATTGGCCATTTCTCTACAAGAGCAATCCAAAATTTGGCCACACATAAAAGACACTCTTGGAGGGTACGCAAGTTTCAAAATTTCACCTCCAGGATGCACTGCTATGTCACCTAGGACACCTTTTTGTTCCTTCAAGCGAGCATGCCAAGATGATTTGGGAATTGCACTATAGTCGAGTCACTGGGAATTTTGGGGTTGAGAAAATAGTGGGAGTACTGCAAAAGTATTTCTATTGGTTGAACCTTCAACAGGATGTTGGGAAGTACATAAAATCCTGTACCGCTTGTACTATTGCAAAACCAACCATCAAGAAGCAAGGCCTCTATACTCCGCTACCTACCCTGAGTCGAACTTGGGAATCCATCTCCATGGATTACATGACAAGCCTTCCTTATACTAAGCATGGAAACAACTATGTTTTCGTGGTCATGGAAAAATTCTCGAAGATGGCCATTATGGCAGCCTGCAAGAAGAATATCACAGTAGAATCCACTGCTAAAATATGCTTTGAAAGAGTGTGGGTGAAATTTTGGATCCCATGAACTATCATCTCATATCGGGACAGCAGGTTCCTCAACACAATTTGGTCCAGCCTCTGGTCAATGCTGGACACCAAGCTCACCAAGTCCACAACTTTCCATCCCCAAACCGATGGCCAAACAGAGGTCGTCAATAGGATGATCGTACACATTATGTGCATGTACAACTCAAAGCATCCATGCACATGGGATGAAAGCCTACCCTATGTACAACACAGTTATAACCGGGCTCTCCATAGCTCAACCAGCCATAGCCCCTTTCAAGTGGGCTTGGGATTCCAGCCACTATGTCCCATTGATGTATCCATGTCAATTGTGACTACTCAGGACAATTCAACTCATGTCTAGTTTGAAGTTGACAAGTCGAACAGCTTCATTTAGTGCATTTAGCACATCTACCAACAGGTTCATCACATATTGGATAGAGCCAATGATAAGTACAAGAAACGACATGATCAACATCGAGTGCCACACAACTTCCAGGTGGGTGACAATGTGTTGTTAAGTTTGCAGAAGGAGCACCTAGCTTAACCACACCGCAAGCTTCACTCACTCCGATATGGGCCGTACACCATCACCAAGGCTGTAGGGGTTGTTATCACTAGAAAATTGGACAAGAAAAATGACAGTATTAAATTTCAAGTAGAAGGATTTATAGGGCTAAGGAACATTAGAGGATCTGAATTTTTTTTTAAATATCTAAGGTCAAGAGGAAAAAATCAAATTGTGCACTAGAGACACAGGAAACATGTGCCTTGCATGCATTTTTCTTCGATGGGCACGCTGGTATGCGCGGCTTTCCCTCAAAAAGTGGCACGGTCCTGGGAGTGGAAGAAGTCACCATTCGAGACCATTTGACACACTTCAGGAGATGTTCCTCCACTTGAGGCCGCCCAAGGACATCCGCCTAAGCCACCTTGGGACCTAAAGTGAGCACACAAAGGAATCAAGTGGGCACACAAAGGAATCAGCCCTCTCTCTTGGGTCACCATCCACAAGTGTACCAAGAGAGGGAAGAAGGATTTGAATTTGCCTATAAATTGTCACCATGAGAAGAAAAAAATGAGAAAACATTGTTATGTTGGCCAAATTTCCCATGAGAAAACTAGTAGTGTGTAATCCAGAGCAGCAGTAGAGTTAAAGGATTCAGTTTTTGGCCACCCAACAACTTCAATCCCTTTGGAGAAGAGAAAGGCCTTGCGACATCATCTCAAGGGTAAAAACTTCCTTGCACTGGGTCTTAGAACTCCATAGTTCTAAGGATCCTTTGGCAAGTGTGTAAATTTTTATATTTCTTCGAGGGTATTTTATTCCACCATTTGCATTATTTTTTCGTTTGACTCATTTGTGAGCTTTTGTTTTTGTTTTAGTTTAGTTGTGTTTCTTCTTCTTATATGAAACATACTACATTCCATAATTTAGTGTGTTTTATATATATTAGCATGTGTTCACTAACCTACTAACCATCTTTTCTGCCTGTGACCATAGCTTGTAGGTTGCAACCATTCCTACCAAGCACTAGTGGTTTGGTATACTTGTGCACCAAAACCACCACTACAGGATTGGCGACTCCACTTGATTTACCCTTTAGTTAAGTGGTTGCACTTTTTTAGGGGCCTTCTCTCTGCTCTGGAGCGTTGCTGGGACAACTCCCCTTCTCCTCTTCTCTCCTCATTCACCCAAAGTGAAGATATATAGTTTAGTAGTTCCAAAAATTTTACTTGCAGGAAAGCCACGTGCATTTTACTCAAAACAGATGTGGTGATCCACGCAAGTTCAGCTCTGACCTACAGGTAGAGTTGCGCGTCTGTGTGATACATTTCCATGTGGAAACTAGAGAACATATCTCTAAGTGGTTTTCTTCGGTTCCCCAATTGTAAAGTGACTGGAAACCCAGAGAAAAACTACCAGCACTATGTTTAGTGTCCCATGATTGTTTATAACTTTCTTTTGGCTACATTTTAGTATTGCTAGTTGCATAATTTTAAATTTTAAAGTTTATCTTCACAAAAATATAGTTAAAGTAGGGGAAATGAGAGGCGAAAATCCACCTTTGTAATCTAAATTAACTCATTTTGTGAAAATAGACACAAAAAAACACATAGATAATTAGCAGGAGTAAGTGGCCCTAATCCACATATGCTTAGCTAGTTTTCATTTATTTTTTCCTAGTTAGATCATTAATATAAGCTTAAATTTTTGCACTGGGAATTGGGACCAGGACTTAATTATCTTAAGAGAAGCAAGTAATATCTTCTTCCCTTGACCCTTTTTGGTGACCCTGGGTATGTATATGAACGCTCTCTTTTGATAATTTTCCAACTCCCTTTAGTTAATAATTTAGCTTAATTAGGGAAAGTTGTAAGCGGCCCACTATCTGCATATCATTTTCTTATCGCAAGGAACAATAAAACAAAAATTAATAGGGGAACTGTAAAGGATCACCGCATATCCACATCTTAAAATTGTGTGATTGTCACTTTTTCTCACACACTTCCAAACCATAAGAAAAGTAAACCCTCCTTAAAAGTAACCTAAGTGAACTCATTATATTTCCCCACACAGGCCATAAGAAAAATTATAGTTCAGGTTAGGACCATGGGAGTAGGCATCCAATAATCTGCCATGGTTAGTTTGCATCTTGAAACATATAAGTTGACTTAATAGGGAGCTTTAAACTCATCTATCCACCCACGGAAAAGAAAATCCGAGTGCCACATAGACTCAATTCAGAGGGGGTTAAGCTTAGGCCCAATGCGTTTGGTATTATTTGGGCCTACCTACCCCATCTAATGCTCGGTACTAGTAGCTTATTTAGCAAGGAGCTCAAGACTCGAACGCTCACATGGGACGACAGTACTTAGTGGCCAAATCTAGGGCATCCTTCCCTATAGGTGACAGTGCAGGCAACACTAGATCCTCTACCCATTACTTTGGTTGATTCTTCGACTGCTGGAAGGCGTTGCTAGTTCTTTCGAGACATTAGCCCCAGTACCCACCAGAATATATCTTCACAAGGCCCGGTTACAATTGAGAGCGTGAGGACGTTTAGAACTTTAGGATTTTGATTATCACGCACAAAAACAACCAAAACCATTATTTTGATTGATTGATCACATAGAACTAATTAAAAGGGGAATTAAAAAAAAAATTCACTTTGTTTTATGTATGTGGTCACCTTTTTTGCTTTGATATATAAATCTCCCTCCTCTCATAGAACTGAAGAATTTTTCCAAAACCATACCTAGTCGACACCATAATGGACCCAAAGGGACCTCATCAATCTAGACGTATTTTGGACCCATTAGGGGAATTTTGAAGTCTAAAATGGGCCTCCTAAGGAAATTATAAAATAATAGTGGAAATAATAAAATAAGATTTGATTACATCATCAAATTTTAGAGGGAAAAAAGAAAAAACTAGTTTTTCAACTCATATTTTCAACTTATATCTTGAAGTTTTTACTCAAATTTCGAGCAGGAGTACTCGTTGGATGAAAAATTTAATTCATCATCCAAGGAGTACCCATGTTGCATACTTTCGATGGGTCCTTCTACACAAAAAATGAGAAATACATGAAAAATGTGATTGTAATCATGTTTTTTTTATGTATTTCTCATTTTTCATGTAGCAGGGTCCATCGAAAGTATGCAACATGGGTACTCCTTGGATGAGGAATTAAATTTTGCATCCACTGAGTACTCCCACTTGAAATTTGAGTAAACGATTTAGGAGATAAGTTGAAAATACGAGTTGAAAAAGTAGTTTTATTATTTTATTATTTTTTAATCTTTTTACCCTTTTACTTAAAAAATGGTGAATCATCCCCCATGGTTGACATCATCATCTTGAATCCTATTGGTTCTTATAAAGTTTATTTTTTATGTAAATTTTTCTTAGGAGGCCCATTTTAGACCTCAAAATTCCCCTAATGCCCCCCCCCATTAGTAAGAGGAGTTCCATGTCTTTCGTCATTTAGTCATCAAAGACGGAACACTGCCACCCTTATCGGTTCATCCTTTATCTGAGAAAATTTAGTTGGGAACCCCCAAGGGTCACCCAATGCCACACCAGTGGAAACCCCCATAGGGTCACCACATACCACTCCTCCCACAACCCCTACGAGGCAAAGGAGAATTACCCATTTGGGGAGCCAGCTAAACACACAGCCGGGTACGTCATCGACAAACTCCATATCTATCCAGATCCCTGTGCTTTCACAATCTGAAATGACGCTCAACACACAGTTACCATTCTTAGAATCGTTGAACTTACCTGCTCTAACCAAGTTAATGAATGCTCCCATTGCACACAACCCCAAATGGCCCCCCATGCCCATGAAGCTCCCTTCGGACATTCCAAAATTTGAAGGGAAGTAAGCAGAAGACCCTAGATATCATATAATGACTTTCCACTTGTGGTGTTCGTCGAACAACAACATTAATGATACTATTCGGCTAAGACTATTTCAACACACCTTAACCGGACCAGCCGTGAAATGGTATGTGGAGCAACCTTTTGCTACTCATGGAACCTTTAGTGCCCTTGCTATTGCGTTCCTCACATATTTTTAGTTACCCATCCACCATGATTCAGGGATGGAATTACTAACACATTTTAGACAGACGCCAACCGTCCATATCTCGGACCATCTCCATGAATCGTGGCGATGTTGTAGCTTATGTAAATCTAAACTCGACGATCGAGTTCTGCTAGACCTATAGCTAAAAACTCTCACTGCAGAGATTTCAAAAGATGTAGAAACTCAAAAACCTACATCAGAAGAGGATGCCATCAACAAAGCCCAGCAGCTCGAGCTGATTTACACACAATCAGGATACATTTATAACATCCTGCCTAACGCCCCACACCTGCAAACTTATAAAGAATTTACAGTAATGTTGAACACTGTAGATGGATTTATTGGGGAATTGTTTATTTTTGTAGATGTTCTATGCTAGTAGCAATTTCACTTTTCTTTCAGCAATCATACAAGTAGGTAAGCAAAATGCAGATAGAACATATAAGTAGATCTTACAGAAGACAAATCAGAAACAGGAAAAATGTGTGTGTTCGTTTCGGCGTTCAACAGGATGCTTCAACCAGCAAAGTCTCCTTTGGTCAGCCAGCCCAGCATGTGT